>LR738711.1:226380523-226425242 GCA_902687465.1 Secale cereale
TGCTACTTGCTGCGGTAGTTGAACCCTATTCCCTTGCATGACCTGTCATTGCCACAGTAAATAGTTGAAACCCACTAGCATGTGTAGGAGTTGATTGAGCCATGTGATGTGTGATCCACCATGCTATTTGTTTATGTTGCCTGCTATGCTTAGAGTCGTGTCTGGTCTGATTCATCTGGGTGATGGATCAGAGTGAAATGATCTTACCGATAAAGAGAAGGAAGTGTGGAATACGCTTGGTAAAGGTATCGATGAAAGGCCATGTAGGAGTACATGGTGGGTTGTTTCATTGGAATCGTCCATAGGACCCGAGATCTGTATGTGTGGTTCAAGTTACAGCTACTACCACACATTGGGATCCTTAATTGACCCTCTCGGCTTATTAATTACCCTTGATCTCTGTCCAGGAGTTGCAACTAGTTTCTGGTGTTTATAGCTTACTGGAGGTCGTGCACAACGCTGACCCTCGGGGTGGGTTGTGATGCGACAGGTACGTGGCACGGTGTACCGGTTGCCCGTTTGGTAACTCGGGAACCCTGTACACATCGTTTGGGGCCGTGAGCGACACCCCGGCCGGATCTCCCCACGGATGGAACCCAAATAGGCGATAAACCTGGACGAGAGACTTGAGTAGTTAGTCAGGTCGTGGCCGACACCCTCGCTGGGCTTCCGCTTGAAGGTTGCCGAGTACACGCCGAGTAGACGGCGATAAGTGGTGGAAGCGTGTGTGAAGAAGTACACCCCTGCAGGGTTATCAAACTATTCGAATAGCCGTTGTTCGTGGTACAAACTACTTGGTTGCTCTTACAGTTCATAGACAAGTTGATGGTTACTACTAAAAGCCTCAAGATAAGTGTGAGTGCCGTGGATGGCCCTTCCGTAGGATGACGGAAGAGGATCCTCGGTAGAGTATTGATGTGGTGAGTAGTGGACTCGTGTTCATAACAACATCTTGCAATCCGTTAAGAGTTGTAGTATAGGTTAGCCAAGGTCAAAGCTGGCATTCTGCTATAAACTCCACTACCCCCTTGATAATGTTGCATGTATGATAGGTTCTGTGGTAAGACTTGCTGAGTACCTTTGTACTCATGTTTGCTTAATAACTGTTGCAGAGGAGAACCCTGCCCCTGCTGATGGGTTCTACATAGACGTTGACGTCGACGAGTAGCTTGACACCCAGACGGAGATCTGGAGCTTGTGAAGGGCCTTGTAGATAGTCAGGCTACACCAAGCCTGTTTTATTTTCTAAGTTGTCTGTACTCAGACATGTAGCTTCCGCTTGTGCTTGAATGACTGTATGACTTGAGTGATGGGTCATGTGACCCCTATCTGTATGGATATGTTATGTATGGCTCTTGGAGCCTTTTAAATAAAGTACTTTGAGTCATAGAGTTCTGTTGTGATGCAATGTTGTATTTGCACATATTGAGCATATTGCGTGTATGATTGAAATGCTTGGTATGTGTGGGATCCGACACCTAGTTGTTTTCCTTTGGTAGCCTACCTTACAGGGAAATGCCTCCTAGTGTTTCCAATGAGCCTTGGTAGCTTGCTACTGCTCGGAACACGTAGGCTGGCCGGCATGTGTCCTTCTTCGTTCCTGTGTCTGTCCCTTAGGGGAAATGTCAAGCGTTGTTCCTTTAAGTCCATGTAGCTTGCTACGACTTGGGTTCATACGTTGATGACCGACACGTTCGTTGCTGGGTCATGGATGCCTGTCTCTGTAATTTAGTGCCACTTTTGGTTTATAACTAGCCATGTCGGCCCGGGTTCTCTGTCATATGGATGCTAGCGACACTGTCATATACGTGTGCCAAAATGCGCAAACGGTCCCGGGCCAGGTAAGGTGGCACCCGTGGGGTTACCGTGCGTGAGGCCGCAAAGTGATATGGCGTGTTACAGCTAGATCGGTGTGACTTAGGATCGGGGTCCTGACAGTTGTAGTGCTCCCACTCACTTCTTGTAAATACAGGCTTCACCGCAAGTCTGTATAAATCTATATGCTTTGATCAACTTATCAAAGCGTATATTCCAACTCCGAGATGCTTGCACCAGTCCATAGATGGATCGCTGGAGCTTGCACATTTTGTTAGCACCTTTAGGATTGACAAAACCTTCTGGTTGCATCATATACAAGTCTTCTTTAATAAATCCATTAAAGAATGCAGTTTTGTTATCCATTTTTCAGATTTCATAAAATGCGTCAATTGCTAACATGATTCGGACAGACTTAAGCATCGCTATGGGTGAGAAAGTCTCATCGTAGTCAACTCCTTGAACTTGTCGAAAAACTTTCGCAACAAGTCGAGCTTTGTAAACTGTAACATTACTGTCAGCGTCAGTCTTCCTCTTGAAGATCCATTTATTTTCGATGGCTTGCCGACCATTGGGCAAGTCAACCAAAGTCCACACTTTGTTCTCATACATGGATCCCATCTCAGATTTCATGGTCTCAAGCCATTTTGCGGAATCTGGGCTCATCATCGCTTCCTCATAGTTCGTAGGTTCATCATGGTCCAGTAACATGACTTCCAGAACCGGGTTGCCGTACCACTCTGGTGCGGAACGTACTCTGGTTGATCTACGAAGTTCAGCTGTAACTTGATCCGAAGTTTCATGATCATCATCATTAGCTTCCTCACTAATTGGTGTAGGAATCACTGGAACCAGTTTCTGTGATGTACTACTATCCAATTCGGGAGAAGGTACAATTACCTCATCAAGTTCCACTTTCCTCCCACTCACTTCTTTCGAGAGAAACTTCTTCTCTAGAAAGGATCCACTCTTAGCAACAAAGACCTTGCCTTCGGATCTGTGATAGAAGGTGTACCCAACAGTTTCTTTTGGGTATCCAATGAAGATTTACTTCTCCGATTTGGGTTCGAGCTTATCATGTTGAAACTTTTTCACATAAGCATCGCAGTCCCAAACTTAAAGAAATGACAGCTTAGGTTTCTCGTCAAACCACAGTTCATACGGTGTCATCTCCACGGATTTAGATGGTTCCCTATTTAACGTGAATGTATCTGTCTCTAATGCATAACCCCAAAAGCGATAGTGGTAGATCGGTAAGAGACATCATCGATCACACCATATCTAATAAAGTACGGTTATGACGTTCGGACACACCATTACACTATGGTGTTCCAGGTGGCGTGAGTAGTGAAACTATTTCACATTGTTTTTACTGAAGGCCAAACTCGCTAACTCAAATATTTTACCTCTACGATCATATCGTAGAAACTCTTATTTTCTTGTTACGATGATTCTCCACTTCACTCTGAAATTCTTTGAACTTTTCAAATGTTTTAGACTTGTGCTTCATTAAGTAGATATACACATATCTGCTCAAATCATCAGTGAAGGTCAGAAAATAACGATACCCGCCGCGAGCTTCAACACTCATTGGTCCACATACATCTGTATGTATGATCTCCAACAAATCTGTTGCTCACTCCATTGTTCCGGAGAACGGAGTTTTAGTCATCTTGCCCATGAGGCATGGTTCGCAAGCACCAAGTGATTCATAATCAAGTGATTCCAAAAGTCCATCACTATGGAGTTTCTTCATGCGCTTTACACCATTATGACCTAAACAGCAGTGCCACAAATAAGTTGCACTATCATTATTAACCTTGCATCTTTTGGCTTCAATATTATGAATATGTGTATCACCACGATCGAGATCCAACAAACTATTTTCATTGGGTGTATGACCATCGAAGGTTTTATTCATGTAAACAGAATAACAATTATTCTATGACTTTAAATGAATAACCGTATTGCAACAAATATGATCAAATAATATTAATGCTCAACGCAAATGCCAAATAACATTTATTTAGGTTTTACACTAATCCCGAAAGTATAGGGAGTGTGCGATGATGATCATATCAATCTTGGAACCACTTCCAACACACATCGTCACTTCACCTTTAACTAGTCTCTATTCATTCTGCAATTCTCGTTTCGAGTTACTAATTTTAGCAACTGAACCGGTATCAAATACCCAGGGGTTGCTATGAACACTAGTAAAGTACACATCAATAATCTGTATATCAAAATATACCTTTGTTCACTTTGCCATCCTTCTTATCCGCCAAGTATCTAGGGCAGTTCCACTTCTAGTGACCATTTCCTTTGCAGTAGAAGCACTTAGTTTCAGGCTTGAGTTTTAGCTTTGGGTTTCTTCACGGGAGTGACAACTTGCTTGTCATTCTTCTTGAAGTTCCCCTTCTATCCCTTTGCCCTTTACTTGAAACAAGTGGTCTTGTTAACCATCAACACTTGATGCTTTTTCATGATTTCTACCTTCGCCGACTTCAGCATTGCGAAGAGCTCGGGAATTCCTTTCGTCATCCCTTGCATATTATAGTTCATCACGAAGTTCTACTAACTTGGTGATAGTGACTAGAGAACTTTGTCAATTACTATCTTATCTGGAAGTTTAACTCCCACTTGATTCAAGTAATTGTAGTACCCAGACAATCAGAGCACATGCTCACTGGTTGAGCTATTCTCCTCCATCTTGTAGGCAAAGTACTGTCAGAAGTCTTATACCTCTCGACATGGGCATGAGTATGAAATACTAATTTCAACTCTTGGAACATCTTATATGCTCCGTGGCGTTCAAAACGTTTTTGAAGTCCCGGATCTAAGCCATAAAGCATGGTGCACTTAAACTATCAAGTAGTCATCATACCGAGCTTTTGTCAAAACGTTCATAACGTCTACATCTGCTCCTGCAATAGGTATGTCACCTAGCGGTGCATCAAGGACATAATTCTCTGTGCAGCAATGAGGATAATCCTCAGATAACGGAACAATCCCGCATCATTGCTACTAACATCTTTCAACTTAGTTTTCTCTAGGAACATATAAAAAATAAACGGGGAGCAACATCGCGAGCTATTGATCTACAACATAGATATGCTAATACTACGAGGACTAAGTTCATGATAAATTAAAGTTCAATTTAATCATATTACTTAAGAACTCCCACTTAGATAGACATCCCTCTAGTCATCTAAATGATCACGTGATCCAAATCAACTAAACCATGTCCGATCATCATGTGAGATGGAGTAGTTTCAATGGTGAACATCTTATGTTGATCATATCTACTATATGGTTCACGCTCGACCTTTCGGTCTCCAGTGTTCCGAGGCCATATCTGCATATGCTAGGCTCGTCAAGTTTAACCCGAGTATTCTGCGTGTGCAAAACTGGCTTACACCCGTTGTATTTGAACGTAGAGCTTATCACACCCGATCATCACGTGGTGTCTCGGCACGACGAACTTTCGCAACGGTGCATACTCAGGGAGAACACTTATACCTTGAAATTTAGTAAGGGATCATCTTATAATGCTACCGTCGAACTAAGCAAAATAAGAAGCATAATAAGATAAACATCACATGCAATCAAAATATGTGACATGATATGGCCATCATCATCTTGTGCTTTTGATCTCCATCTCCAAAGCACCGTCATGATCACCTTCGTCACCGGCGCGACACCTTGATCTCCATCGTAGCATCGTTGTCGTCTCGCCAACTATTGCTTCTACGACTATCGCCACCGCTTAGTGATAAAGTAAAGCAATTACATGGTGATTGCATTTCATACAATAAAGCGACAACCATATGGCTCCTGCCAGTTGCCGATAACTTTACAAAACATGATCATTTCATACAAAACCGTATAACTCATCATGTCTTGACCATATCACATCACAACATGCCCTGCAAAAACAAGTTAGACGTCCTCTACTTTGTTGTTGCAAGTTTTACGTGGCTGCTACGGGCTTAGCAAGAACCGTTCTTACCTACGCATACAAAACCACAACGATATTTCGTCAAGTATGTGTTCTTTTAACCTTCACAAGGACCGGGCGTAGCCACACTTGATTCAACTAAATTTGGAGAAACTGACACCCGCCAGCCACCTGTGTGCGAAGCACGTCGGTAGAACCAGTCTCGCGTAAGCGTACGCGTAATGTCGGTCCGGGCCGCTTCATCCAACAATACCGCCGAATCAAAGTATGACATGCTGGTAAGCAGTATGACTAGTATCGTCCACAACTCACTTGTGTTCTACTCGTGCATATCATCTACGCATAAACCTGGCTCTGATACCACTGTTGGGGAACGTAGTATTTTAAAAATTTCTACGATCATGCAAGATCTATCTAACAGATGCATAGCAACGAGAGGGGAGAGTGAGTCTACGTACCCTCGTAGACCGAAAGCGGAAGCGTTAGAACAACGTGGTTGATGTAGTCGTACATCTTCACGGCCCGACCGATCAAGCACCGAAACTACGGCACCTCCGAGTTCTAGCACACGTTCAGCTCGATGACGTCCCTCGAACTCCGATCCAGCCAAGTGTCGAGGGAGAGTTCTGTCAGAACGACGGCGTGGTGACGATTTTGATGTTCTACCGTCGCAGGGCTTCGCCTAAGCACCGCTACAATATTATCGAGGAGAACTATGGTGGAGGGGGGCACCGCACACGGCTAAGAGATCAAGAGATCAATTGTTGTGTCTAGAGGTGCCCCCCTGCCCCCGTATATAAAGGAGGGAGGGAGAGGCCGGCCCTAGAGGGGGCGCACCAAGTGTGGGGAGTCCTACTAGGACTCCCAAGTCCTAGTAGGATTCCCCTTTCCTTTCCGGAGTAGGAGAGAAGGAAAGAGGGGGAGAGGGAGAAGGAAAAGGGGGCTGCACCCCTTGTCCAATTCGGACCAGAAGGGGGGTGCACGCCTCCTGCCTTTTGGCCTCTCTCCTCTATTCCCGTAACTCCCCGGTACTCCGAAAATACCCGAATCACTCGGAACCTTTCGGATGTCCGAATATAGTCGTCCCATATATCAATTTTTACGTCTCGACCATTTTGAGACTCCTCGTCATGTCCCCGATCTCATCCGGGACTCCGAACTCCTTCGGTACATCAAAGCTCATAAACTCATAATAAAACTATCATCGAAACCTTAAGCGTGCGGACCCTACGGGTTCGAGAACTATGTAGACATGACCGAGACACGTCTCCGGTCAATAACCAATAGCGTAACCTGGATGCTCATATTGGCTCCCACATATTCTACGAAGATCTTTATCGGTCAAACCGCATAACAACATACATTGTTCCCTTTGTCATCGGTATGTTACATGCCCGAGATTCGATCGTCGGTATCTCAATACCTAGTTCAATCTCGTTACGAACAAGTCTCTTTACTCGTTCTGTAATACATCATCCCGCAACTAATTCATTAGCTGCAATGCTTGCAAGGCTTATAGTGATGTGCATTACCGAGTGGGCCCAGAGATACCTCTCCGACAATCGGAGTGACAAATCCTAATCTCGAAATACGCCAACCCAACAAGTACCTTCGAAGACACCTGTAGAGTACCTTTATAATCACCCAGTTACGTTGTGACGTTTGGTAGCACACAAAGTGTTCCTCCGGTATTCGGGAATTGCATAATCTCATAGTCATAGGAACATGTATAAGTCATGAAGAAAGCAATAGCAGTAAAACTTAAACGATCATAGTGCTAAGCTAACGGATGGGTCTTGTCCATCAGATCATTCTCCTAATGATGTGATCCCGTTGATCAAATGACAACTCATGTCTATGGCTAGGAAACATAACCATCTTTGATCAATGAGCTAGTCTAGTAGAGGCATACTAGGGACACTCTATTTTGTCTATGTATTCACACATGTATTAAGTTTCTGGTTAATACAATTCTAGCATGAATAATAAACATTTATCATGATATAAGGAAATAAATAATAACTTTATTATTGCCTCTAGGGCATATTTCCTTCAGCCTCGTGTACATTGTTGGGTCGGAACGGAGAAACTGCGTCGTTGTCGTGTTCATGGGTAGGCAACGGAATGCGTCGTGTTCGTCGGGAGGCAACGGAACGCATGGGAGCCAACCGGCTTGGACGGAACATCCGATGGAAACGAGGCCTAGCGTACCGCAGAACGGAGGAAACTGCCTTGTGTTCGAACGGCCACGGTCGAAACGGGGTCCTGTTCATCGGGAGGGGTCTGGAGTACCGCAAAATGGACCTCCTACGGTCGAAACAGGGGTCCTGTTGATCTGGAGGGGTGTGGCGTACCGCAAAACGGATGAAACAGACTTGTGTTGGAGCGCTATGGTCGAAACCGGGGTCCTGTTCATCGGGAGGGGTGTGGCGTACCGCAAAACGGGACTCCACGGGATGCTGTGCATCTCCACCATCGACCCCCTCCAGCCTCCACGGGATACTGTTCATCCACCGTCGACCTCCTCCAGCCTCCACCTACGACTGTTCATCCATGAGCTCCTGTTCATCCACCCTCCACTACGCGCTACTCCACCGGCTACTTTTCAACCAGCCCTCTCCACGGGCTCCTGTTCAACCACCCCTCCACGGGCTACTGTTCATCCAGCCCTCCACCGTCTACTGTTCATCCAGCCCTCCACGGGGTGGTCTTGTTCATCCTGCCCTCCATGGGGTCCTGTTCATCCAGCCCCAACCGCCTCCATCGATTGGGGTACTGTTCATCCAGAGGCAACACCACGGGGTCCTATTCGTCCACCCCTACCGGGAACTGTTCATCCAAACCACCCCAGCAACACTCACTATTCATCCATAGGCAGCATTGATCGGCTTTAGTTAGCAGCAGTAGCGAAGGAATCACTCGATCGGGTTCAGTTAACAGCCATCGATCGATCGCTCGGGTTCAGTAACGCGTAGCCTGCAGTGCAATCACTCGGGTTCAGTTAGAGCCCTATGCCTCACACTCAGGTTCAGTTAGAGACCAACGCCTCTTACCCACGCGCGTGCGTGTACGAGAGAAACGCGCATCGCTCGGCCCCGACCACCCACCGTAACCGGGAACACCTCGATATTTTCCTCGCCCTCGCTTCTACCACGGTTTTTTCCATCATGGACGGCCCAAAGAATGTCACGCAGTTGCGTCTCCAGCCCTCCTAGGACGAAAAGTCCATTTTCTGTCATGATTTTTTGTCACAGAAATAGGACCCCACCACATCTATGATAATATCGGGTTTTGTCACAATTATCGTCATAGAATTGTCATAAATATGACAGAAAAAAATTTCGTTCGGCCCAAAATGTCACGGATGTGTCTCTTTTTTGTAGTGATAGTTCATACCTTCGACTTGAATGTAGCCTTGGGTGACGAGACGGGCCTTGTTGCGTACAACTTGTCCATCTTCATCTTGCTTATTCCAAAACACACATTTGGTATCAATGACATTTTCATTGCTGTCCGGCTCTTCTACCAATGTCCACACTTGGTTCCTCTCGAAGTTGTGTAGCTCCTCGTGCATAGCATTCACCCAATCCGAACCATCAAGCTTTTCTTGAACCTTCATAGGTTCAATACTAGAGATGAATGAATAATGTTCACAAAAATTAGCCAAACGAGTTTTAGAGCGAGTGATTCTCTCGGTTTGGATATCATCAAAGATTTGTTCGAGGGGATGGTTTCTTGAAACTCTTGCTCTAACTCGTGAGAGATTTTGTTTGGGTCGGGTTGAAACATCCTCTTCATCATCTTGTTCTTACTCTTGGCCTTCTTAGTTGGTGGTGTTGTTGTTCTCTTGTGGTGGTGGAGAAGAAGGTTGATGAGGTTCATCTTGGTGGAGTTCCTCATTTTCTCCATCTTGGCGCGTCCCACTTGTGGATGCCTCCAAGTCATTTCGCGGTTCACCTTGTCGTGAGGTAGAAGCTTCTACTTGGACGGATGAGGTACTCTCCTTCACCTCCGTTGGGCGAATCTTGCCAATAGACAAGTCTTGGATTTCTTCAGAGGGGTCTTTGTCTCCTACATCAATTGGCAATTGCTCAACTTGCGAGCCGTTAGATTCATCAACCTTCACATCTACTGTCTCTTCAACCTATCGGGTGAAATTGATGTAGACATGGTAAGTGTGAGAGTTTGAGTCCTAACCGAGTAGGAAACCATCATGAGACATAGGAGCAAATATCGAACGACGATGCTTATCAAGAATATAGCACTTAGAGACGAATACTCGAAAGTATCCAACTTGAGGTTTGTTACCGGTGACAAGGTCGTATGCCGTCTTGCCGAGTAGCTTGTGTAGATATAGACGATTTGTTCCATGACAAGCTATCTTAAGAGCTTCTACCCGAAAATGTTTTGGTGTCTTGTAATCATCAAGCATCATTCTCGCCATCTTGATAAGAGTCCGGTCCTTCCTCTAAACAACTCCATTTTGTTGAGGCGTGTACGTAGCTGAGAACTCATGTGAAATCTATTCTTCGTCAAGAAAGGTATCCAGGTTTGCGTTCTCGAACTCCGTTCCGTTGTCGCTCCGAACCTTCTTGATCTTCACTTCAAATTCATTTTGGGCCTTCCTGGCGAAGTTCTTGAAGATCTTTGGACCTGCGATTTATCATCAAGAAAGAACACCCATGTAAATCATGAAAAATCAACGACTATGACTAAACCAAATGAATTTCCATCGAGACTTTTATAGGTGTTTGGACCAAAAAGATCCATATGAAGCAACTTGAGCGGTCTTCTCGTGGTCATGATGTTCTTCACGGGGTGGCCTCCTCGAACCTGTTTTCCTGCTTGACAAGCACTTCATAATCTATCCTTGTGAAATATAACGTCTTTCACTCCAAGGATATGATCACCTTTAATAAGCTTATCAAGATTTCGCATGCCCACATGACCTAATCTTCTATGCCACAAACAACCTTTAGAAGATTTAGCAATTAAGCAAGTTCTAGGTTGAGCCTTTTTTTGTGAAATCAACAATGTATAAATCACCTCTACGTATAGTGGTAAAGACCATATTATGGTTATCTCTTCGAAACACTTGGCAATCTACTTCAGTAAATAGGAAATTGAAAGCAAATTATAGCCAAGAGATTCAACGAGCATAACATTTTGGATGGAGCTGTCATGTGAGATGGCCACCTTACCAAGACCAACCACCTTACCCTTTGAGTTATCACAAAAAGTGACATATTTTCGAGGGCCGTCATTTTTAGCAAGCTCACGAAACATATCCTTGTCTTCAGTCATGTGATTAGTACATCCACTATCAAGAACCCATTCCTTTCCTCCAGCCATGTAGCCACGAAGGTTAGCCATAATACTAAATCTCATAGACTCATCGAGATCAAAGTCACTATCACCATCCTCATCATAGTATCCATGTTCAACATCATCTTGTGATTGATCATCACCTAGAGAGACTGATTCATTGGATGTATGATCATGGCAATGTTCATCTTTATGAATTCAAATTACTTTCGAGATGATGTTACTTATGATTCCAACATCTCCTTTGGCATGCATAAGGTCATGAAGCTCAAATAAACAATCACCAAACTTAGGATCTTTAGGATTCATATTATTTAAAGCAATGGACATTTAAGGAATCACCTCTAGATTTGCAAGGACTAGTTTGGGAATCGTTCCTCAAGAAATCTCCATATGGTGTATGTACATTCAAGAGTAAGCAAGCAAGCAATCAAATTTCTAGGCATTCCCCTAATGATAAGATTGATAGTCCTAAGATTGCGGATCATGTCAAGAGACTCATCTTGGGTAGGATGCAAGGGATCAACAAGCGGCGCACAAGGGCTAGTAATGTATTTGTTCAAGTGATATTCATTGAAAATATCAAGCATCTCATTTTTCCAAGCATTAAAGAACTCCCCATCAAGCATAGGCTCTCTACGCCTAAAACTCCCCATCATAGGCTCATCCATCTTCCTCCAATGGTGATTAAACCAAAGTAATGGAGACCAATACTCTGATACCAATTGAAAGGATCAAGAAAAGGTGTCTAGAGGGGGTGATTAGACCCTCAACAAAGAAAAGTACCAGTTTTTAAGTTCTTCAAGTTAAGGTGTAGTTTTAGCACAAGTCTAAACATTCACAATACATTTCAAGCAAGCATGGCAAGAGTATATGAGCACCAGAAAGTAAAGCATGCAAGTTGCAAGAAAGTAAAGTGGTGGGATTGGAGTGTGCAAATGCAATTGGAGACATGGAGATTTTTGGTGTGGTTCTAATAGGTGGTGCTATCGTGCATCCACGTTGATGGAGACTTCAACCCACGAAGGGTAACGGATGCGCGAGTCCACGGAGGGCTCCACCCACGAAGGATCCATGCAGAAGCAACCTTGTCTATCCCACCATGGCCTTCGCCCACGAACGACTTGCATCACTTGGGTAGATCTTCACAATGTAGGTGATCTCCTTTCCCTTAAAAACTCCTATGTTCAACTCCACAATCTTGACGGAGGCTACCAAGTGACACCTAGCCAATATAGGTGATACCAGTCTCCAAAAGGTAATAGATGGTGTGTTGATGATGAACTCCTTGCTCTTGTGCTTCAAATGATAGTCCCCCAAAACTCAACCCTCCCTCACATATTTGGCTATGGTGGAAAGACGATTTGAGTGGAAAGTAACTTGGGAATCTAGAGATCAAGATTCTTGTGGGTGGAATGGAATATCTTGGTCTCAACACATGAGTAGGTGGTTATCTCTCAGAAAATAAATGATGTAAGTGTAGGAACATTCTGATGGCTCTCTCACTTATGGAGAGGAGGGTGGAGGGGTATATATAGCCTCCACACGAATCTAACCGTTACACACAAAAGAGCAACCTCGGTCAGACCGAATGTATGAACTCGGTGAGACCGATTTAGTTCAAAATGTGAACTTTAGGAGTTTTGGTGGGACCGACATGATCAACACGCTGGGACCGAGCTGCTAGGGTTAGGGTAAAACATCAAATCAGTTTGATCAATTACACAAACTCGATGAGACTGACTATGGTAATAAGCAAACCGAGAGTTGGTCAAGAAAACTCAGTGGAACCGACTGCGTACCTCGGTGAGACCAAAATAATTGCAATAGGCAACAGGGAGTTTGCAAGCCCATCCTGGTGAGACCGAGATCCCATCGGCAAGACCAAACTCATTAGTGTTTCTGGCAGTGGCTATGTCAAGTGAACACGGTGGCGCCAGATGAATCAAATTGGTGGGGCCGAGTTTGACTTTAGGTTTAGGACATATTTGGGTTTGAGAAATTGGTTGAGGGTTTGGAGCATATAACTAAGCACTTTGAGAAAGTAGAACATTAAGAAACACCTCATCCCCTTTTAATATTATTGGCTTTCCTATGGACTCAATGTGATCTTGGATCACTAAAATAGAAATGAAGAGTCTTGAGCTTTTGCCAATCTTCTGTCCTTAGAATCTAGAAGGGGTTCCACATCCTCTTGTCCATGCCACACCTTTGTTGAACTATCTGAAATATAATAGATGAAAACATTAGTCCAACAATAAATATGTTGACATTAATTACCAAAATCACCCAGGAGCACTTGTGCTTTCAATCTTCCCCTTTTTGGTAATTGATGACAACAGACATAAAAGCCTTAGATAAAGATATGAGGAATAATAAGTAAAGCTTTGGAAAGACATGTAACATGCATAGGCTCCCCCTACATGTACGCAATCATGTAAATATAGAATGTAAGAGCATGCATGTGAATGCATAAGCATGTCAGAGCAGGCAATGAGTTACATGTGTCTTGGCTATATGCACCACAGAAAATGATGTAAATACAGGAAATATACCTCCATGTTCATGAGTCCTTCTTTCAAATAATATGTACATCAACAAGAGATCATCATGCACATGAGTGTGATGCATATACTTACCTTGTGGTCTTGAGCTGGCATTGGAGGAGGTGACTTCGAAAAATAGGGTTAGATAACACAAGAACACCTACTAATTAGAGCAAATAGAAAGACCACAAGAGTACCAAGATCGGGATGATATGTAGTGAGTGAGTACTTAGTACTTTATTTGGATATAGACATGTCCCCAAAGGATAAATATATGCATTGAATTCCAAAGATTTTCTTCCCTTAGAATTGAGCTTATTCTGCCCCTGAATCTCATATTGGATAATGGGAGAAGATAGGGAAAAAGGAAAATCAGGACAAAGCAACATAACATTTACTTGACATGTCTTTCCCCTCTTAAAGACATGTGACTTCTCTCCTCTATGTTTGATAAGAATCTGGAGAAGCTAAGATGTGCTTACTCTCTTATGTTATAAGCTTTGATGTGCTCTCTCTCCCCCATTGACATCAGTTTCCAAGAAGAGAACTTCTGGAGGACGAGTCATGTAGGTTTGGTACTTGAGTCACATTACAAAGCAACATGTAATTTAAGATGCTAGTAGAGGACAAGAATCATCGAGTGGGGCTGGAGAAGAAAAGACAATGGCAATGGCAAATTCTTTTCTTAGTAGTGAAATCGGTTACTCCGAGTTATTCTTGGAGATGTCAGAGATGATGCATATCGGTCAAACCGGGTTTGTCCTTGTCTGTTGAATCGATGAACAATCTACAATGGAGCATTGCAGTTCGGTCTAGCTGAGAGGCATAAATTGGTGAGACTGAGTTTAGTACAGAAGAAAATATTTTGTCATCTCAACTCACTAGGCAATTAAGATCTCACAAACATTTGCTAGGAATTAACTGAAAGATTTGCAATGAATTAGATGCAGAGTACGCAGAAAATAACAGACAAGAAAAAAGAATACTAGATGAAGTGAAAAGGGAAACAAACATGCTAGACACAAATGCAATAACATAAGGACATGGTAGAGAACTTCAACTAGAATTGGTCAGCGACAAAGTCACCTATTTTAGAGTATATTGACTAAGGAGTCAAGTGAGAACACTTGATCGTAGGTCACCCTCATCGTTTAAGATCAAAATGGGGCTACCATTTTTTGATGTAGTCACATCTTTTTGAGCTGCTTTGACCCATGACTTGGGGTAAATCTTCTCTAAGATGGAATAACATACCTTGGGTGATGGTGTAGATCTTGATCATGTAGTTGAACTTGTGTTGGATGCACAATGTTGATGTAGTTCATCAAGAGTTGGGAGCACCAATTGTAATTTGAGTTCATCTACCTACATGGGTTAGTGTTGCAAGGAAGAGCACTTGTGTATCAAAGATGATGATCATGAAATTTGATACCAAATGAAATTTGATATATATAAATTGTCAAAGGATATGTTGAGTTGATTCATACTTCCTTGTCTTCAACGACCATATTGTAGAGGCTTGGTAATGTAGAGATTGCTCATGTCACATCCCTAGCTTTACCTTTCCCTAGGATAGCACTTGCTTGTTGCATCATGTTTAAATTTCTCAGAAACTTGAAATGGGGTTGTTGAAACCCTAGCACCAAGTAAACTCAACTAGGTTTAAATTAAAATCTTTTTCAATGAACCCAAAATGCCCTTTTGAAAAGTTCATCATTTTTGGATTGGTTAAAAACCTCTGCCAAAAATGTTGCACAGATTTCTAGGACCATTCTGGATTTTTGAATAACCCATATTGTATTTGAATTGGGGCATTTAAATACTTTTAATATCTTTAAATGCTCCAACAATTCTGAAAATAGTTAAGGGCCTCTTTAATAATTCATTTAATGCCCACAATTATTTTCAGGATTTATTAAAACTATTTGGGATATAATCCAAATCAAAACAAAATAACAAAAATAGAAAAGCAGAACAAATTTTAGTAGAGAGAGAGAACTGACATGGCGCCCATTGGTCCGGCCCAGCACGGCCCAGTCCATCTGGCTGTGCCAGTCGTCCCCTTCCTTGGGACAGAAGGATGCCGGGCATGTGCCCCTTGCGCGCAGCCACGCGCCTCGGCCACCTCCTGCTTCCGCCGCCTACCCGACGTCGCTCTGGATCCTCTGGACGATGCCACGCACACCCCCCGACCCCCTCGTCCTCTTCCCTCTCTCCCTGGACCACTTTCCCCTCCTCTACTCTCTCTCTCACGGCAACCCGAACGGAGCCGTTGCCACCGTCACCACTCGTTGCGTCCACTGATCTCCCCATGCCTAGCTAGCTATCCCACGGGCTCCGCCTCGCTTCCGCGCACCTCTACGCCGAACCACAGGACCCCGGACGCCCTGAAGCCTCGTCCTCGAGCTCGTCTTCTCGGCACGGCCGCCGGACGCCATCGACGAATTCGCCGCTTCCAGGTCGACCCCGAGCCCACTAAGCTTCGCTCCGACCTCCCAGTGAGCCTTGCCGTCTTTCCCCACTCTCCCCAAGCTTGTTTGCCTCCGCTAGATAGCCTAGCCACCGCGCCCGAGAGCTTCGCCCCACCGGCCATGGCGTCGCCGTGGCCATAGTTGCTACAGCTCGCGGATGTGCATCCCAACGTGCTCACCGTGCTCCCAGGAGCCGAACGCACGCACCATCTCCTCCCCTAGTGCACCACAACCCCAAACCGGCAACCCACCGTGCGCCGGCCGCCGTCGTGAGCTTGATTCCGACGAGCTCCGGCCACCCCAGCTCCTCCCGCTTGCCCTACCAGATGCGCGCGAGCCCCAGCTACGCGTAGGACCAAACGGCGGTCGATTTTGTCGACCGTAGGCAAATCCCGAGACCCTCCGCCATGCTCGCTGTCGCCGGCGGTAAGCCGCCGGCCTGTTTGGGTCTTTAACCGGAGGTTTGACCCCCTGGGTCTATGACATGCGGGCCCCGCAAGGCTAATTAACCTAGTTTAGGCTTAAATCTAATTAGCTTAACCTTGGTTAGTATTAACTACGTTTAATTAGTCTAGCTGAGTCACTGACTGGTGGGCCCAGGCCCCATCGACTGTTTAGTTAGTGTTAATTTAAAACTAACTAACCATGTTAGCTAGTTGTGTCACTGACGTGTGGACCCCACACATCAGGTTTGACCCTGGCCGCCCTCTTGAATTGCTGACGTCACACAGACGTCATGCTGACGCAGTAATGTTTTCTGGAATTTAAAATAAATCTTAAATGATTTATTTATTTCAGAAAATAGCCAAAACTTCTAAAATTCATAGAAAATAATCTATAACTCCAATGAAAATAATTTATATATGAAAAATGATCAGAAAAATTCAAGGAATCTGTTTATGGCATTTTCATGCATGTTTGAACAAGTTGAACGTGCTGATCAGGTCAAATCAATTAAATGACAATTAAATAATCACATATGGAGTTTGAATTTGAACCTTTGGTTCAAACCAACTTCATTTAATATGGTTGCTAGTTGCATTAGCCCAATCAACAGCATATTTCCATTTTATGATCATGCATCATATTGTCGCATTGCATTGATTGTGTTCTTTATCTGTTGCCAGTTTTTGTCCCCTCCTAGTAGACGATGTTACGACGATGAGATCGATGACATAGACGAAGAGCTTTACTATCTTCAGAAGTGCCAGGCAAGCAAACCCCCATTGAGCATTCCGATACAATCCCACTCACTCGCTCCTGCTCTCCTTTACTGCACTAGGGCAACAACGATTGAACTGCTTTTTGCTGCGGTAGCTGAACCCCTTTCCTCTTCATGACCTGTCGTTGCCACAGTAAATAGTTGAAACCCACTAGCACGAGTAGGAGTTGTTTGAGCCCTGTTGTGCCTACTCATTCATGCTTTCTGGTTATGCCTGCTATTGCTTAGAGTTGTGTCAGGTCTGATTCATCGGGGATGAATTGGAATGTGGTGAACATGTCCTACTCTGTGTGAGCTAAGTGTGTGAACACGATTTGGTAAAGTTAGCGATGAGAGGCCATGTAGGAGTACATGGTGGGTTGTCTCACTGGAACCGTCCTTAAGAACTGAGTTCTGTGTAAGTTGTCCAATGACTAGCTACTACCACGCATTGAAATGCTTAAGTGCCCCTCTTGACTTATTAATCAACTCGATCTCTGACCAGGAGTTGCAACTAGTTTCTGGTGTTTGTAGGTAGTGTTAGTAGTCTACCAAGTGGCACCCGGTACAGGTGGGCTTCGGACAGACTAGGCACCGTGGCACGGTGTACCAAGCATAGATCCATCCGTCGAGGTGGGCTTGGGAACCCTGCGCACATCGTTTGGGGCCGTGAGCGACACCCCGACTGGATCTCCTTAAAGATGGAACCCGAATAGGCGATAAACCTGGACTAGAGTCTTGTGTGGTTAGTCAGGTCGTGTCCGACACCCTCGCAAGGCTTCCACTTGATGGTTGCCGAGATACACGACGTGTACATGGAGGTAAGTGGCGAGAGCGTGTGTGAAGAAGTACACCCCTGCAGGGTTAACATGATCTATTCGAATAACCGGGTCCGCGGTTATGGACTTCTTGGATGCTTACGTGGTACATAGACAAGTGAAAGTGGATACTCTAAAATACTCAAGACAAGTGTGAGTGCTATGGATGGCGTTCTCGTAGGGAGACGGGAGCGGATCCATACTGGTGTATTGATAGGTGAATATGTGGACTCGTGTGCGCCACCTCAAAGAGTCACTTGCAGCCGTAGTTCAGGATAGCCACCGAGTCAAAGCTGGCTTGCTGCAGTCAAACTCCACCACCCCTTTATTGATACTAATGCATATGTAGTTAGTTCTGATGTAAGTCTTGCTGAGTACCTTTGTACTCACGTTTTATTAATTTATGTTTTGCAGAGAGACTTCAGTTTCACAAGTGGTAACGCGTGGACTTCGACGTTTAGCTTGTTACCTCAGCTACGATCTTGTGCCCTTGGGAGGGTCTTGTAGATAGTCTAGCTTCTCAGCCTTTTTCAATTGTAGTTGTGTGTACTCAGACATGTTATGCTTCCGTTGCTTGTATGCTCTGTATGTTGGGTCATGTGACCTCTGTTTGTAATAAATGCTATGATGGCTCTTCTGGGCCTTTATCTATATGAGTTGTTGAGTTATGTTGTGATGCCATGTTGTACATCACATACTTGCATGTTATGCGTACGTGTAATGTGTATTGCTATGTGTGGGATCCGACACCTAGTTGTTTAACTTTGGTAGCCTATCTTACAAGGAAATGTCTCCTAGTGCTTCCACTGAGCCTTGGTAGCTTGCTACTGCTCCGGAACACTTAGGCTGGCCGGCATGTGTCCTTCTTCATTCCTGTGTCTGTCCCTTAGGTTAAATGTGTTGGGAAACGTAGTATTTTTAAAAATTTCCTACGATCACGCAAGATGTATCTACTAGATGAATAGCAACGAGGGGGAGAGTGTGTCTACGTACCCTCGTAGACCGGGAGCGGAAGCGTCAAGTGACGCGGTTGATGTAGTCGAACTTGTTCGCGATCCAACCGATCAAGCACCGAACGTACGACACCTTCGCGTTCAGCACACGTTCAGCTTGATGACGTTCCACGAGCTCTTGATCCAGTTAAGCTTCACGGGATAGTTTCGGCAGCACGACGGCGTGGTGACAGATATGATGTATCTACCGGCGCAGGGCTTCGCCTAAGCAATGCAACGGTATGACCGAGGTGTGTTTCTGTGGAGAGGGTCACCGCACACGGCTAAAACAATTCAACTTGTGTGTCTCTGTGGTGCCCCCTGCCCCCGTATATAAAGGAGCAAGAGAGAGGCCGGTCCTAGAGGGGGCGCGCCAAGTGTGGGGAGTCCTACTAGGACTCCCAAGTCCTAGTAGGATTCCCCTTTCCTTTCCGGAGTAGGAGAGAAGGAAAGAGGTGGAGAGGAAGAAGGAAAAAGGGGCTGCACCCCTTGTCCAATTCGGACCAGAGGGGGGGGGGGGCGCTCCTCCTTCCTTTTGGCCTTTCTCCTCTATTCCCGTATGGCCCAAAAAGGCCCATATACTCCGAAAAATAACCGAATCACTTGGAACCTTTCCAATGTCCGAATATAGTCGTACAATATATCGATCTTTACGTCTCGACCATTTCGAGACTCCTCGTCATGTCCCCGGTCTCATCCGGGACTCCGAAGTCCTTCGGTACATCAAAACTCATAAACTCATAATACCAATCGTCATCAAACGTTAAGCGTTCGGACCCTACGGATTCGAGAACTATGTAGACATGACCGAGACTCATCTCGGGTCAATAACCAATAGCGGAACCTGGATGCTCATATTGGCTCCTACATATTCTACGAAGATGTGACACCCGAGACCGACGTCCCAGAAGATTCCAGATGTTCCGGGTTGCCCGTGTGTTTCAGTTCTGCTTGTGTTATTTATTTTTTGCATTGCATCATGTCATCATGCCATCATGTTATTTTATTTTTGCATCTCAACCTAAATAAATTGTGTGGACCTTCGGTCCATTTAAATCGAGGGAAGGTGACTTCTCTTTATAACATATAAAAGCCTCTCAATATTATTCGAGAGCTATATTATAAATATTCCATTTGTTTGGGATCACCGTAACACACTTGCAATATTTCCCCATGTCTTTTTCATTTCGAGTTTCTCCTTTGAAAACCCTCCCTATAATTCTTTTCCGTTGTTTCGAGGTTCCTCCGAAAATTCGAACATTTTTGGACACTTCTTTAATCAAGTCTTAGTTCAAACACATTTGAATTAAATTCAAATATGTTTGAATTATTTTTCCGTTCATGCCTTTTCTATTTTTCTCGGACCTTGCTCATTTTAAGATGCCCGAGAAAAAATAGTCCTTTGTGCTATCTTTTGTCCTAATCCCCTCCGCATTCTTTTTCTTCTCTTTTTATTTCTGCTAAAGAAATAAAAATAAAAGGCAGCCAGCCCAGCCATTTGTTTCTTCCAGCCCCTGGCCTCATTTGGGCCAAGGCCATTCCTCTTGGCCCATGTGCCACCAGCCTCCAGCCCGTCCTCCAGCTGGCCTCAGGCCTCATCCCAGCCTCGGCCCCTTAGGCCCATCGGCCCAGACCCCCATGTAACCTAGCCCCGACCCGCATCGCTCATCTCCCTCCCGTTTTCCTCCCAGCGCCGCCGCTCCCGATCCCTCTCTCGCTCTCTGTCCCCAACCCCCGAGCGAATCCCTCCTCTGCGACTCCCTTCGACGCGCCCGGCCTCCTCCATCCCGCGCACGACGCGTCCCCAGGCCGTCCCGGCCGCGACCTCGCCTCCATGCCCGCGGCCTCCCTCCGCCTCCTCCGTCCTCTAGCTCGCCAGGCCGCGGCCACCGAGCTCCGGCCCTTTGCCTCGGCCAGGCAGCAGAGCCCAGCATCCCTGTCTCCGACGCACCGAGCCTGCGGCCAGCCCCGTCCAGCCGCGTCCCCAGGCTCGGGCCCGGCCCTCAGGCCCCTCCTCCGTCGCCATCTTCCCTCGTCTCCGTCGTCCAGCGCGGCCTCGAACAGCTCCCGCAGCGCCCAGGTCGCCCGTCCTGCTGTCTCCATCCTCCAGAGGCCATGGCCTCTCCTCCAGGGCGCCGTCCCCTGCTGCCTCCTCTGCTGCCTCAAGCCGAGACCGTGCTGCCGCTGTTGTTTTTTTTTTTGTGTTGCTTTTGCTGTTGTCTTGGCAGAGAACCATGTACGCCTACACGACAAGACGGCAAGACCGTAACGACCCGAGTACAACTACAGCTTTTCGTCAAGTTTGACTACCGACGACTTGAACATCTACGGAAATGAGTACCCCTACGCTCGACGACCTACGTGTACGACTACCGACTCCCGGAAACACCAAGTACCCCTACCGTCGCCGAGACCGCAAGTACATCTACGAACGGGAACGCTTACTCGACGACACAAGACGACGCGGCGAGTACCTCTCCGATGAACGAGAACACCTACTTCCCTCTACAGCATGTACCACTACCGTCGCCCGGAAACGAGGAATTTGCCAAGTACCACGACACGATGACGTGAACCACTTCTTCCTCTACGGCCCGCGAGAACGCCTACTTCCACTACGTCCCTCGACGACTCGATTCCGCCCCGAAACAATTGTTTCGAAGGTATAACCCCGAGACGTGACCCGTGGATGCTTGCTTGTGTTGTATGAAATGTTTCCCTTGTGCATCGTGCCCGTTCCGACCTTTTGTCATGTTCCTCGGTTGCCTCGTCACCGACTCGTGGGAACCCGGTGACAGGATCACCCGACCTTCATCTCGTTGACCCGCTCACACCATCTTTCTTTTGCCCGGTCTCGCAACGAGTTACCGAAACCGAGTTGTTGCCTTTGCATCATTTCGGATCGTTGCCGTGGCACCCTTTCCATCCACCACGGTGACGATGCTTCATATCATCTTCTTGTTAATCTTTTAATAAAACTTGCATAAAACTTGATCATGTCATCCGCATCATGTTAACAACATTGATATGTTAAATTGTTGTTTGCTTATAATTACTAAACATGCTCATGGGGTTTTTCCGGAATTTGTTGTTGTTATTTTCCGGCCTCATTTAAAATGCCTAAATAGTGTAGTTTCTTTATGCTTCACCTCTTGCCATGCTAAAAACATTTAATCTTGTCTTGTAAATAACGAGAGTCAACTAAATAATTAAATGTGGTGTTTCGTCAATATGCAACTCGTTGCATATTGAGCTCCACTTAACTTGTAGTGTTGTTTGTGCACTTTGCCATGCCTTGCATATTTAAACCGGACATGCATCATGCTTGGATGTGCATCGTATGCCATGTTTATGATATGTGTGTTTACCGTGTTGTTTCCTTCTTTCCGGTTGCTTCTTTTGTTAGCTTCGGTTTCGTCCCGGAGTTGTGAGGATTCGCTCGACTGTTGCTCCGTCTACTTCATGGATCCGTTCTTCCTCCTTGTGGAATTCTAGGCAAGATGACCGAACCCCGATAACATTACTATCTTTGCCTATTGCTAGAGTATCGCTCTATAGTTTTGCCTCGATGCCCATGTTTTCCTGTCAGCCTCCTATTGTAACCATTGCCCTGTTTAACCAACCTACCTATGCAAACCGTTGCTTGGCTAAGTACGCTTCGCTCAGCCCCTCTTATAGCATTGTTAGTTGCAGGTGAAGATTGAAGATGCTTGCTTCATGTTGAAGTTTGGTTGGGTTATATCACACTATATAAATGCTTAAATGAAATCATCTATAAACTGGCAGGGTGGAAGGCTAAGGCTTTTGCTTGGTGTTTTGTTCCACTCATGCCGTTAGGAACCGTATAAACCGGTGTTATGTTCCTTGATTATGCGTTCCTAACACGGTTGGGGTGTATTGGACCCCCTTGATAAACCGCTAAGTGCTAAGTCTTTTCCAGCAAGTCCCAACATTTGGTACTATTTGCCTCATAATAACAACTTAATTAATTAATTAAATTTGCATAGGGGGTCACGTCCCCGAGGATTCTTAATTCTACATAGCAAGGGGGGCCAGTGCTGATGGTGTTGGTCCCAAACGGGGAGTCTGCGGGGCCGCCTTGGGGAAACCCGAGGTATCTGGTATAACCTGTAGCATTGCCCATCCGGTCGTGTCCTGAGACTTAGATACGCGCGGCTACTATCAGGGTGTCGACACGCCGGGAGGATTTGCTGGATTAGCCTTACCTTAGTTCGGTTTAACTTGAGCACGGGATTCCGAGAATGCTCGGGTCTTCCCACCTATGGAGTTGCGACTCCGCGGATCGTGGGCTTGTAATGGGTCATGTTGGAACACCCCTGCAGGGTTATGAACTTTCGAAAGCCGTGCCCGCGGTTATGTGGCAGATGGGAGCTTGTTAATATCCGGTTGTAGATAACTTGACACAATGTTTCAATACACTACCAGCGTGTGTACCGTGACTGTCAATTTCCGAATAGGGATTCGGGAGTTGAACACGGTGGGGTTATGTTTGACCGGCTTTAGTTAGGATCACTTCGTGATCATCTCTCGACCGAGGCTCTTCTCTTCTCGCTCCCTTTTACGTAAGCTAGTTGCTAGTTGCTGCTGCAGACACTACTCTTTTCTTCAGCCTTATCCTCTCCCAAGGCTTAAATAGTCTTGTTACCCGGGAATGGGATTGCTGAGTCCTCTGTGGCTCACAGTTACTTCACCACACCAGATGCAGGTTCAGCCGAGTTCGATGCAGGAGTTGGATCAGTTCTTCACTGGGAGCTCGATGAAGAGTGTGGCCGTTTGCTTGAGACGTTTCGACGATCAGTAGTGGTTTCTACTAGGATTCGATCCTGACCTGTGGCTTTATGTTGTTTTGGTATCTTTCTTTTGGATCTTCACCCGTAGTCAGGTTGTGTTGTTTTGAATTATGATTGCTTATGTAATGTATTGTGTGAAGTGGCGGGTGTAAGCCAACTATCTCCTTTTGCATTTTAATCCCTCTTTTACATGAGTTGTGCAAAGATACCAAACTTGAGATCATTCTAGGATGGGCTTATACCTTTAAGTCGTGCCTCGACACGTAGGAGGTATAGTCCCATCCTGGGCATTACAAGTTGGTATCAGAGCCTTCTCCGACCTAGAAGCCCCCACTGATTGATCGAATCGTTGACGGTTGAGTCTAGGCACACACTGAAAAACTTTTTGAGTCCTATATTTATATCGGAGAGTAGGATTTCTTTGCTTCTCATCCCCTTTCTCTCTGGTGAGGACTCCTGACGACTACTCTTGTCTCTTCTATCTTCAAAAAATGCACCAAATTTTTTTTTAGGATCTCGCGAGTATTGTTTGGATTGTTCCGATGTCTTTGTGACGAGAACATTGTTCTCGATGCCTCCTGTCATTAGGGGTTGTGGCAGTGTCCCGGGGAGTTGAGCTCCGAGGTGTTGTCGTCACAAATCCATCGCGGCAGTACTAGAATACTTAAGACGGCCGACATCGAAAACTCTCCTATGCGGTTAGTGGCAAGATAACCCCGACATCACCCAGTACTGGGGAGGTAGTTCGGGAGTATTGCCATAGCTTGTATAGTGGATGCGTTTCGAAGGTCGGAGGTAAACAGTTTCCGAGAAATACTGGTTATGTGTTGAAGGATGGATACACCTGGATGTAGGTTTAGAGTTGATTGCGCGGTGCTTCCCGTGTATCCCCAACACCTAATTGCATAACTGGAAACTTTCGGAAATCTATAGGTGGGTTCATCCAGTAGTTCTAGGCATTCTTCCAACGGATGCACGATATGAAGTTCGGGGTTCTACATTGAGTGAAGTGGTTTTATGGACTTGTTCTGATCGGGTGTTGCATCTTAAAAGGTCCTTGGCTATGCTGATCCGGGGATTGCAAAACCCTTTTGTAACACGTTCCATGAGCTTTCAGCACGAAGATGTCGAACGAAGCTTCTATCTTGTATTTGTTCTATCTGATCCTTGTTCCTTTTTATTTATCTTTTTCTTCTTCCAAGTGGCTTCCCGACTAGTTGATGTACCTGCGGAATTCATTCGTTCATTCTTTGCTCGGATGATATTGTGAAGATGATGATGCAACATATCTATCCTTTGTTCTTGTTTTGATTCTGGTATTCGAGTTGCTTCGATGTCAAATGTTGATTCCATACCTTCCTAATCGGTATTCTTATATTTCTATGGGAGTGCTAGTCCTTCTTGATCATCAAGATCGTCTTGTTTATCATTTTCAACCGGTGTGCCTTCTCTTCAAGCTATTCCATACAGACGCCGTTGAGAAATCTGACGATTTGTCTGTTTCATTCATCCCAAGTTATCTTTGCTTTTCCCCTCCCTCCCTCCCTTTTTCTTTATGGAGCCAGAAATTCTAAATGAAGTATCCATTTTATTCATGTGAGGTTCTTCATTATTTTCCTTCAATGTTCTTATCCGGTGATTTCTCATGAAGAGGCTCAAGAGCACCAAGTTCATCATTCTTTGTTCTCATATTCTTCTCCGGTGGATGTAATTCAAGATTTCGGTGTTGATCTTATCATTTTCCTCTTTTCATAATGCTTTCTTATTCCGGTGCACCAATTAATCATTCTCCTCTTGCTATTCATATCCAGAGTGCTCAAGATTCATAATTCCATTCTTAATCCGTTCAAGCTATTTTGAGGATTGTTATCTTATTCAAGCCATTTAATTCAACCGCTGCAATATCTCTTAAGCAATCTTTTTTCAACGGTGATTTCTTTGAGTGGGCCCATAACCCACAGGTCTTTTTCCAGGATCTTACCTGACTCTTCTATTTTCTGGAGTTATACTCAAATTCTTTTCAAAGTGTGACGTAAGAATGATCCCCATCAGTCACATGCCTTCTCCAAGATCGCTTTCCAATTCTTTTTCTTCGTTGGTTCAACCTTTTTAATTCTTCATTCCGGAGTGCTCAACAATTCTTCATGCCTTTCTCGTCTTCATTATCAGCATTTGAAGACCGGAGAAGAGTTTCTCTTAAATTTTGAACCGTTCTATTCAGATTCGTGGTTCTAGCTTCTTGCCATCCTCATTATTGTTTTCGATTGTGGGAATTGTTTTCATACCCATCCGAAGCATTTCATGAATTCTTTTCTTTGTGATCCTCCGAAGGCCATCATTTCAGAAGATTTCTTCGTTCTCTGTTTGCAACTTCATCCTCCAAATATTCTTCATTGATGTCTCTTCGTTCGTCTCCATATTCTTATGGTGGTTCTTTCAAGTTTACTCTTCCGTTGTCATCATTTTAATTCATTTGTTCTTTTCATAATCCTATCGGTGGTTCGTTGAAGATTTACCCAAGCTTGTGCGAGATCTCTTTAATTCTTTCCAACGAGAATAGGTAGTATGCCAAATCCTTTGGTTGTCATCAATTTAAATTGGTGAAGGATATGCATGACATAATTCTTATTCTTGTTCCTTCAAGGTGATTTAATTCTTTTGTCTGGAGCTTGTTCATCATATCATATCCTTGGTTCTAAATTCTTCATCTTGTTTTTCGGAATTCCAAGTTATTTCAATTATATAATTTCAAACCTCCAACTAATTCATCGCATGCCTTGAATCTTATTATTTTCATCTTAACTTCTCATGCTTTCATTACCGGAGTTATCATGGTGGTTCATCATGTTTTAATTCATCCTTGAAGTCTTCATCAAGATTCTTGTTGGAGCTCAAGCATTCTTCATCATGCTTTCCAATTGAAATTCTTTCTACCTTATCTTTCAGATGGTGTTATGTCATTTTGACAATTCCTTCATGTTTTATGATTCACGAGTTATTAAGAATGAGATATTTAAAACCATCATTTTCCTTGTTCCGGAGATCTTGTCAACCCTTTAATTATTCGTTGGAGTTATCTTGGGTTGTATTTCACCTAAAGCCTTCCTAAGGATTGTTGCTAATTATGGTGCTTATAAATGACCCAAGTTCTTCATTTATCATTCCGGTGAAATAAATTTTTCATCTCCTTGTTGATTCCAATCCAGTTAAATGTTTCTGTCAGTGGCTGGTTGTCACCTCATAATTTTGAGATGTTTTCCATAAGCCCACATCAAGCTTATTCTTTTCGTGTTGATTTTTCCATCAACTCCGTTCAACCCTTCTTCGTAAGGATGCCTTCAAAATCATATCTAGTTGAAGAAGCTATTCTTCTTCGATCTTTTCGCTCCATTATTCGTTCCGGAGGCTTTGTGATGTTGCTCTCTCCAAACCATCACCTCGTTTTTTATCGAGATCATGTTCTTTCCCTTGCTTATCATTAACCGGAGTATTGTATTCTTCATTCAAGTTCGGCCATCTTATCTAGTTTTGCCTCCCTTTTCAACCGGAGTGTTGTCTGAATCCTTCTTAACCTTGTGCCATTCTTTTAATTGTTTCGGAGGCTGTCTATTGTTGTTTTCATCAAGTATCACTCCATCTCCTCAAGTTCTTGTTAATTCCTTCCATTTTCAGCCGGAGTGCTGTCCAAATTTTGTCATTCTTATTCCTTGGCTATGCCATTGTGGTTTCTTATTCTTTTGGTCCGTGAGCTCTCCTTTCATGTCTTTCAACCTACAAGGTTCTTGTAATGTTTCTTGTTCCTTTATTCTAACGGAGTTTTCATATTCGTTCATCTCCGTTGCATTCTTTCTTTCAAGATTGTTCAACCTCTCAAGGTTCTTTGGTTTCACTCGTCTGTCAAAGAAGCAACTTTGTTTTACCTCTTCCTCTTCAGTTTTTACCCGGTGATATCTCTAGGATCTCGGGTCGAGATCCTCTGTTAGTGTGGGAGAGTTGTGACGCCCGAGACCGACGTCCCAGAAGATTCCAGATGTTCCGGGTTGCCCGTGTGTTTCAGTTCTACTTGTGTTGTTTATTTTTTGCATTGCATCATGTCATCATGCCATCATGTTATTTTATTTTTGCATCTCAACCTAAATAAATTGTGTGGACCTTCGGTCCATTTAAATCGAGGGAAGGTGACTTCTCTTTATAACATATAAAAGCCTCTCAATATTATTCGAGAGCTATATTATAAATATTCCATTTGTTTGGGATCACCGTAACACACTTGCAATATTTCCCCATGTCTTTTTCACTTCGAGTTTCTCCTTTGAAAACCCTCCCTATAATTCTTTTCCGTTGTTTCGAGGTTCCTCCGAAAATTCGAACATTTTTGGACACTTCTTTAATCAAGTCTTAGTTCAAACCCATTTGAATTAAATTCAAATATGTTTGAATTATTTTTCCGTTCATGCCTTTTCTATTTTTCTCGGACCTTGCTCATTTTATGATGCCCGAGAAAAAATAGTCCTTTGTGCTATCTTTTGTCCTAACCCCCTCCGCATTCTTTTTCTCTCTTTTTATTTCTGCTAAAGAAATAAAAATAAAAGGCAGCCAGCCCAGCCATTTGTTTCTTCCAGCCCCTGGCCTCATTTGGGCCAAGGCCATTCCTCTTGGCCCATGTGCCACCAGCCTCCAGCCCGTCCTCCAGCTGGCCTCAGGCCTCATCCCAGCCTCGGCCCCTTAGGCCCATCGGCCCAGACCCCCATGTAACCTAGCCCCGACCCGCATCGTTCATCTCCCTCCCGTTTTCCTCCCTGCGCCGCCGCTCCCAATCCCTCTCTCGCTCTCTGTCCCGAACCCCCGAGCGAATCCCTCCTCTGCGACTCCCTTCGACGCGCCCGGCCTCCTCCATCCCGCGCCCGACGCGTCCCCAGGCCGTCCCGGCCGCGACCTCGCCTCCATGCCCGCGGCCTCCCTCCGCCTCCTCCGTCGTCTAGCTCGCCAGGACGCGGCCACCGAGCTCCGGCCCTCTGCCTCGGCCAGGCAGCAGAGCCCAGCATCCCTGTCTCCGACGCACCGAGCCTGCGGCCAGCCCCGTCCAGCCGCGTCCCCAGGCTCGGGCCCGGCCCTCAGGCCCCTCCTCCGTCGCCATCTTCCCTCGTCTCCGTCGTCCAGCGCGGCCTCGAACAGCTCCCGCAGCGCCCAGGTCGCCCGTCCTGCTGTCTCCATCCTCCAGAGGCCATGGCCTCTCCTCCAGGGCGCCGTCCCCTGCTGCCTCCTCTGCTGCCTCAAGCCGAGACCGTGCTGCCGCTGTTGTTTTTTTTTTGTGTGTTGCTTTTGCTGTTGTCTTGACAGAGAACCATGTACGCCTACACGACAAGACGGCAAGACCGTAACGACCCGAGTACAACTACAGCTTTTCGTCAAGTTCGACTACCGACGACTTGAACATCTACGGAAATGAGTACCCCTACGCTCGACGACCCCCGTGTACGACTACCGACGCCCGGAAACACCAAGTACCCCTACCGTCGCCGAGACCGCAAGTACATCTACGAATGGGAATGCCTACTCGACGACACAAGACGACGCGGCGAGTACCTCTCCGACGAACGAGAACACCTACTTCCCTCTACGGCATGTACCACTACCGTCGCCCGGAAACGAGGAATTCGCCAAGTACCACGACACGATGACGTGAACCACTTCTTCCTCTACGGACCGCGAGAACGCCTACTTCCACTACGTCCCTCGACGACTCGATTCCGCCCCGAAACAATTGTTTCGAAGGTATAACCCCGAGACGTGACCCGTGGATGCTTTCTTGTGTTTTATGAAATGTTTCCCTTGTGCATCGTGCCCGTTCCGACCTTTTTTCATGTTCCTCGGTTGCCTCGTCACCGACTCGTGGGAACCCGGTGACGGGATCACCCCACCTTCATCTCGTTGACCCGCTCACACCATCTTTCTTTTGCCCGGTCTCTCAACGAGTTACCGAAACCGAGTTGTTGCCTTTGCATCATTTCGGATCGTTGCCGTGGCACCCTTTCCATCCACCACGGTGACGATGCTTCATATCATCTTCTTGTTAATCTTTTAATAAAACTTGCATAAAACTTGATCATGTCATCCGCATCATGTTAATAACATTGATATGTTAAATTGTTGTTCGCTTATAATTACTAAACATGCTCATGGGGTTTTTCCGGAATTTGTTGTTGTTATTTTCCGTCCTCATTTAAAATGCCTAAATAGTGTAGTTTCTTTATGCTTCACCTCTTGCCATGCTAAAAACATTTAATCTTGTCTTGTAAATAACGAGAGTCAACTAAATAATTAAATGTGGTGTTTTGTAATATGCAACTCGTTGCATATTGAGCTCCACTTAACTTGTAGTGTTGTTTGTGCACTTTGCCATGCCTTGCATATTTCAACCGGACATGCATCATGCTTGGATGTGCATCGTATGCCATGTTTATGATATGTGTGTTTACCGTGTTGTTTCCTTCTTTCCGATTGCTTCTTTTGTTAGCTTCGGTTTCGTTCCGGAGTTGTGAGGATTCGCTCGACTGTTGCTCCGTCTACTTCATGGATCCGTTCTTCTTCCTTGTGGAATTCCAGGCAAGATGACCGAACCCCGATAACATTACTATCTTTGCCTATTGCTAGAGTATCGCTCTATAGTTTTGCCTCGATGCCCATGTTTTCCTATCAGCCTCCTATTGTAACCATTGCCCTGTTTAACAAACCTACCTATGCAAACCGTTGCTTGGCTAAGTACACTTCGCTCAGCCCCTCTTATAGCATTGTTAGTTGCAGGTGAAGATTGAAGATGCTTGCTTCATGTTGAAGTTTGGTTGGGTTATATCACACTATATAAATGCTTAAATGAAATCATCTATATACTGGCAGGGTGGAAGGCTAAGCCTTTTGCTTGGTGTTTTGTTCCACTCATGCCGTTAGGAACCGTATAAACTGGTGTTATGTTCCTTGATTATGCGTTCCTAACACGGTTGGGGTGTATGGGACCCCCTTGATAAACCGCTAAGTGCTAAGTCTTTTCCAGCAAGTCCCGACATTTGGTACTATTTGCCTCATAATAACAACTTAATTAATTAATTAAATTTGCATAGGGGGTCGTGTCCCCGAGGATTCTTAATTCTACATAGCAGGGGGGGCCAGTGCTGATGGTGTTGGTCCCAAACGGGGAGTCTGCGGGGCCGCCTTGGGGAAACCCGAGGTATCTGGTATAACCTGTAGCATCGCCCATCCGGTCGTGTCCTGAGACTTAGATACGCGCGGCTACTATCAGGGTGTCGACACGCCGGGAGGATTTGCTGGATTAGCCTTACCTTAGTTCGGTTTAACTTGAGCACGGGATTCCGAGAATGCTCGGGTCTTCCCACCTATGGAGTTGCGACTCCGCGGATCGTGGGCTTGTAATGGGTCAAGTTGGAACACCCCTGCAGGGTTATGAACTTTCGAAAGCCGTGCCCGCGGTTATGTGGCAGATGGGAACTTGTTAATATTCGGTTGTAGATAACTTGACACAATGTTTCAATACACTACCAGCGTGTGTACCGTGACTGTCAATTTCCGAATAGGGATTCGGGAGTTGAACACGGTGGGGTTATGTTTGACCGGCTTTAGTTAGGATCACTTCGTGATCATCTCTCGACCGAGGCTCTTCTCTTCTCGCTCCCTTTTACGTAAGCTAATTGCTAGTTGCTGCTGCAGACACTACTCTTTTCTTCAGCCTTATCCTCTCCCAAGGCTTAAATAGTCTTGTTACCCGGGAACGGGATTGCTGAGTCCTCTGTGGCTCACAGTTACTTCACCACACCAGATGCAGGTTCAGCCGAGTTCGATGCAGGAGTTGGATCAGTTCTTCACTGGGAGCTCGATGAAGAGTGTGGCCGTTTGCTTGAGACGTTTCGACGATCAGTAGTGGTTTCTACTAGGATTCGATCCTGACCTGTGGCTTTATGTTGTTTTGGTATCTTTCTTTTGGATCTTCACCCGTAGTCGGGTTGTGTTGTTTTGAATTATGATTGCTTATGTAATGTATTGTGTGAAGTGGCGGGTGTAAGCCAACTATCTCCTTTTGCATTTTAATCCCTCTTTTACATGAGTTGTGCAAAGATACCAAACTTGAGATCATTCTAGGATGGGCTTATACCTTTAATTCGTGCCTCGACACGTAGGAGGTATAGTCCCATCCTGGGCATTACAGAAGATCTTTATCGGTCAAACCGCATAACAACAGACGTTGTTCCTTTTGTCATTGGTATGTTACTTGCCCGAGATTTGGTCGTCGGTATCTCTGTACCTAGTTCAATCTCGTTACCGGCAAGTCTCTTTACTCGTTCCGTAATACATCATCTCGTGACTAACTCATTAGTCTTTTGCTTGCAAGGCTTATTATGATGTGCATTACTGAGAGGGCCCAGAGATACCTCTCCGACACTCGTAGTGACAAATCTTAGTCTTGATCTATGCCAACACCACGAACACTTTCGGAGACACCTATAGAGCAACTTTATGTTCACCCAGTTACGTTGTGACGTTTGATAGCACACAAGGTGTTCCTACGGTATTCGGGAGTTGCATAATCTCATAGTCATAGGAACATGTATAAGTCATGAAGAAAGCAATAGAAGTAAAACTAAACGATCATAGTGCTAAGCTAATGGATGGGTCTTGTCCATCACATCATTCTCCTAATGATGTGATCCCATTGATCAAATGACAACTCATGTCTATGGTTAGGAAACATAACCATCTTTGATCAATGAGCTAGTCTAGTAGAGGCATACTAGGGACACCCTGTTTTGTCTATGTATTCACACATGTACTAAGTTTCCGGTTAATACAATTCTAGCATGAATAATAAACATTTATCCTGATATAAGGAAATATAAATAACAACTTTATTATTGCCTCTAGGGCATATTTCCTTCAGTCTCCCACTTTCACTAGAGTCAATAATCTAGTTCACATCGCCATGTGATTTAATACCGATAGTTCACATCGTTATGTGAATAACACCCATAGTTCACATCGCCATGTGACCAACACCCAAAGGGTTTACTAGAGTCAATAATCTAGTTCACATTGCTATGTGATTAATACCCAAGAGTAATAAGGTGGGATCATGTTTTGCTTGTGAGAGAAGTTTAGTCAACGGGTCTGTCACATTCAGATCCGTATGTATTTCGCAAATCTCTATGTCTACAATGCTCTGCATAGAGCTACTCTAGCTAATTGCTCCCACTTTCAATACGCATCCAAATTGATACTTAGAGTCATCTGGATTTAGTGTCAAAGCTAGCATCGGCGTAACCCTTTACGACGAAATCTCTATCACCTCCATAATCGAGAAACATTTCCTTAGTCATCCAGTTACTAAGGATAATTTTGACCGATGTACAGTGATCTACTCCTGGATCACTATTGTACCCCCTTGACAAACTAATGGCAAGGTACACAACATGTTTGGTACACAACATGGCATACTTTATAGAACCTATGGCTGAGACATAGGGAATGACTTTCATTCTCTCTATATTTTTCTGCCGTGGTCTGGCTTTGAGTCTTACTCAACTTCACACCTTACAAGTCAGGCAAGAACTCCTTCTTTGACTGATCCATTTTTAACTACTTCAAAATCTTATCAAGGTATGTACTCATCGAAAGTCTTATCAAGCGTCTTGATCTATCTCTATAGATCTTGATGCCCAATATGTAAGCAGCTTCACCAAGGTCTTTCTTTGAAAAACTCCTTTCAAACACTCCTTTATGCTTTCCAGAAAATTCTACATCATTTCCGATCGACAATATGTCATTCACATATACTTATCAAAAAGGTTGTAGTGCTCCCACTGACTTCTTGTAAATACAGGCTTCACCGCAAGTCTGTATAAATCTATATGCTTTGATCAACTTATCAAAGCGTATATTCCAACTCCGAGATGCTTGCACCAGTCCACAGATGGATCGCTGGAGCTTGCTCATTTTGTTAGCACCTTTAGGATTGACAAAACCTTCTGGTTGCATCATATACAAGTCTTTTTTCATAAATCCATTAAAGAATGCAGTTTTGTTATCCATTTGGAAGATTTCATAAAATGCGGCAATTGCTAACATGATTCGGACAGACTTAAGCATCGCTACGGCTGAGAAAGTCACATCGTAGTCAACTCCTTGAACTTGTTGAAAAACTTTCGCAACAAGTTGAGCTTTGTAAACAGTAACATTACCGTCAGCGTCAGTCTTCCTATTGAAGATCCATTTATTTTCGATGGCTGGCCGATCATCGGGTAAGTCAACCAAAGTCCACACTTTGTTCTCATACATGGATCTCATCTCATATTTCATGGCCTCAAGCCATTTTGCGGAATCTGGGCTCATCATCGCTTCCTCATAGTTCGTAGGTTCATCATGGTCTAGTAACATGACTTCCCGAACCAGGTTGCCGTACCACTCTGATGCGGAACGAACTCTGGTTGATCTATGAAGTTCAGCAGAAACTTGATCTGAAGTTTCATGATCATCATCATTAGCTTCCTCACTAATTGGTGTAGGAATCACTGGAACTAGTTTCTGTGATATTCCACTTTCCAATTCGGGAGAAGGTACAATTACCTCATCAAGTTCTACTTTCCTCCCACTCACTTCTTTCGAGAGAAACTCCTTCTCTAGATAGGATCCACTCTTAGCAACAAAGACCTTGCCTTCGCATCTGTGATAGAAGGTGTACCCAATAGTTTCTTTTGGGTATCCTATGAAGATTTACTTCTCCGATTTGGGTTCGAGCTTATCATGTTGAAACTTTTTCACATAAGCATCGTAGTCCCAAACTTAAAGAAATGACAGCTTAGGTTTCTCGTCAAACCATAGTTCATACGGTGTCATCTCCATGGATTTAGATGGTACCCTATTTAACGTGAATATAGCTATCTCTAATGCATAACCCCAAAAGCGATAGTGGTAGATCGGTAAGAGACATCATCGATCACACCATATCTAATAAAGTACGGTTATGACGTTAGGACACACCATTACACTGTGGTGTTCCAGGTGGCGTGAGTAGTGAAACTATTTCACATTGTTTTTACTAAAGGCCAAACTCGCTAACTCAAATATTTTACCTCTACGATCATATCGTAGAAACTCTTATTTTCTTGTTACGATGATTCTCCACTTCACTCTGAAATTCTTTGAACTTTTCAAATGTTTCAGACTTGTGCTTCATTAAGTAGATATACCCATATCTGCTCAAATCATCAGTGAAGGTCAGAAAATAGGGATACCCGCCGCGAGCTTCAACACTCATTGGTCCACATACATTTGTATGTATGATCTCCAACAAATCTGTTGCTCGCTCCATTGTTCCGGAGAACGGAGTTTTAGTCATGTTGCCCATGAGGCATGGTTCGCAAGCACCAAGTGATTCATAATCAAGTGATTCCAAAAGTCCATCACTAAAGAGTTTCTTCATGCGCTTTACAACATTATGACCAAACGGCAGTGCCACAAATAAGTTGCACTATCATTATTAACCTTGCATCTTTTGGCTTCAATATTATGAATATGTGTATCACCACGATCGAGATCCAACAAACTATTTTCATTGGGTGTATGACCATCAAAGGTTTTATTCATGTAAACAGAATAACAATTATTCTATGACTTTAAATGAATAACCGTATTGCAACAAATATGATCAAATCATATTCATGCTCAACGCAAATGCCAAATAACATTTATTTAGGTTTTACACTAATCCCGAAAGTATAGGGAGTGTGTGATGATGATCATATCAATCTTGGAACCATTTCCAACACACATCGTCACTTCACCTTTAACTAGTCTCTGTTCATTATGCAATTCTTGTTTCGAGTTACTAATTTTAGCAACTGAACCGGTATCAAATACCCAAGGATTGCTATGAACACTAGTAAAGTACACATCAATAATCTGTATATCAAAATATACCTTTGTTCACTTTGCCATCCTTCTTATCCGCCAAGTATCTAGGGCAGTTCCACTTGCAGTGACCATTTCCTTTGCAGTAGAAGCACATAGTTTCAGGCTTGACTTTTAGCTTTGGGTTTCTTCACGGGAGTGACAACTTGCTTGTCATTCTTCTTGAAGTTCCCCTTCTATCCCTTTGCCCTTTACTTGAAACAAGTGGTCTTGTTAACCATCAACACTTGATGCTTTTTTATGATTTCTACCTTCGCCGACTTCAGCATCGCGAAGAGCTCGAGAATTCCTTTCGTCATCCCACATATTATAGTTCATCACAAAGTTCTACTAAGTTGGTGATAGTGACTAGAGAACTTTGTCAATTACTATCTTATCTGGAAGATTAACTCCCACTTGATTCAAGTAATTGTAGTACCCAGACAATCTGAGCACATGCTCACTGGTTGAGCTATTGTCCTGCATCTTGTAGGCAAATTACTGTCAGAAGTCTTATACCTCTCGACACGGGCATGAGTATGAAATACTAATTTCAACTCTTGGAACATTTTATATGCTCTGTGGCGTTCAAAACGTTTTCGAAGTCCCGGTTCTAAGCCGTAAAGCATGGTGCACTTAAACTATCAAGTAGTCATCATACCGAGCTTTTGTCAAAACGTTCATAACGTCGACATCTGCCCCTGCAATAGGTCTGTCACCTAGCGGTGCATCAAGGACATAATTCTCTGTGCTGCAATGAGGATAATCCTCAGATCACGGAACAATTCCACATCATTGCTACTAACATCTTTCAACTTAGTTTTCTCTAGGAACATATAAAAAATAAACAGGGAGCAGCATCGTGAGCTATTGATCTACAACATAGATATGCTAATACTACGAGGACTAAGTTCATGATAAATTAAAGTTCAATTTAATCATATTACTTAAGAACTCCCACTTAGATAGACATCCCTCTAGTCATCTAAATGATCACGTGATCCAAATCAACTAAACCATGTCCGATCATCACGTGAGATGGAGTAGTTTCAATGGTGAACATCTTATGTTGATCATATCTACTATATGATTCACGCTCGACCTTTCGATCTCCAGTGTTCCGAGGCCATATCTGCATATGCTAGGCTCGTCAAGTTTAACTCGAGTATTCTGCGTGTGCAAAATTGGCTTACACCCGTTGTATTTGAACGTAGATCTTATCACACCTGATCATTGCGTGGTGTCTCAGCACGACGAACTTTCGCAATGGTGCATACTCAGGGAGATCACTTATACCTTGAAATTTAGTGAGGGATCATCTTATAATGCTACCGTCGAACTAAGCAAAATAAGAAGTATAATAAGATAAACATCACATGCAATCAAAATATGTGACATGATATGGCCATCATCATCTTGTGCTTTTGATCTCCATCTCCAAAGCACCGTCATGATCACCTTCGTCACCGGCGCGACACCTTGATCTCCATCTTAGCATCGTTGTCGTCTCACCAACTATTGCTTCTACGACTATCGCTACCGCTTAGTGATAAAGTAAAGCAATTACATGGCGATTGCATTTCATACAATAAAGCGACAACCATATGGCTCCTGCCAGTTGCCGATAACTTTACAAAACATGATCATCTCATACAAAACCATATATCTAATCATGTCTTGACCATATCACATCACAACATGCCATGCAAAAACAAATTAGACGTCCTCTACTTTGTTGTTGCAAGTTTTACGTGGCTGCTATGGGCTTAGCAAGAACCGTTCTTACCTACGCATACAAAACCACAACGATGTTTCGTCAAGTATGTGCTGTTTTAACCTTCACAAAGACCGGGCGTAGCCACACTTGATTCAGCTAAAGTGAGAGAGACAGACACCCGCCAGTCACCTTTAAGCAACGAGTGCTCATAACGGTGAAACCAGTCTCGCGTAAGCGTACGCATAATGTCGGTCCGGGCCGCTTCATCTCACAATACCGCCGAAGCAAAGTATGACATGCTGGTAAGCAGTATGACAAGTATCGCCCACAACTCATGGTGTTCTACTCGTGCATATCATCTACGCATAGACCTGGCTCTGATGCCACTGTTGGGAAACGTAGTATTTTTAAAATTTTCCTATGATCATGCAAGATCTATCGACTAGATGCATAGCAACGAGGGGGAGAGTGTGTCAACGTACCCTCGTAGACCGGGAGCGGAAGCGTCAAGTGACACGGTTGATGTAGTCGAACTTCTTCGCGATCCAACCGATCAAGCACCGAACGTACGACACCTCCGCGTTCAGCACACGTTCAGCTTGATGACGTCCCACGAGATCTTGATCCAGTTGAGCTTCACGGGAGAGTTTCGCCAGCACGACGGCGTGGTGACAGATATGATGTATCTACCGGCGCAGGGCTTCACCTAAGCACTGCAACAGTATGACCGAGGTGTGTTTCTATGGAGAGGGGCACCGCACACGGCTAAAACAATTCAACTTGTGTGTCTCTGTGGTGCCCCCTGTCCCCGTATATAAAGGAGCAAGGGAGAGGCCGGCCCTAGAGGGGGCGCGCCAAGTGTGGGGAGTCCTACTAGGACTCCCAAGTCCTAGTAGGATTCCCCTTTCCTTTCCGGAGTAGGAGGGAAGGAAAGAGGTGGAGAGGGAGAAGGAAAAAGGGGTTGCACCCCTTGTCTAATTCGGACCAGAGGGGGGGGGGGGGCGCCTCCTTCCTTTTGGCCTTTCTCCTCTATTCCCGTATGGCCCAATAAGGCCCATATGCTTCGAAAAATACCCGAATCACTCGGAACCTTTGCGATGTCCGAATATAGTCGTCCAATATATCGACCTTTACGTCTCGACCATTTCGAGACCCCTCGTCATGTCCCCGGTCTCATCCGGGACTCCGAACATCTTCGGTAGATCAAAACTCATAAACTCATAATACCAATCGTCATCAAACGTTAAGCGTGCGGACCCTACGGGTTCGAGAACTATGTAGACATGACCGAGACTCATCTCCGATCAATAACCAATAGCGGAACCTGGATGCTCATATTGGCTCCTACATATTCTACGAAGATCTTTATCGGTCAAACCGCATAACAACATACGTTGTTCCTTTTGTCATTGGTATGTTACTTGCCCGAGATTCAATCGTCGGTATCTCTATACCTAGTTCAATCTCGTTACCGGCAAGTCTCTTTACTCGTTCCGTAATACATCATCTCGTGACGAACTCATTAGTCTTTTGCTTGCAAGGCTTATTATGATGTGCATTACCGAGAGGGCCCAGAGATACCTCTCCAACACTCGGAGTGACAAATCCTAGTCTTGATCTATGCCAACACCACAAACACTTTAGGAGACTCCTGTAGAGCATCTTTATGATCACCCAGTTACGTTGTGACTTTTGATAGCACACAAGGTGTTCGTACGGTATTCGGGAGTTGCATAATCTCATAGTCATAGGAACATGTATAAGTCATGAAGAAAGCAATAGCAGTAAAACTAAACGATCATAGTGCTAAGCTAACGGATGGGTCTTGTCCATCACATCATTCTCCTAATGATGTGATCCCGTTGATCAAATGACAACTCATGTCTATGGTTAGGAAACATAACCATCTTTGATCAATGAGCTAGTCTAGTAGAGGCATACTAGGGACACTCTGTTTTGTCTATGTATTCACACATGTACTAAGTTTCCGGTTAATACAATTCTAGCATGAATAATAAACATTTATCATGATATAAGGAAATATAAATAACAACTTTATTATTGCCTCTAGGGCATATTTCCTTCAAAATGTCATGCGTTGTTCCTTTAAGTCCTTGTAGCTTGCTACGACTTGGGTTCATACGTTGATGACCAACACGTTCGTTGCTAGGTCATGTATGCCTGTCTCTGTAATTTAGTGCCACTTTTGGTTTATAATCAACAGAGAGAAGTAATATCGACCACCTCTCCTTCTCCGAGAGATTGGTCGAACAACAAGTTCTCGTATATCTATCCGACACTACCGGGTACATATATACAATAATTATCTCTTTCAAATATAATATCCTATAGGATGGACGCATGGTCCACATAGTATTCTCCGTCTGGCGCGATCACGTGTTCAAGGAAGAATGCCGCCAATTCCTCTTGAATTGCTCGCAGACGATCTGGTGTTAGGAGTTCATCCCGCATCCGAAACATCTAATTTGAAGTAGGGGGTCAATACATGAAATGATGCTATAAAATTGTGAATATTATTAATTGCTTACGCACTTCAAATTGTGCTTCAGAGTAGCCCCGCTCACGGGTCGTGTGGCGGATGGACTCGCAAATGTAGTATCCATAGTAATCATTCCCGGGTTCCTGCCACAACCACTTTACAAGAAATAGAGGTCAATCAAACTGATAAGCAAGAATGCCAAATGGTATTGATGAAACTAGCGCTTGAATCAAGATATATATAGGAGATGCACGTGCGGAACATGCTACTATATAGTACTTACTCTGGGGTATCTAAATTCTAGCTTCTTCGGCAGTCCCGGAGCTTTTTTGGTGAATTTTCTCCAAACCCTGCCAGACAAAGAAAACAATTACATGATATCAGAAATGAACAAAGTTGCTGATATACATGGTGGATAATATTGATCGATTTAACTTACCTGTCGAGCATTTGAGTCATGTCCGCATACTCCTCGGGATCTTTACGTTTAGAGTCCAAGACAGTTACTACTCCCTTCTCAAGCTTAATCTCTAAGAGAATATAGTGGAAGCTGCGCACACATGCATGAACTCATCAATTACATTACTATAACCTTGACTGATATATAAGGGAAACCAAATATGCACAAGACAGTAACACTCACTTGAAGTTGTAAGGAAAGAGTATTATATCTTTGTTTTCATTTACCACCAACGATCGTAGCAAGTTGGTCTCGGTATCTAAGGGACGCAATTTAACCTCGGTTGCATCTATGAGGTATGTGTTAATGAACCCAATATCACCTACTTGTCTTTTCTTCAATTCGACGATCTTCAATATGCATAATATATTGAGGATAATTATAAATATATACATGCAATGAAAGAGATCAACTATATAGAGAGACTTAATGACAGAAGTAGTACTACTTACAGACAGTAGCAGGTGACCGTTGTTTTATCGAGGGCCAATTGATTGAAAAACTGATAGAACTCCTCAAATGGAACAGGCAACAATTCAATTCCAACGAGGTCATGCTCCGGTTTAACTCTCAAATACAAGCTATCCCTCCCCCAGACTCTCTGGAGATTTTCAAGTACCAATCATGCAATCTTCGCATATTCGTTGATAGAGATCTTTCATTTTTGACGAGAGGCTTTTTGTACTCGTATCTTCGTATCTGCACCTCCAAGAAATCATATTGTACATCGTCGGACACGTAATCTCCAAGATTGCTATAACCGGGCACCATCCTCGGATCATTAGCGACAATGTCGCTAGACACCTTGAGCGGGGCGCACGATTGGTCCGCTTGTTCGCCGAGCTGGGAAATTTGTTTCCCAGCTCGTCCTTCTGCTAACCTTTGATCACTTTTAGTACTTCCCGACCTCTTTGCTGCTTGAAATGACTTTTGAATCATGCGGTCATAGTTGTCCTGCGGCTTACTTTTCGCTGGTTGCTTCGGGGCAGCAAGAGTGCGCTTTGCTTTCACCGCATCTATCTTGTCCTCCGGAGGTGGATGTCTCTGTGCTTTCAACCCTTCAAGCCAGTCCTTCACTTCGCCTTGAGCGGTCTTCGTGTTTTCCTCGTCAGACCTCTCGTAGGGTAACTTCTCTAGAGGCGTGAGAGAAGGACCGAATCTGCATCGCTTCCCGCCTCTGGCTGTACTGCTAGACGTGGCCGGACCTGACGAAGCGGCTGTCTTCTTTCCTTGCTTACGCGCCGGAGCAGGAGCAGCCGGAGCGGCGGCAGGTCTCTTCCGCCCTTGCTGACTAGGCGGAGAAGGAGGAGTAGGCTGGCTGCTCGGGCGCGCCGGCGTAGGCGGAGAAGGAGGAGGCTGGCTGCTTGGGCGCGCCGGCGCAGCTGGCGAAGGAGGCGGAGTGCCGCCACGCGTCGGAGAAGGAGCCGGAGTGCCCTGATCGTCACTCGCCAGAGGAGGAGGCGGTGGAGGAGGCGGTGGAGGAAGCGGAGTGCCCTGACTCGCCGGAGGAGGAGGACGAGGAGGCGGAGGCGTCCAGTTGAGAATGTTGATGAGCTCCTTCCGCCATAGGCATGGAGTCTTCAGTGAAGAACCCAGCCGAGTCTCCCCTTCACCGGTAGGGTGGTCAAGCTAGAGCTCCTCAAATCCCTCCGTTATTTCATCCACCATCACCCTAGCATATCCTTCAGGAATCGGCCGACAGTGAAAATTGTCGCCGAGTCCATTAGGATAAACAGAGCCAGCAGCCGCCTTGACCTTCAGATTCATCCACTACGCCATAAGGTGGCAATTTTGTGCCTCCGTGATAGCATCCACGGGATACCTGGCAGTAGCCGTCAAGACATGCTCCGGCTGAAGCAGCTCGGTGGAAGCCACGCTGCTTCTCCGCTGAGATGGCGGGGTAGCTTCGGGGGAAGCTTCGACAATTCTTTTGTCCCGATTTGCTTCCCGTTCCTCTATCGCTTGTATTCTGGCCCGCAGCGCCTGCAGTTCGGTCTGCTCCATTTTCTTCCTCCTCTCGTGGCTTTTGTAGCCGCCTGTGTCGGGAAACCCAGCACGCCACGGAAGGGAACCTGGCGTGCCTCGTATCCGTCCAGGGTGCTCAGGATTCCCGAGGGCCATTGTCAGCTCGTCGTTCTCTCTGTCGGGGAAGAACGTCCCTTCATGCGCTGCTTTGATATACTGCCGCATCTTCCTGAGTGGTGTTTCCAATTGCTTGTCCGTCCAAATGCACCTCCCTCATACAGGGTCCAAGGTTCCGCCAGCCCCGAAGAACCAAGTCCGGCAACGGTCTGGCCATTGCATTGTCTCTGGTTCGATCCCTTTCTCAAGCAGATCATTCTCAGCCTTGGCCCACTTAGGCCGGGCTCTGAGGTAGCCACGTGACCCCGTGCGATGGTGATGCTTCTTCTTCGCAGCATTTATCCGGTTTGTCGCCGACATCTTCTTACTCTTTTCCGATGTCTTATAGCCAACAAATGCGGGCCAGTCATCTTTGATCTTCTCATATATGCCCACGAATTCTGGAGTCTGTTTATCTCTGACAAACTTATTCAGTTTTTTCTTCCATGCCCTGAATTGGTCTGCCATCTTCGAAAGAGCAGCAGACTTGATTAAGTCCTCTTTAACTGGCTTCGCCGGATCATCCTCTCGCGGTAGGATGAAATTTGACTTCATCTCATTCCAAAGATCTTCTTTCTGCATATCAGTGACATAAGACACCTGAGCGTCTTTTGCAGACGGCTTTAACCATTGATGGATGCTGATCGGGATCTTGTCCCTAACCAGAACCCCGCACTGATTAACAAATGCGTTCTTTGTCCGGATGGGTTCAATCGGCTCGCCGGAGCGCGAGATTTCTGAGATCTCAAACTTTTCATCTGGCCTCAACTTTTTATTCGCGCCTCGTCTCTTTACCGAAGATTTGCTCGATCTGGAGGGCTAGAAAAAGGAACAAAGACGAGAGTTAATGAATGCATCAATTAACTAGTCAGCACAGGCTTAACTAACATATATACCTCCTGGCCGGACTCGGTTCGGTCACCGGAGCCAGCATCACGGTCTCCTTCTTGCACCAGCATTGGGTCACCGGAGCCGTCCTCACGGTCTACTTCTTCCATGTGCATTGGGTCACCGGAGCCATCAATATCATAGCCTAGATCTTCCAGCTGCAGCTCTCTTTCCACCTGCTCATCGGTGTCGTTGAGAAACGACAAGACGGCATTTTGTCCGTCTGCGATTATGTCCATCAACATCGCTTCTTGTGCTAGGTCTCGGGTGTTGTCGTCCATAGTTTCTACAAATATTTACAACATGCCAATTATTATTAAAACATGACAGATGGATATATTAATGGCAAACGTAGAACTAGCTTCGACCCTCGACCCCTGGACAACCCTCGACTGCTCGGCGATCCACAACCCTAGACCCCCTCATGTCACATTTTGTCTAGTGTCAAAGGATTCAACAAAACCAATACTTCATCATTAGGCGACAGTAACAGTCGCATGATGGTACGAAGCTCTCCAAAGTGGTTTTGGAACGGTGTCCCAGAAAGGATAATTCGTAACAAAAGACGGATTATCCTATCAGGTACTCCGTTCCAAAACAACTTTGCATAACTTCGTACTAACATGCCCTCGTTACTTTTGGCAAATGATGAAGTCATGGAATTCTTCAATACTTTGACACTAGCTAGGCAACCTCTCGACCCCTCGACCCCCGACTGCTCGGCGATCCACAACCCTAGACCCCCTCATGTCACATTTTGTCTAGTGTCAAAGGATTCAACAAAACCAATACTTCATCATTAGGCGAAAGTAACAGTCGCATGATGGTACGAAGCTCTCCAAAGTTATTTTGGACGGAGTCCCAGATAGGATAATTCGTAACAAAAGACGGATTATCCTATCAGGAAATCCATTCCAAAATAACTTTGCATAACTTCGTACCAACATGCCCCGGTTACTTCTGGCAAATGATGAAGTCATGGATTTCTTCAATACTTTGACACTAGCTAGGCAACCTCTCTCGACCCCTCGACCCTCGACTGCTCGGCGATCCACAACCCTAGACCCCCTCATGTCACATTTTGTCTAGTGTCAAAGGATTCAACAAAACCAATACTTCATCATTAGGCGAAAGTAACAGT
>LR738711.1:226425508-226452638 GCA_902687465.1 Secale cereale
CATAACAAAAGACGGATTATCCTATCAGGAACTCTGTTCCAGAATAACTTTGCATAACTTCGCACCAACATGCCCCGGTTACTTCTGGCAAATGATGAAGTCATGGATTTCTTCAATACTTTGACACTAGCTAGGCACCCTCTCTCGACCCCTCGACCCTCGACTGCTCGGCGATCCACAACCCTAGACCCCCTGATGTCACATTTTGTCTAGTGTCAAAGGATTCAACAAAACCAATACTTCATCATTAGGCGAAAGTAACAGTCGCATGATGGTACGAAGCTCTCCAAAGTGGTTTTGGAAGGGAGTCCCAGAAAGGATAATTCGTAAATAAGACGGATTATCCTATCAGGAACTTCATTCCAGAACAACTTTGCATAACTTCGTACAAACATGCCCCGGTTACTTCTGGCAAATGATGAAGTCATGGATTTCTTCAATACTTTGACACTAGCTAGGCAACCTCTCTCGAACCCTCGACCCTCGGTCCCTCGACGACCCTCGGCCCCTCGACGACCCTCGGCCTCTCGACCCCTCGACCCTCGGCCTCTCGACCCCTCGACCCTCGGCCTCTCGACCCCTCGACGACCCTCGGCCCCTCGGCGATCTCTCGACCCTTGACGACCCTCGGTCCCTCGATGACCCTCAACCCCTCCCCCCCTAATGTCGAAGTTATCGGGGAGGGTGTATATCGACAACGACATATCCGATAGAAAAAAGAGGAAGAAGAAGAAAAAAGGAACCGCTAGAGGAGAAGATCGAAGAAAAAAAAAGAAAAAAAAGGAGAAGAAGAAAGGAATAGAGGAGAAGAAGAGAAATTTGTTCTTCTTTTTTCTTCTTCTCCTCTTTTTTCTTCTTCTTATTTAATTCTCCTCTTCTTCCTCTCCTCTTCTTCTTTCTTTCCTCTTTCTTATTAACTTCTTTCCTATCCTTCTTTTTCTAAATTTGTAACTTTTGCATATATAAAACTTTCTATACATATTTAGCATATATAAACAAAAAACTATATGGCCACATACACATATATATACATCACATACACATCACATACATCAACTATACATCACAATTGTAACTATCTATATATAAACAAAAAACATTCTATGAAAAAAAACATTTTTAACATATATATTTAGCAAATTCCTAAGAAAAAAAAATATACACATACAAAATATATATACAGCAATTATATACACATAACACATATACACATATATATACATCTATATATATATATAAACAACAACTATATATATACAACAACTATATATAAACAAAAAAAACCCTCACATCGGGCGACGGGGCGGGGCGGCGCGACGGCGACGGAGCGGGGTGACGGCGACGGGGCGGGGCGACGGCGCGTGGCGGGGCGGCGCGGGGGCGCGGGGCGGGGCGACGGCGCGACGGCGACGGGGCGACGGCAGGGGCGACGGGGGCGGGGAAAGAGAGGAGGATCGGGGGTGGGGAAGGAGAGAATGAACGAAATTTCGCAAGTGTTGGTTATATACGAGGGGCATTAGTCCCGGTTGGTGCCAAGAACCGGGACTAATACCACCCTTTAGTCCCGGTTGGTGCCACCAACCGGGACCAAAGCCCTGTGCTGGCGCGGTGCGGTGGGATGTTTAGTCCCACCTCGCTAGTTGAGAGAGGCCAGCACCTGTTTATAAGCTGCTTTGCCTCTCTCCTCTCGAACTCATCTGAAATGCAGGCTTACGGGCCTAATTCGACAGTGCAATGCCTGTGGGCCTACTGTGCCTACTGCGGGCCTGAATCCTGGCCCATGGTTGGGTTTCTAGTCGTATTCAGGCCGTGCTGGCCCAGTAGGTGGCATTTTTTTCTTTTTTTCTATTTATTTTTTCATTTCTACTTAGAACTAAATACTTATAGTTTTTTAGTGATTTCTTTTTTCTTTTAGGTCACAAAAATTATAAACTTTCATTATTTTCTTTGTTGCTTTATTTATTTTATTTTGTTTCTACTTACAACAAAATACTTATTGTTGCTATTTTTTTTCAAGTTTTTTTGTTTTCTTTTCTGCATTATTTATTTTCTTTTGTTTTTTGCTTTATTTTTTAATTCTTTCTGGTAAAACCAATTACAAACTTTCTGTTAGTGCAAGTAGTATTCAAATTTGAATAGTTTAAATTTGAAATTATTTGTTTTCTTTGTTGCTTTATTTATTTTATTTTGTTTCTACTTACAATGAAATACTTATTGCTGCTATTTTTTATTTTTTTGCAAGTTTTTTTTGTTTTCTGCATTATTTATTTTCTTTTGTTTTTTGCTTTTTTTTAATTCTTTATGGTAAAACCAATTACAAACTTTCTGTTAGTGCAAGTAGTATTGAAATTTGAATAGTACAAACGGACAATGGTATCATACTCGTTTGTTACAAAGTTGGCATGGTATCATCATAATAGTTGCCGAAAAAAGTCTTCACTTTTTTTTCGCTTGTGTCATTTGCTTATTGCGCCGTAACCATGGATAATCTTAATCGTTTATCAGGATGCTTGGGTCAGCCTTGACTTTGAAGGGAGGAATTTCATGAAACTTTTCATAATCTTCAGACATGTCTGTCTTGCCCTCCACTCCCAGGATGTCCCTTTTTCCTGAAAGAACTATGTGGCGCTTTGGCTCATCATATGATGTATTCGCTTCCTTATCTTTTCTTTTTCTCGGTCTGGTAGACATGTCCTTCACATAGATAACCTGTGCCACATCATTGGCTAGGACGAACGGTTCGTCAGTGTATCCAAGATTTTTCAGATCCACTGTTGTCATTCCGTACTGTGGGTCTACCTGTACCCCGCCTCCTGACAGATTGACCCATTTGCACTTAAACAAAGGGACCTTAAAATCATGTCCGTAGTCAAGTTCCCATATGTCCACTATGTAACCATAATATGTGTCCTTTCCCCTCTCGGTTGTTGCATCAAAGCGGACACCGCTGTTTTGGTTGGTGCTCTTTTGATCTTGGACAATCATGTAAAATGTATTCCCAATTATCTTGTATCCTTTGTAAATCAATACAGTCAAAGATGGTCCCCTGGACAACAAGTACAACTCATCACAAACAGTGTTGTCACCTCTGAGACGTGTTTCCAACCAACTTCTGAAAGTCCTGATGTGTTCACATGTAATCCAGTCGTCGCACTGCTCCGGGTGTTTGGAGCGCAGACTGTTCTTGTGTTCATCGACATACGAGGTCACTAATGTAGAGTTCTGTAGAACTGTGTAGTGTGCTTGAGACCAAGAATATCCGTCCCTGCATATTATTGAGTCCCTTCCAAGCATGCCTTTTCCAGTCAGTCTCCCCTCGTACCGCGCTTTAGGGAGACCTATCTTATTAAGGCCAGGAATGAAGTCAACACAAAACCCGATGACATCCTCTGTTTGATGGCCCATGGAGATGCTTCCTTCTGGCCTGGCGCGGTTACGGACATATTTCTTTAGGACTCCCATGAACCTCTCAAAGGGGAACATATTGTGTAGAAATACGGGCCCCAGAATGACAATCTCGTCGACTAGATGAACTAGGACGTGTGTCATGATATTGAAGAAGGATGGTGGGAACACAAGCTCGAAACTGACAAGACATTGCGCCACATCACTCCTTATCCTTGGTACGATTTCTGGATCGATCACCTTCTGAGAGATTGCATTGAGGAATGCACATAGCTTCACAATGGCTAATCGGACGTTTTCCGGTAGAAGCCCCCTCAATGCAACCGGAAGCAGTTACGTCATAATCACATGGCAGTCATGAGACTTTAGGTTCTGGAACTTTTTCTCTGCCATATTTATTATTCCCTTTATATTCGACGAGAAGCCAGTCGGGACCTTCATACTGAGCAGGCATTCAAAGAAGATTTCTTTCTCTTCTTTCGTAAGAGCATAGCTGGCAGGACCTTCATACTGCTTCGGAGGGATGTCGTCTTTTTCGTGCAAACGTTGCAGGTCCTCCCGTGCCTCAGCTGTATCTTTTGTCTTTCCATACACGCCCAAGAAGCCTAGCAGGTTCACGCAAAGGTTCTTCGTCACGTGCATCACGTCGATTGAAGAGCAGACCTCTAGGTCTTTCCAGTAGGGTAGGTCCCAAAATATAGATTTCTTCTTCCACATGGGTGCGTGTCCCTCGGCGTCATTCGGAACAGCTAGTGCGCCGGGGCCCTTTCCAAAGATTACGTGTAAATCATTGACCATAGCAAGTACGTGATCACCGGTACGCATGGCGGGCTTCTTCCGGTGATCTGCCTCGCCTTTGAAATGCTTGCCTTTCTTTCGACATTGATGGTTGGTCGGAAGAAATTGACGATGGCCCAGGTACACATTCTTCCTGCACTTGTCCAGGTATATACTTTCAGTGTCATCTAAACAGTGCGTGCATGCGTGGTATCCTTTGTTTGTCTGTCCTGAAAGGTTACTATGAGCGGGCCAATCGTTGATGGTCACGAACAGCAACGCCTTTAGGTCAAATTCCTCCTGTCTATGCTCATCCCACGCACGTACACCGTTTCCATTCCACAGCTGTAAAAGTTCTTCAACTAATGGCCTTAGGTACACATCAATGTCGTTGCCGGGTTGCTTAGGGCCTTGGATGAGAACTGGCATCATAATGAACTTCCGCTTCATGCACATCCAAGGAGGAAGGTTATACATACATAGAGTCACAGGCCAGGTGCTGTGATTGCTGCTCTGCTCCCCGAAAGGATTAATGCCATCCGCGCTTAAAGCAAACCATACGTTCCTTGGGTCCTTTGCAAACTCCTCCCAGTACTTTCTCTCGATTTTTCTCCACTGCGACCCGTCAGCGGGTGCTCTCAACTTCCCGTCTTTCTTACGGTCCTCACTGTGCCGTCGCATCAACTTGGCATGCTCTCTGTTTCTAAACAAACGTTTCAACCGTGGTATTATAGGAGCATACCACATCACCTTCGCAGGAACCCTCTTCTTGGCGGGCTCGCCATCAACATCACCAGGGTCATCTCGTCTGATCTTATACCGCAATGCACCACATACCGGGCATGCGTTTAGATCCTTGTATGCACCGCGGTAGAGGATGCAGTCATTAGGGCATGCATGTATCTTCTGCACCTCCAATCCTAGAGGGCATACGACCTTCTTTGCTGCGTATGTACTGCCGGGCAATTCGTTATCCTTCGGAAGCTTCTTCTTCAATATTTTCAGTAGCTTCTCAAATCCTTTGTCAGCCACAGCATTCTCTGCCTTCCACTGCAGAAATTCCAGTACGGTACCGAGCTTTGTGTTGCCATCTTCGCAATTGGGGTACAACCCTTTTTCGTGATCCTCTAACATGCGATCGAACTTCAGCTTCTCCTTTTGACTTTCGCATTGTGTCCTTGCATCGACAATGACCCGACAGAGATCATCATTTGGTTCCTATTGATCTTCAACAGCTTCACCCGTTGCAGCATCATTGGGCACATCGTCTTGTTCCTCTTGATCTTCACCAGCTCCCCCCATTGCAGCATCACCGTATTCAGGGGGCACATAGTTGTCATCGTACTCTTCTTCTTCGCCGTCTTCCATCATAACCCCTATTTCTCCGTGCCTCGTCCAAACATTATAGTGTGGCATGAAACCCTTGTAAAGCAGGTGGGAGTGAAGGATTTTCCGGTTAGAGTAAGACATCGTATTCACACATTTAGTGCATGGACAACACATAAAACCATTCTGCTTGTTTGCCTCAGCCGCATTTAGAAACTCATGCATGCCCTTAATGTACTCAGAGGTGTGTCTCTCACCGTACATCCATTACAGGTTCATCTGCGTGCATTATATATAATTAAGTGTGTCAAAAACCATTACAGAACATCATAAATAGATAATTAAGTGACCAAATGGATAAAAGTTCATCATCACATTAAAACCAAAGTACATACATATATAGTTCTCATCTAACAACATATAACTCTCCATACACATCGAAACTATGTAAAACATTTCAATGCGAAAACAAATGCGATCATAATCGCAACCAAGGTAACAATTGATCCAACGGCATAATGATACCAAGCCTCGGTATGAATGGCATATTTTCTAATCTTTTTAATCTTCAACCGCATTGCATCCATCTTGATCTTGTGATCATCGACGACATCCGCAACATGCAACTCCAATATCATCTTCTCGCCCACAATTTTTTTTATTTTTTCCTTCAAGAATTTGTTTTCTTCTTCAACTAAATTTAACCTCTCGACAATAGGGTCCATCTTGATCTTGTGATCATCGATGACTTCCGCAACATGCAACTCCAATTCCATCTTCTCCTCCATTTTTTCCAATTTTTTCTTTAAGGCAATGTTTTCCTCTTCAACTAAATTTAACCTCTCCACAAGAGGGTCGGTTGGAATTTCCGGTTCAACTACCTCTTAGACATAATAAAACATATATGCATGTCAGGTTGGTCGGCATAACTATCATAAACACTAAAACAAATAGTTATAAATTAAAGATAATATACCCGCCCACGTGGGCGGATATCAAAACCATCGCACTATATAATAACAAGGAATAATAAACGTAAGAAAATTAGACAAATATCTATCTAAAGCAATAATAACAAGCAATAATAAAAGTAAGAAAAGCATGGACATAACAAGAGGCTCACCACGATGGTGCCGGTGACGAGATCGGCGGGGCGATCGGTGGCGGCGAAGACGGGGACGGGACGTGACGGACCGCTAAACCTGGACAAATCTCGGAGAAAATAGAGCTTCGAGAGGAGAAAAGCTTAACTAGTGTGGCTCGGGCATTCCACCGAACACGTCGTGTGCATAGGAGGTGAGCTAGAGCACCACTAACCCCTCTCCCCCTCGGCCAGAAAAAAAAACAGAGCAGTGAGCTCTGCTCTTGAGTGAGGGGGTATATATAGGCACCTCATTGGTCCCGGTTGGTGCTACGAACCGGGGCTAAAGGAGTTCCTTTGGTCCCGGTTCAAGTCACCAACCGGGACCAATGGTGGTGGGCCAGGAGCAAGAGCCATTGGTCCCGGTTTGTCGCTCCAACCGGGACCAAAAGGTCCGGACGAACCGGGACCAATGGCCCACGTGGCCCGGCCGGCCCGCTGGGCTCACGAACCGGGTCCAGTGCCCCCATTGGACCCGGTTCTAAATTGAACCGGGTCTAATGGGCTGGACAGGCCTGGACCAATGCCCTGTTTTCTACTAGTGCATATACGTGTGCCAAAATGCGCAAACGGTCCCGAGCGAGGTAAGGTGGCACCCGTGGGGATACCGTGCGTGAGGTCGCAAAGTGATATGATGTGTTACAGGCTAGACCTGTGTGACTTAGGATCGGGGTCCCGACAGCTCAAGATGTGAGTGAGTTGCAATCTCATGGATTTAAATTCATCCAAGTACCTGCAAGGGTTATATAGCATGCAAGGATACAAGTATAGATCCATGACATATGATCATCATCATGAGAGAAATACCAAGGATTAGTCAAGGGTTCATGCCTTGTATGTATCCAAATGGAGTTTCTACTCCAAGTTTGAGGCATCCAAATGGAGTTTCTACTCCAAGTTGGAGACCATGTGGTTTGGTGAATATATCGGTACGAACATGCTTAAGATCAGTGTCTCCTTTAGCAACATGATCTCGAATGAAATGATGACAAAGTTCAATATGCTTAGTTCGAGAATGTTGCACGGGACTGTGAACAATTCTTAATAGCACTTTCATTATCACAAAGCAATGGAACATGTTTCACATAAATCCCATAATCTTTAAGAGTTAGGGTCATCCAAAGTAATTGAGCACAACATGAACCAACGGCAATGTATTCCGCTTCGGCGGTGGATAAGGATACCGAGTTTTGTTTCTTGGAGGACCAAGATACAAGTGATCAACCAAGAAATTGACAAGTACGCCAAGTGTACTTTCTACCAACCTTGTCACCGGCATAGTCCGAATCGGAGTAGCCAACAAGATCAAAAGAAGGTCTCTTAGGATACCAAATGCCAAAGTTTGGTGTATGAATTAAGTATCTCACTATCCTTTTCACAGCATTAAGATGACTTTCCTTAGGGGCTGCTTGATATCGTGCACACATGCACACACATGCACACACATAGATATAATAATGAACCAATCATAGAACGATCGACCTTTTGGTCAACCAGTTTGCCATCCTTAATCAAGTCAAGATGTCCACTAGTAGGCATGGGTGTTTTCATACCTCTGCTCTCTTGCATGTTGAACTTCTTGAATAAGTCCTTGGTATACTTTGTTTGGGAAACCAAGGTACCCTCCTTAGTTTGCTTGATTTGCAAACCAAGAAATAACTTGAGTTCGCTCATCACAGACATCTCAATCTTTTCCGACACTAGCCTTCCAAACATTTCACTAAAATGAGGGTTAGTCGAACCAAATATGATATCATCCACATAAATTTGGCACACAAATAATCCACCATTAAACCTTTTAGTAAAAAGAGTAGAATCAATTTTTCAAATCTCAATGTCTTTTTCAATAAGGAACTTGGTCAAGCATTTATACCACGCTCTAGGAGCTTGCTTAAGACCATAAGGAGCTTTGTGAAGTTTGTAAACAAGATTGGGTTTCTTAGGATTAACAAAGCCGGGAGGTTGTTTAACGTACACTTCCTCCTCAATTTCACCATTTTGAAAATCACTTTTAATGTCCATTTGATATAAAGTAATATCATGGATGATTGATATAAGCAAGTAGGATATGTATGGACTCAAGTCTAGCAACGGGGGCATATGACTCACCATAGTCCATACCTTCGACTTGAGTGTAGCCTTGGGCAACGAGACATGCCTTGTTGCATATAACTTGTCCATTCATCTTGCTTATTCCGAAACACCCATTTGGTACCAATGACATTTTGGTTATTGTCCGGCTTTTCTACCAATGTCCACACTTGGTTCCTCTTGAAGTTGTGTAGCTCCTTGTGCATAGCGTTCACCCAATCAGGATCATCAAGCGCTTATTCAACCTTCACAGGTGTGACTACCCCGGCCCGACCGTGCACTAATCATACACGCAAATGCACACGATCAAGCCTAAGGACTCACGTGAAGGAAATCACAGCACAACTCTAAAACATAAATAAATACATACAGCTATATATTACAAGCCAGGGGCCTCGAGGGCTCGAATACATAACATGATGTCATACACATAGTCAGCGGAAGCGTTAGGTATCTGGGTACAGATACAACACAGCAGAAGATAGGCCTGTTACACAGGCGGGGCAAAAGAAAAAGCTACGATCGAAAAGGCGCAGGCCTCCTGCCTGGGACCTCCGATCCTACTCCTGGTCGTCGTCCGCCGGCTCCTCGTAGTAGTACTCGCCGGCCGGGTAGTAGTAGTAGCCAGCCTCGGGCTGGTAGTAGCAGTCATCAACGGGGGCTGCAGGCACCATGGCTCCGTCATCTGGTTTAACATGCGGGGAGGACAAAAAGGGGGGTAGCAAGCAACCGTGAGTACTCATCCAAAGTACTCAGCAAGACTTACATCAGATCTATACTAAGCAATGCATCATTATCAAAGGAGGCTTATGTGGGTGGACTAGACTGCAGAAAGCTTGAGTAGAGAGGTGAAAAAGGCCTAGTCCTAACGAAGACTAGCATCTTCAGGGTCTTGCAGCAATAGAAGGGAACAGAATAGTTTATCATAATGTAAAGTGGTTATAGTAATATCTCCATATCTCATATCTCAAGTCACCAGTTCTAGTTGTACCGAAGTGGATACAACTCCGAGTGTCCGTTACCGTAGGACAGGCTATCGATAGATTGTTTCTTCCCTGCAGGGGTGCACCAAGTTACCCACCACGCTCGCTTAACTCCGGCCGGACACACCATCAGGTCGTGCCCGCCCTCGGCTAAACAATACGACGCAACCCGACCGGATACCGCCAGAGAGGATCGAGCACGCCGGACTAAACCTATGCCCCCAGGGGTCTGAGCCATCGCCCCGGACGCTCCGCACGTTGCGAGGCCGTTCGGTAGCAGACCTAGCAACCCCTTATACAAGCGCAGTTGCATCCTAAGTCCAATCCGAACGGGCCGCTCAATCGCTGACGTCGTGACGACTCCGGCTGATGTATACGACGCAGAGCACCCACTCACACCCACGTGGTGGTTAGTGCTATCGGACCCGGAGGCCCCTCGGATCAAATATCCAAATCGCTTAGTGTATTGGGAGCGCGCGGTAATGAGCAGAGCCTACGATACTGTTGGCCCCGTCGTCCCGTCTCGAGGACTTGTGACAAGGACTGGAAATGACCGGCCACGCCTCGTAGTTATCTCGCGGGTACCCTCACTGGTCACCCGACTCCACAGCTCACACCTCACTTCCAACAAGTGTAGTAACAATAAGGTGTCCTCAGACGCACGATACCTCTGGCCGCACGCCTTTGTTCCTGGCGACGTCCGGCCTCGGGGATCGATACGTCTTTAAACACGGTACTGTCAACCAGGGTATCCGTGTGGTTTTCATGCCGATGAGGAATCCGAGGAATCACCCTCGTTGGGTTCCTAAACGACAAGTCCCGTTAAGGTGATACCGGAGGAATCACCCTCGGCGGTAATCACCATAGCGGATGCACGACAAAAGCTAAGTCGGAAGTGGGAAGAGGAATCACCCTCGGTAACCCACAACGAGCTAGCTATAATACAGGGACAACATCGGAAGTGAGTTCGGAGGTATCACCCTCGTCACCCGATGTTAACTCTGCGGAGTCGAGCATATTAGGGGGGTGTGCGGTGATGTGAAGAAGGCCAGGGGAAGGGGGGGCTCGATCGCTTGATCGAGGCAAGGGTACTATGCGAGGCAACTACGAGAAAGTGGGGCCACAGCAGTGCTACCCAACCTACACTAAGCAGTTTAATAATAATAAAGACAGGTATCAACAGTTTAGCAAAAACAGGCTATGCAACAGTAATAGGAGCAGCAGCAGTAGCAGCAATTCTAATGCAAGAATAAGAGAGAATAGACATAGGCGATATCGGAAATGCTCAAGGGGGGGTTGCTTGCCTGGTTGCTCGGTGGCAAAGGCAAGGTCGTCGGAGGGGGAACCAATCACCGGGACGGCGTCGGCCTCTGGAGCTGCGTCAGCGTCGGACTCTACCGAGAGAGAAGAGGGGGGAAGAAACAGATAAATACACCGAAAACAAGCATCACAAAGCGTGCTAAGCTAACGTGCAGTGCAGGGTTGCCTAAAAACATGTCTAAGTCATATTAGTTATTTTTAGGATTTATCTGGAATTATTTACCGGTGTGTGTGCACTATTCATCTACCGGAAACAGGCTAAAAGTTGCGGGTTCACCTCCGTAGAGGGTCCCGACACGGAAACAGATAGCACGGTTAGGTTCGTCTCGTCGTTCTGAGCAACTTTCATATAGAAAGTTTTTCGATCCGAGCTACGGTTTAAAAGTTATGAATTTTCGAAGTTTAAATGATTTTCTGGAATTATTTTAAATTCCAGAAAGGAGTTATTGCGTCAGCAGTGACGTCAGCACTGCGTCAGCTCTGCTGACCAGTCAAACTGACAGGTGGGGCCCACCTGGCAGCCTCTCTGACTTAACAGAAACTTAGACTAATCTAACAGGCTTAATTAGTGGGGTGGGCCCCGGGTGTCAGCGAGTGCTTAGGCTAAACTAATTCAGTTTTAATTAAAATAGTATAATTAGCCTAATTAGGAACCGGGGGCCCACATGTCAGTGGCTGTAACGCCACCTCAGCGCGGTTGACCAGGTCAACGCGGTCAAACTTTGCAGCGGGGCCCACTGGCAGCCTCAGCGAGGTGGGACCCACGTCCCGCCAGGTCAGTGCGGCGCCGGAGTTGCGCCGGCTACCTCTCCGCGGCGGCGCCCTCGCCGGAGAGCGTCGGAAACACGCTGCGGTGCTCCGTTTCGCGCGGTTTTTGCTACGTTCGAACGAGGGAGGAGCACCGCATCCATCTATGTGGTCGGCACGGCCAGGGGAGGCCGGCAGAGCCGCCGGCGTTGAACCGTGGCGGAGGTGAGCTACGAGCAAGGTCGGGCGCGCGGCTACGGTGCATCATTACGCTGAGGTTAGCGGCATTCGAACGAGGGGTGAGTGCCGCGTCGTTTGAGGGTGGTGCCGGACCAAACGGCCGCCGGAAAAGTGGCCGGCGACGACCTAGGCGGCGGTGGCCCTCGGGCGTCCGTCGCGCTCGTGGTTAAGGTGCTCGGGGTGAGGTGTGCGTTGGTGCGTTGTGCTCCTGGGAACCCCAGGAGCATAGTGGTGAGCTCCGACGCCCGTGACATTGACCGGAGTGACGGCGGCGGGGGGAGGGCTCCGCAGCGGACAGAGCATGGCGACGATGGCAGCTAGCTGCGGGGGACTAGGGGGGAAGAAGGAGATGTCCGAGAGGCCCGTCGGCTTACAGTGGAGGTCGCCGTTCAAAGCCAGCTCGGGGGAGGCGCGAGGAAGACCGGGTCGAGGTGGGGATCGCCGGAGTCCGAGAAGAAAGGGGGTGGCTCGATCTGCTGCCTCTGGTGATCCTCGGCCCCCGCTTGAGGTCCTGGTCGATGCAGTCGGCGAAGACGCACCCACCGGACACGGTGAGACGGCGTGTGAGGTCCGGTGGTCGCGGACACGGGCGGCGGACGGCGTCGGCCGCGCCGGCCTCTTCTCCAGATCGACAGCGAGGTAGAGGGAGAAGGAGAGAGTGAGCCAGGGGGGTAGCAGAGGAGTGGGGAGGGAGTCCTTATCGTCTCCGCGGCTCCCTGTGCTCGCACGCGTCGCGGTTTCGCCGGGGGAGAAGTGCTCGTCCACGGCGAGCTTGACACCGCGCGGGAGCAGGTGAGGGAAGGGACGGGAGCAGGTGGGATGGGCCGGGCCGGCTCGGGCCAGAGGTGAGCGACAGGTAAGGGCTTCTTCTTCTGCTTTCTTTTTTTTGTTTTGCACAGAAAGAAAAAGAAATAGCTAGGCCTCCAAACCCTTTTTGTAAAATGTGGGAGTTGGTCCAAAAAGTACTTTGCAATATTCCTCAACATCAAAAATTGGTTTGAGCATATTTGGATCATTTTTGGAATTTTCAAAAATGAAGAAGCATCTAATAGTGCTGTTATAACACTGTTTGAATGCCCTAGCCCTTTATTTGAGTTGCTGATGATGTTATTTTCAACAACAGCATTTGTTTTGGAATATTTGCTAAATAATGAACATTATTCCATAATTTTTGGAACAACTTCATTTTGCATTTGAATTTGAATTGGAGTTTTCAGGGGCAAATTTGAGTTGACTTGTTTAACCTCTGTGATTAACATTGTAGATGAACATGACATGGCATGATTAGCAGTTGATCACAGTGATCATTACATGGGGTGTTACAAATTCTCCTCCTCTAAAAGAAATTCTCGTCCCGAGAATTTAGGAGGTAGAAGCAAAGAGGTCGGGGTATTCCGCCCGAAGATTTTCCTCGCGTTCCCAAGTGGCTTCATCTTCGGTGTGATTCGACCACTGCACTTTCAGGAACTTGGTTGTCTTCTGACGGGTCCGACGTTCAGTTTGATCGAGGATACGGATCGGATGCTCCTTATAAGAAAGGTCATCTTGAAGCTCGAGCATCTCGTGATCCACAGCACGATGCGGGGACTCCTTGAAGGATCGACGAAGTTGCGACACATGGAACACATCGTGGATATGCGAGAATTGCGGCGGCAATTGCAATTTGTAAGCCACGAATCCACGTCTAGCAACCACGGGGAAGGGACCAATGTAGCGTGGAGCTAACTTGCCCTTGATGCTGAAACGGTGTGTGCCCTTCATAGGGGTGACACGAAGATAAACTTGATCACCTGGTTGATAAGTCAAACCCGATCTCTTGCGATCATAGTTGCTCTTCTGGCGGTCCTGAGCCGCCTTGAGATTCTCACGCACGATACGGACTTGCTCTTCGGCGTGTTGAATAATGTCCGGACCAATAACTTGTCGTTCCCCAGTTTCTGACCAGTTCAGAGGGGTTCGACACTTACGTCCGTACAAAACTTCAAAGGGAGCCATCTTCAAGCTTGCTTGATAGCTGTTGTTATACGAGAACTCGGCATAAGGGAGGGATTCTTCCCATTTCTTACCGAATGATATAACACAAGCTCGCAGCATATCTTCAAGCACTTGATTGACTCGTTCAACTTGACCTTGGGACTGGGGGTGATAAGCTGAACTCCAGTTGATATGAGTTCCCATAGCTTCTAGAAAACTTTCCCAGAACTTGGAAGTGAACAGGGTGCCACGGTCCGAACTGATCTCCTTCGGAATTCCGTGGAGGGATACAATTCGGGAGATATACAGTTCTGCTAACTGGCTAGCAGTGATAGTCTCCTTGACTGGCAGGAAGTGTGCAACCTTTGAGAGTTGGTCGACGACGACAAGAATGGCATCGTTACCCTTCTGGGACTTAGGAAATCCAGTAATGAAATCCATCTGCACCTTATCCCATTTCCACAGCGGAATAGGAAGAGGTTGCAGAAGTCCAACAGGCTTCTGATGTTCTGCCTTCACGCGACGACAGACATCGCATTCAGCAACATAACGAGCAATATCCTGCTTCATATTAGGCCACCAGTACCTTTGGCGGAGATCACGATACATCTTAGTACTACCAGGATGAATAGACAGCGGTGTATCATGTGCCTCCTTCATGACCTTGTCAGTCATAAGGTCGAAACGAGTTACCACAATGCGGCCTCGGAAATACAAGGTTCCATCTTCGGATACTGAGAATTCCCTGTATTTCGGAAGATGCAGTTCCTGCTTCATAGCATCAACGTAAGCATCTTTGGTTTGCGCTACCTTGACAGCCTTCTCAAGAACCGGCTGTATCACAAGGTCATTAAGCGAACCATGTGGAACGATATGCAGATTCAGCTTGCGCAGTTCCTCATAAAGACGAGGTTGAGCTCGCTTAACCTTGAGGTTGGTGCTGTATGACTTGCGACTCAAAGCATCGGCCATCACATTAGCCTTGCCAGGGGTATAAGAAATACCACAGTCATATTCGGAAATAGTTTCCAACCATCGCTGTTGGCGGAGATTAAGATCCGGCTGAGTGAATAAATACTTCAAACTTTGGTGATCAGTATAAATCTCACACCGGTTACCGAGAATGTAATGTCGCCATAGCTTCAATGCAAAGATCACTGCAGCAAGTTCAAGATCATGCACTGGATAATTCTCTTCATGCGGACGTAGTTGACGCGATGCATAAGCAATTACTCTTCGTTCTTGCATTAGGACACAGCCTAAGCCTTGACGAGAGGCGTCACAATATTTCACGAAGTCCTTGCGAGAATCTGGAGGAGCAAGCACTGGTGCAGAAACGAGCTTGTCCTTAAGAGCTTGAAAGCTTTCCTGGCATTTATCTGTCCACTCAAACTTAACGCCTTTGTGAAGCAGATTAGTCAGGGGCTTGGCAATCTTGGAAAAGTTCTCGACGAAGCGACGACAATAGCTTGCAAGGCCGAGAAAACTTCTCACTTGCTTGACATTCTTCGGAGGAGTCCAGTCAAGAATAGCCTGAACCCGTTCCGGATTAACGGCAATGCCATCCTTGGAAATCACATGTCCAAGGTAGGTCACTTCGGAAAGCCAGAACTCGCATTTGGAAAACTTAGCATAAAGCTGATGTTCTCGCAGCTTCTCCAGAACAAGGCGAAGATGTTCGGCGTGTTCTTCCTTGTTCTTCGAGAATACCAGAATATCATCCAGATATACCACGACAAACTTGTCGAGGTAATCCATGAATATATAATTCATCAGGCGGGAGAAGGTAGCTGGAGCATTAGTCAGTCCAAAAGACATGACAGTGTACTCATACGAGCCATAGCGAGTAACAAAGGCAGTTTTTGGAATATCCTCTTCACGGACACGGATCTGGTGATAACCCAACCTCAAGTCGAGTTTAGAAAACACCGATGATCCAGCCAGTTGATCATATAAGTCATTGATCCGAGGAAGCGGATATTTATTCTGGATGGTTGCCTGGTTGATAGGTCGGTAATCTTGTACCAGCCTATTCGTACCATCTTTCTTCTTGACGAAAAGAGACGGTGCTCCCCAGGCAGAGGAACTAGGACGGATGAAGCCCTTCTTGAGTGATTTGTCGATTTCCTCCTTAAGCTCGAGGAGCACATGCGGTGGCATCTTGTAAGGACGCTTCGCAATAGGAGTAGTACCCGGCTTCAAGTCAATAACAAATTCGACGGCTCGAGCAGGGGGTATTCCTGGAAGTTCTTCTGGGAAGACATCCGGGAAATCACATACAACTGGTATGTTTTCGAGCCCTTCAAGTGGTGAAGCATTCAATGCATTTGTGGCATAGATTTGAGCCTCGGCATCACGAGTTATACGAGCGCGGCAACTCACGAGTTGATTTGAGGGGTGCCGAAGACGTACAGTCTTGGTGGCACAATCTATTTGGGCCTCGTGAGCCTCCAACCAATCCATTCCCAGGATGAGGTCTATGCCGCAAGATTTCAGGACGATGGGGTTCGCCTGAAATTTTCTCTCTTCAATCTCAACACTAACTTGAGGGCAGAAGAGGTTAGATCGGCAAGGACCCTCGGAGGTTTGTATTTTTACTGGTTGATATAGTGTTTCTTGCTTAAAGCCATGTTTAAATGCAAATGGTTCTGATATGAATGAATCAGATGCACCAGTATCAAACAAAACATTAGCAAATACTGAGTTGACAAGAAGTGTACCCATCACGGTGGCTGGCTGCTCTGGGTCTTCACTCAGATTGACGTGGTGAAGCTGACCACCACGGGCATTCGAAGGCCTGGTATTATTGTTGCGCTGCTGAGGAACTCCACGTCCATTGCCACGGCCAGCAGATGGAAGAGCCAGCTGACCCTGAGCCTGCGGACAGTCTCTGGCACGGTGACCCGGACGGCCACACTTGAAGCAGAGTCCACTTTCTGGACGAATCACAGGTGCTCGAGGTGCTGGGACTGTAGGCCTGTACTGCATTGGCGGTGGAGGAGGCAGACGAGGTGCAACATAAGAAGGCCTGTACACTGGAGCGTTTGGACGATACATGCTCTGAGGAATCCATATGCGGCGCTTCTGAGAAGACGAGCCCGAAGATGAGCCTCACTCGCGAGAGCGCTTAAGAGCATCCTTGTGTAGCTTGAGTCCAGTTTCAACCTGAATGGCCTTGTTCACTAAAGTGGCGAAGTCCGGAAAATCCAGCGCCACTAGAGCAAGCAGAATATCATGATGAAGTCCGCGCCTGAACTTCTCCTGGCGTCTTGCGTCAGTAGCGATATCCTCCTCAGCATAGCGGGACAGTTCCAGGAACTCCCGCTGATAAGCATCAACTGACTTGTTGCCCTGAATCAGGTTGCGAAACTCCGTACGCTTGCGGTCGATAACCCCTTCCGGGATGTACCGAGCACGGAAGGCAGTCTTGAAGTCTGCCCAGGTGATGACAGTTCCAGCAGGCACGGTGTTCCGTTGAGTGTCCCACCACTGGGCCGCCGGACCCTTCAGGAAATATGTCGCGAATTTGACATGGTTGTCAGGGGACACGGCGGCAGAATCCAGCTCAAAGAAGATGTCACGCAGCCAATCATCGGCATCCAGAGGGTTGACGGCACTGCGAAATACCGTTGGATTGAGCCGCAGAAATTCTTGCAGAGTGATAGCGGCTGGCTGATGCTGAGCATTGGCGTTGACCTGGGGTATCTGGTTGAGCATACCCTGCAGCACCTGACGCTGCATGTCCAAGGTCTGCATTACGGCAGCCATATATTCTGGCGGCGGAGGCGGAGGCGGAGGTGGAGGGGGATCATTGTTACCAGCCATCCTGATAATTCCAACAGGGGTGGTTTAGCGACAAGGATACACGTTGCATGAACTCAATAATGAAGTAAATATGCACGACATAAGGGAAGTGCAATAAATACAACATCATACACATCATGACATACGGGTTCGTACATAGCGTCGGTTACAAACGGGCAGCATAACGGCGCAGAATCAAAAGCTAGACATAGTAGGCGGCGCGCAGACCGCGGTAAGGAAGTACACAACGAGACATAGCAAAGGCTACATCAACGTCGGAGAAGGGAACTGAAACGGGGTAGCTGCAAGTGCGGACGGCGGATCTCGATCGCAGAAGGTTCCTGAGCTCCATGTGCACTCTGATGCAGAACCCGGTATCGATCGGGAATCAGAGGTCCACGAACTGGCGTGTGACCTCCAACCGCAGGCCACTGGACACCTGGAGGGGTGTTGATCCTGCGCGGGCAAAGGATAGACTGTGGGAGTGTCCCTGCTTGGACAGCCGGTACCAACTGCGTCAACGTCTGGTAGAGAGTTGTCCGAGTGATGGACAACTCAACCGCCAGGGCCCGGGCAGTCCGATCCAGCGCCTGAGTGTGCTGAATCAGAACCTGCGGGTCATAACGTCGACTCTCGTACGGGGCACAGATAGCTGAGTAGTATCCAGTCTCATCTCCAGCAGGTGCATACGGAATGTACCGAAACTCAGAGGCATCCAAGCTATCTCTGTGCTCTCCTCGGAGACGTGCGACAGCAGCGTAGGCAGCATCATGGACTGCCATCGCAACCGTCACACCGCTACCGTGGAAGCGGTACAGCTCAGTGTCTGAGTCATCCTGCCGGTCGTAGATATGAACAACAGCATAATACTGCTCCTGGTTAAACTCGCGATACTCCTCATAGACCATGTACTCGGGGTACCAGCGGTAGCCCAGCCTGGTCATGAGAGCGACTAGAATGGCCGGAAACCCAGGGGCATCTCGAGCCCAGGTGCGAAGCACAAGCTGAGTCTCCGGGCGAGGTGGAAACAGAGGATTCATCTGAAAGAAGAAGAATCAGACTCGTCAAGTCGTGTTTAATTATCATCAGGACTTGGTAAGAAAGGTTAAACAAACAAATGGAAAGGAAATGATTATCAGACTAATCAGATCAATGATAAGAAACCGCACTGATATCCAGCTCTCCGGGTAGATGTGAAAACGAGAACCTAATGGGGTTAGTAAAATCATTTAACCCGAATAGAAGAGAGATAAGAGTCCCAGAGTATAGACGAGGAATAAAAGAAGCTACACCACCCAAGTGGCGACGTGGGGCCATAAGCCACACAGCCAAGTTAGTAAAACATTTTTGGACCTCTAGACTCGACTTCGGCCAAGGAGTGGGAAAGGGGGTTCCTACAGGCAGTCGGCTCTGATACCAACCTGTGACTACCCCGGCCCGACCGTGCACTAATCATACACGCAAATGCACACGATCAAGCCTAAGGACTCATGTGAAGGAAATCACAGCACAACTCTAAAACATAAATAAATACATACAGCTATATATTACAAGCCAGGGGCCTCGAGGGCTCGAATACATAACATGATGTCATACACATAGTCAGCGGAAGCGTTAGGTATCTGGGTACAGATACAACACAGCAGAAGATAGGCCTGTTACACAGGCGGGGCAAAAGAAAAAGCTACGATCGAAAAGGCGCAGGCCTCCTGCCTGGGACCTCCGATCCTACTCCTGGTCGTCGTCCGCCGGCTCCTCGTAGTAGTACTCGCCGGCCGGGTAGTAGTAGTAGCCAGCCTCGGGCTGGTAGTAGCAGTCATCAATGGGGGCTGCAGGCACCATGGCTCCGTCATCTGGTTTAACATGCGGGTAGGACAAAAAGGGGGGTAGCAAGCAACCGTGAGTACTCATCCAAAGTACTCAGCAAGACTTACATCAGATCTATACTAAGCAATGCATCATTATCAAAGGAGGCTTATGTGGGTGGACTAGACTGCAGAAAGCCAGAGTAGAGAGGTGAAAAAGGCCTAGTCCTAACGAAGACTAGCATCTTCAGGGTCTTGCAGCAATAGAAGGGAACAGAATAGTTTATCATAATGTAAAGTGGTTATAGTAATATCTCCATATCTCATATCTCAAGTCACCAGTTCTAGTTGTACCGAAGTGGATACAACTCCAAGTGTCCGTTACCGTAGGACAGGCTATCGATAGATTGTTTCTTCCCTGCAGGGGTGCACCAAGTTACCCACCACGCTCGCTTAACTCCGGCCGGACACACCATCAGGTCGTGCCCGCCCTCGGCTAAACAATACGACGCAACCCGACCGGATACCGCCAGAGAGGATCGAGCACGCCGGACTAAACCTATGCCCCCAGGGGTCTGAGCCATCACCCCGGACGCTCCGCACGTTGCGAGGCCGTTCGGTAGCAGACCTAGCAACCCCTTATACAAGCGCAGTTGCATCCTAAGTCCAATCCGAACGGGCCGCTCAATCGCTGACGTCGTGACGACTCCGGCTGATGTATACGACGCAGAGCACCCACTCACACCCACGTGGTGGTTAGTGCTATCGGACCCGGAGGCCCCTCGGATCAAATATCCAAATCGCTTAGTGTATTGGGAGCGCGCGGTAACGAGCAGAGCCTACGATACTGTTGGCCCCGTCGTCCCGTCTCGAGGACTTGTGACAAGGACTGGAAATGACCGGCCACGCCTCGTAGTTATCTCGCGGGTACCCTCACTGGTCACCCGACTCCACAGCTCACACCTCACTTCCAACAAGTGTAGTAACAATAAGGTGTCCTCAGACGCACGATACCTCTGGCCGCACGCCTTTGTTCCTGGCGACGTCCGGCCTCGGGGATCGATACGTCTTTAAACACGGTACTGTCAACCAGGGTATCCGTGTGGTTTTCATGCCGAAGAGGAATCCGAGGAATCACCCTCGTTGGGTTCCTAAACGACAAGTCCCGTTAAGGTGATACCGGAGGAATCACCCTCGGCGGTAATCACCATAGCGGATGCACGACAAAAGCTAAGTCGGAAGTGGGAAGAGGAATCACCCTCGGTAACCCACAACGAGCTAGCTATAATACAGGGACAACATCGGAAGTGAGTTCGGAGGTATCACCCTCGTCACCCGATGTTAACTCTGCGGAGTCGAGCATATTAGGGGGGTGTGCGGTGATGTGAAGAAGGCCAGGGGAAGGGGGGGCTCGATCGCTTGATCGAGGCAAGGGTACTATGCGAGGCAACTACGAGAAAGTGGGGCCACAGCAGTGCTACCCAACCTACACTAAGCAGTTTAATAATAATAAAGACAGGTATCAACAGTTTAGCAAAAACAGGCTATGCAACAGTAATAGGAGCAGCAGCAGTAGCAGCAATTCTAATGCAAGAATAAGAGAGAATAGACATAGGCGATATCGGAAATGCTCAAGGGGGGGTTGCTTGCCTGGTTGCTCGGTGGCAAAGGCAAGGTCGTCGGAGGGGGAACCAATCACCGGGACGGCGTCGGTCTCTGGAGCTGCGTCAGCGTCGGACTCTACCGAGAGAGAAGAGGGGGGAAGAAACAGATAAATACACCGAAAACAAGCATCACAAAGCGTGCTAAGCTAACGTGCAGTGCAGGGTTGCCTAAAAACATGTCTAAGTCATATTAGTTATTTTTAGGATTTATCTGGAATTATTTACCGGTGTGTGTGCACTATTCATCTATCGGAAACAGGCTAAAAGTTGCGGGTTCACCTCCGTAGAGGGTCCCGACACGGAAACAGATAGCACGGTTAGGTTCGTCTCGTCGTTCTGAGCAACTTTCATATAGAAAGTTTTTCGATCCGAGCTACGGTTTAAAAGTTATGAATTTTCGAAGTTTAAATGATTTTCTGGAATTATTTTAAATTCCAGAAAGGAGTTATTGCGTCAGCAGTGACGTCAGCACTGCGTCAGCTCTGCTGACCAGTCAAACTGACAGGTGGGGCCCACCTGGCAGCCTCTCTGACTTAACAGAAACTTAGACTAATCTAACAGGCTTAATTAGTGGGGTGGGCCCCGGGTGTCAGCGAGTGCTTAGGCTAAACTAATTCAGTTTTAATTAAAATAGTATAATTAGCCTAATTAGGAACCGGGGGCCCACATGTCAGTGGCTGTAACGCCACCTCAGCGCGGTTGACCAGGTCAACGCGGTCAAACTTTGCAGCGGGGCCACTGGCAGCCTCAGCGAGGTGGGACCCACGTCCCGCCAGGTCAGTGCGGCGCCGGAGTTGCGCCGGCTACCTCTCCGCGGCGGCGCCCTCGCCGGAGAGCGTCGGAAACACGCTGCGGTGCTCCGTTTCGCGCGGTTTTTGCTACGTTCGAACGAGGGAGGAGCACCGCATCCATCTATGTGGTCGGCACGGCCAGGGGAGGCCGGCAGAGCCGCCGGCGTTGAACCGTGGCGGAGGTGAGCTACGAGCAAGGTCGGGCGCGCGGCTACGGTGCATCATTACGCTGAGGTTAGCGGCATTCGAACGAGGGGTGAGTGCCGCGTCGTTTGAGGGTGGTGCCGGACCAAACGGCCGTCGGAAAAGTGGCCGGCGACGACCTAGGCGGCGGTGGCCCTCGGGCGTCCGTCGCGCTCGTGGTTAAGGTGCTCGGGGTGAGGTGTGCGTTGGTGCGTTGTGCTCCTGGGAACCCCAGGAGCATAGTGGTGAGCTCCGACGCCCGTGACATTGACCGGAGTGACGGCGGCGGGGGGAGGGCTCCGCAGCGGACAGAGCATGGCGACGATGGCAGCTAGCTGCGGGGGACTAGGGGGGAAGAAGGAGATGTCCGAGAGGCCCGTCGGCTTACAGTGGAGGTCGCCGTTCAAAGCCAGCTCGGGGGAGGCGCGAGGAAGACCGGGTCGAGGTGGGGATCGCCGGAGTCCGAGAAGAAAGGGGGTGGCTCGATCTGCTGCCTCTGGTGATCCTCGGCCCCCGCTTGAGGTCCTGGTCGATGCAGTCGGCGAAGACGCACCCACCGGACACGGTGAGACGGCGTGTGAGGTCCGGTGGTCGCGGACACGGGCGGCGGACGGCGTCGGCCGCGCCGGCCTCTTCTCCAGATCGACAGCGAGGTAGAGGGAGAAGGAGAGAGTGAGCCAGGGGGGTAGCAGAGGAGTGGGGAGGGAGTCCTTATCGTCTCCGCGGCTCCCTGTGCTCGCACGCGTCGCGGTTTCGCCGGGGGAGAAGTGCTCGTCCACGGCGAGCTTGACACCGCGCGGGAGCAGGTGAGGGAAGGGACGGGAGCAGGTGGGATGGGCCGGGCCGGCTCGGGCCAGAGGTGAGCGACAGGTAAGGGCTTCTTCTTCTGCTTTTTTTTTTGTTTTGCACAGAAAGAAAAAGAAATAGCTAGGCCTCCAAACCCTTTTTGTAAAATGTGGGAGTTGGTACAAAAAGTACTTTGCAATATTCCTCAACATCAAAAATTGGTTTGAGCATATTTGGATCATTTTTGGAATTTTCAAAAATGAAGAAGCATCTAATAGTGCTGTTATAACACTGTTTGAATGCCCTAGCCCTTTATTTGAGTTGCTGATGATGTTATTTTCAACAACAGCATTTGTTTTGGAATATTTGCTAAATAATGAACATTATTCCATAATTTTTGGAACAACTTCATTTTGCATTTGAATTTGAATTGGAGTTTTCAGGGGCAAATTTGAGTTGACTTGTTTAACCTCTGTGATTAACATTGTAGATGAACATGACATGGCATGATTAGCAGTTGATCACAGTGATCATTACATGGGGTGTTACAACAGGTTCAATACTAGAGATGAATGAATAATGTTCACAGAAATTAGCCAAATGAGTTTTAGAGCGAGTGATTCTCCTGGTTTGGATATCATCAAATATTTGTTCGACGGGGTGGTCTCTTGAAACACTTGCTCTAACTCGTGAGAGCTTTTGTTTGTGTCGGGGTGGAACATCCTCTTCATCATCTTGTTCTTACTCTTGGCCTTCTTCATTGTTGGTGTTGTTGTTCTCTTGTGGAGGTGGAGAAGGAGGTTGATGAGGTTCATCTCCGTGGACTTCCTCGTTTTCTCCATCTTGGCGTGTCCCACTTGTGGATGGTTCCGAGTCATTTCACGGTTCACCTTGTCGTGAGGTACAAGCTTCCACTTGGATGGACGAGGTACTCTCCTTCACGTCCGTTGGGCGAATCTTGCCAATAGACAAGTCTTGGATTGCTTCCGAGGGTTCTTTGTCTCCTACATCAATTGGCAATTTCTCTACTTGCGAGCCGTTAGATTCATCAACCTTCACATCTACTGTTTCTTCAACCTTTCGGGTGAATTTCTTGTAGACACAGGAAGTGTCAGAGTTTGAGCCATAACCAAGTAGGAAACCTTCATGAGACTTAGGAGAAAATTTTAAACGATGATGCTTATGAAGAATATAGCACTTAGAGCCGGATACTCGAAAGTATCCAACTTGAGGTTTGTTAGCTGTGAGAAGCTCGTATGTCGTCTTGCCGAGTAGCTTGTGTAGATATAGACGATTTGTTGCATGACAAGCTTTCTCAACCGCTTCTGCCCGGAAGTGTTTTGGCGTCTTGTACGCATGAAGCATCATTCTCGCCATCTTGATAAGAGTCCGGTTCTTCATATCAATAAATCCATTTTGTTCAGGTGTGTAGGTAGCTGAGAACTCATGTGAAATCCCTTCTTCGTCAAGAAAGGTATCCATGTTTGCGTTCTTGAACTCCGTTCCGTTGTCGCTCTGAACCTTCTTGATCTTCACTTAAAATTGATTTTTGGCCTTCCTAGTGTTCTTGAAGATCTTTTGGACCTGCGATTTATCATCAAGAAAGAACACCCACATAAATCTTGAAAAATCATCGACTACGACAAAACCAAACGAACTTCCACCGAGACTTTTAGGCGTTTGGACAAAAAAGATCCATATGAAGCAAATCGAGCGGTCTTCTCATGGTCATGATGTTCGTCACGGGGTGGCTTCCTCCAACTTGTTTTCCTGCTTGACAAGAACTGCACAATCTATCCTTGTCATATATAACATCTTTCACTCCAAGGATATGATCACCTTTAATAAGCTTATCAAGATTTCACATGCCCACATGGCCTAATATTCTATGCCACAACCAACCTTTAGAAGATTTAGCAATTAAGATAGTTCTAGGTTGAGCCTTTTTAGTGAAATCAACAATGTATAGATCACCTCTACGTATAGCGGTAAATACCATATTATGGTTCTCTCTTCGAAACACTTGGCAATCTACTTTAGTGTCGGAGTAGTTGACCACGGGTAGCCTCATCGGCACCCCGTGGCATTTCAAGACATCAGGGCTGCTGCGCCCCTCACACATCGTGGACGTACGGTTGGCTTCTTGGGCCGACATGTCTGAGAGACCGGCTACTGGAAGATGACGTGCTGTGAGAAGACGGCTATGAGGGAGCCGACTCCTACCAGACGGCCCCTCGTCCCCTTAAAGCTTGCACCCACTTAACCACGATGAAAAGGGGCGTGGCTACAGTGCGGCCTGCCACCCTCGAATCCAGGGCGGAACGTGGCCATAGTGCGGGTGTACCAAGCGGACACCCCTCGCCCCGCACGACACTGATGCCATGCAACCCATGACATCACCTACGACGGAAGGAGCCATGCTCCCACAATGGGCGGTCGGTACGGCCTGCAGACGGCGGGCCCTACCTGTCCGCGAGCCATAAGAAGGTGACAGATCCCCAGCAGACGGCGTCGAGAGCGGGTTGACTCCTAGCAGGCGGTGCTCCCACCCCTCAGAGTTTGCGCGCCATTAACCTAATGAGACTGGGTGTGGCTACAGTGAGCGCCCGCCAAGCGGTGGGACTGTAGCTATGCACCCCCGACAAAGCCTTTGTCATCAGGTGCGAGGCAACAACATAAAGCAGTCAACCTGGCCCACAGACGGCATGCCCTACCTGTGGGCCAAGTTCATGGTAGCTTGCGGGTCCCAGCAATCGGCAGAGAAGCCGGCGCCTAGAGACACTGACGGCCGGGTCCTACACCCAGCTAGATTACCATTGTACCCCTGGGGGGTAGGCCTATATAAACCCCCCAGGCTTCCCCATGCAAGGTGTTCAGAACTGTGGCCATCATACATAGACCAATAGAAGGAGAAAATAGGGCTAGCCTTGCTCTTCTTCTTCCTCTAGTTGAAACAGCTCAAGGAGCACTCTTTTAGCTACTCTATTGACGATAGTCATCATGCGGAGACCCCGCAGAGCAGGACTAGGGATGTTATCTCCATGAAGAGCCCCGAACCTGGGTAAGATTCACAGGCGTATGTTGTCTCTCTCACTTCCGCTTCTAGAGCCCGGCGACATACTCTTGTCCCATCCATGATAAGCCAACCCCTGTCATATGTCGCTAGATATCCCCGACATTTGGCACCCACCATGAGGCAAAGTGCACCGTCGGCCAGAAACACGTTCTGGATGGGAACCCTATTCCTTCCTGGCGAGCGCAGCTAGCCCGGCACGACCGATGGCGTTTGCGTCTACACGCTGCACGGCGCGGAGGCCGCTTGCGCCGCGAGCTGCCTCGCCGAACGTGGTGGCATTTGCCTCTCCGTCGAGCCCGCGCCCGACGCGGGAACGGCTGGCTCTGAGAGATGCCTTGTCGCCCTCCTCGGCAAGCTCAGCATCGCCTATGAGCCCGCTTCCGACCTAGAGTCCATTGCCTCCACCGATCTGCCCGTCGAGATGCTCATCGACTTCCACACGGTGTCCACTGATCCCTTCCCCAACCATGTGGTGGTCATCGATGACCCGCTCCCACCTGTGATCAGCGGTGCCAGCGCCAGCACCATCACGGAGGTGCTAGTCACCAGCCACAATGGAGCCTCTAAAGGGGCTGGCTAGGACCAGCTGTAGGCTGCAATGCGGGCTCTGTCTGCGCCCGTGGCAGCACATGCCGATGGAGCGACGCTGGAATCATTCCGCATCACGCTCCTCGACAGCGCTAACAAGCTGGCGGCCATGAGTCGCCTCACTGAAGCCTACCAGCGCGAGATCGACCGCGCCGTGTGTGGCATGTCGGTTGCTGGTGAGCCTAGCCGGGGGGCACGGTTCGGTAGTGCGGCGCAGCCATCGCCAGCATGCTGGGAGTCGAATGCCCGGTCTACACCACCAAGATGGAGAACTTACACGCGGTCCAGGCGGCGGCAGACGAGCTGGACCACCTGGAAGGCAACGATCATCGCGACATGACGGCGCGTGTCTAATAGCTCCTTGACGCGGCAGCCATGCAACAGGAAGCTCGCCGCCACGTGCTCGAACCCGGCGTGCAAGCCGAGAAT
>LR738711.1:226452713-226533740 GCA_902687465.1 Secale cereale
CCGCCATGAGCACGGGGCGACCTCTCGGTCCTCAACAAGCGGCACTCACGGCCGGTGAGACCAAGAGCCGGCTGGTAGCCGCATTCGACGCACTCACATCACGATCGAGCACGACCAAGACGGCTGCCCACGAGCAGTGGAACGACGAGACGATCGCCCGTCTCGTCCTCACAGGGAGAGGCATGCTTCCCCGCCACCTGTTGAGCATCCAACTCTCGGAGGCCGACTGGGCCACCATTAAGGAGTCGGAGAGAACGACGCCCACCATCGGATCGACTGACTCGCTCGATCCTTTGCGGTAGAAGAAGAAGATGCAATTGGCCTGCCTTGTTTCAGCCCCCGGTGCGACGAGCCCTTTCCCAAAGGGTTCTCGCTCCCACGAGACACTCCAAGTACAATGAATCGGTGAAGCCGGAAGATTGGCTCGTCGACTACTCCACCGCAGTCAACATAGGAAACGACAACAAGCGTGTTGCCGTGAAGTACATTCCACTCATGCTCCAGGGCACGGCCCGGACATGGCTGAACACCCTCAAGCCTTACAGCGTCAGCAGCTGGCTAGACTTCACCAATATTTTCATCCCAACATCACCAGCACTTACAAGCAGTCGCCCTAGCGCCGCCAGCTCTCCCTGTGCATCCAAGGCCCGACATAGTCCACCCACGACTACCTGACGCGTTGGGCCGAGCTGCGCAACTCCTACGAAGGGGTGCGTGAGGTGCATGCCATAGAATACTCCACTGGCAGGTGCAGAGAAGGCACCCTGCTCAAGCACAAGCTACTCTGCGACAAGTCGACTACACTCGAAGAACTGCTGATCATGGCGGACAAGTACGCCACGGCCGACTCCTCCATGAAGTCGGAGCTGCAAATAGACGCGTCTAGGAAGGTGAACCCTCCGGCTCCTCGGACATCAGCAGGTGACTCCAACCGGCGACAGTAGCCGAACGACAACAAGCGCAAGGCCCCGCAACTGCCTTCTACCAACCGGCAAGTGGCAATAGTCGAAGACCAGGAGCCGGAGGAATAGCCCGGACACAAGCGTCAGAAGGGCGGCAAGCCCGCTTGGTTGCCCGCCATCTCCTTCGAGCAGACCCTTGATGCACCCTGCAAGTTCCACAGCAGCGCGAAGCCGTCCAACCACACCACTCGGAAGTGCCACTGGCTCACTCAAATTGCCAAGGGCGAGGGCCTGCCTCGTCCACCTGCCGGCTTTGCCTCCCCAGCAGCCGGCGGTCCGTCCAGTTGGCACAGTCCAAGGTGAGTTCCCCAAAGAGGTGAACACTGTCACCGTAGAAGTATGGCCGATGTCGTCTTCACCAGTATGGCGATGACAAGCATAGCCGGCGTCGGCAACACCGAGAGGTGAACGCTGTCGCCTCAGAAGCCACAGATTTCATGCACTGGTCTGAGAGGCCCATTAGCTGGAGCCATGCTGACCATCCGGCCATGATGCCATCGCCGGGTGCTTACGCCATTGTGTTGGAGTCAACCTTCTCAACGGAGAGGCGGGCCTGCCGTTTGTCCCGGATCTTGAAAGACCGAGGTAGCAGCATCAACATCCTCTACCGTAACATCATGGAGAAGTTGTGCATCAAAGAGAAACAACTCCAGCCCAGTCGGACTGTCTTCCACGGCATTGTACCTAGCCTTTCCTACTCTCCTATTGGCAAGATCAAGATAGACGTCCTGTTCGGCGACAAGGACTACATCCGTCGTGAGCCGATCTGGTTCGAGGTGGTCAATCTAGAAAGCCCCTACCACGCGCTCCTGGCTCGGCCAGCACTCGCCAAGTTTATGGTGTGACTCACGACGCCTACCTCAAGATGAAGATGGCGGGTCCCAAGAGGATCATCGCCATTGCTGGCAACTACCAGAAGTCGGTCGAATGCGCTGCCGCCAGCAGTCGGCTAGCCGAGTCCCTTGTCATAGCCAAAGAGAAGCGCCTCCTTGATCGGATGGTGGCAATAGCCAGCAAGCCATCGGACATACCATCCGACCCCAAGGACGTGGATACTTAGGGCTCCTTCCAGCTGGCCAAAGAAACCAAGAAGATCCCCTTGGACCCGGAGCACCCGGAGGGATTCGCTGTCGTAGGGGCCCACCTTGATAGCAAATAGGAAAGCGAGCTCGCCGATTTCCTCCGTGAGAATCGGGACATCTATGCTGGGTGTTCCGATTGATTTCGCCAAGCACAAGCTACATGTGAGGTTGGATGCAAAGCCGGTAAAGCAACCACAATGCCGCCTATCAGATGAGAAGAGAAGAATCATTGGTGAGGAGATCGCCTGGCTTCTGGCAGTTGGCTTCATCATGGAAGTGTTCTACCCGGACTAGCTTGCCAATCCAGCCCTCGTGCTGAAGAAGAACAACAATTGGTGCATGTGTATTGACTACACTAGCGTCAACAAAGTCTGCCCCAAGGATCTATTTGCCTTGCCTCGGATAGATGAAGTGATTGACTCCACAGCCGGATGGGAGTTGTTGTCTTTCCTTGATGCCTACTCCGGCTACCGCCAGATAAAGATGAACTCGGCCGATCGGCTGAAGACCGCCTTCATCACACCATTCGGAGCCTTCTGCTACCTGACCATGACGTTCAGCTTGAGAAATACCGGCGCCACGTCTTAGCATTGCATGCAGAAATGTCTCCTCAAGCAACTCTGCAGAAATGCCTATGTCTATGTAGATGATATTGTGGTGAAGATGGAAAAGCGCGGCACCCTCCTAGAGGATCTCAAGGAGAACTTTGATAATCTGCACCATTTTCAAAGCAAGCTCAACCCGAAGAAGTGTGTTTTCGGAGTTCTAGCCGGCCAGCTCCTTTGTTTCCTTGTCTCTAAACGCGGCATCGAGTGCAACCGTGTGAAGATCAAGGCCATGGAGCGGATGGAGAGGCTAACCCGGCTGCGAGACATCCAGAAGTTCACCGGGTGCTTGGCATCCCTCAGCTGGTTCATCAGTCGGCTGGGCGAGAAGGCTCTCTCCCTGTACTATCTAATGAAGAAAACCATTTGCTTCGAGTTGAATGACAAGGCGGATGAGCCCTTCCTCCAGCTCAAGAAGATACTAACCATTGCTCATGTCTTGGCCGCTCCGGCTGCTAAGGAACCCATGCTCCTCTACATCGCCGCCACCAGCCGGGTTGTCAACACCGTGATCGTGGTCGAGCGGCCAGAAGACCGCAAGGCACAGCCAGTCCAGAGGCCCGTCTACTACCTGAGTAAGCTGTGGTCGGCCTCCAAGCAGAACTACCCCCGCTACCAGAAGATGTGCTATGACGTGTACTTTGCCGCAAAGAAGCTCAAGCAGTACTTCCAAGAGCACTCCATCGCGGGCGTCTGCACTACCCCACTTGCCGAGATCATAGGCAACATAGATGCATCAGGCCGGGTGGCGAAGTGGGCCATCGAGCTAGCTCCCCACACCATCCTCTACCAGCCCCGCACTGCCATCAAGTCCCAAGCGCTGGTCGACTTCCTCGTCGACTGGGCCAAGACCCAGTACCTGCCGCCAGCGCCGGATTCCACCCATTGTCGGATGCACTTTGATGGCTCGAATATGCGCACCGGTTTGGCAGCCGACATCTCCTCTCCTCTCCCAAAGGCGACAAGCTCAAGTACACGCTGCATATTCACTTTGCCGCCTCCAACAATGTGGCCGAGTACGAGGCGCTCGTTCACAGGCTCCCATTGGCCAAGGAGATCGGCATACGCCGAGTGTTGTGCTACGATGACTCAGACTTGGTGGTCCAGTAGTTGTCTAGCGACTGGGACGGCAAGGATGTAAACATTGCAAGCTACCACTTCCTCGTCCAGTAGATCAGTGGATACTTCGTCGGGTGCGAGTTCCTTCACATGCCACGGGACGACAACCAGCAAGCCGATGTCCTCGCACGGATTGGCTCCACCCGGCAAGCAATACGAACCGGTGTCTCCCTACAATGCCTGTGCAAGCTGTCTATCAAGCCTCGCTGGAATCAGAGTTCATCTTCGTGCTGGCTGTCCCCGGAATAGACAGATCCGGCTTGGGGAGCGCAACATTCGGCTCGGGGACTTCGGCCGGCGGCCCGAGGACTGCAACACTCGCACCCGGCCGGAGGACTTCACAACCCGGTCGGGGGCTATAGCAGCCGGCCCGGGGGCTTCTGCAAGCAGCCCGGGGACTGCAGCACTCGCATCCGGTCCGAGAACTCCAGAACCCGGCCGGGGACTGCAGCAGCCGGCCCGGGGACTTCAACGACGCATAAAGTAGCGGCCGGTTCTGACCAACTACATCCCAACCCAACCACCCTGGTACTAGTGGCCATGATGACACTGGTAGAAGCATCGTCTTGGGCGTAACCCATCCACAATTTCCTGGTGAGCAGAGAGCTACCAGCCGATGAGATTCTAGCCCGGCAGGTGCAGTGCCGGGCAGCAGCATACACAATAGTGAACAGAGAGCTCGTCAGGCGTAGTGTGACTCGTGCCTTCCACCGCTGCGTAGAGCCGGAGAAGGGCAGAGCAATCCTCAGAGATATCCACCAAGGCGAATGTGGTCACCACACGGCCCCCAGATCCCTAGTCGCCAAAGCTTTTTGCCATGGATTCTTCTGGCCATCAGCTTTGGATGACGCCAAGGATTTGTGCAAGAAGTGCAAAGGATGCCAACGCTTCTGCTCCAAGCAACACCTGCCGGCTTCTGCACTCAAGACCACCCCCCTCACTTGGCCATTTGCCGTCTGGCTGCTGGACAGGGTGGGCCCTGTCGGATTATTGGGTTCCGGCAAACCCTTGATGTTTGAACATAGGAGTGCGCACGAAGATCTCTCCTTTCCTCTCTAGCTCGCTCTCGCACCGATTCCTATGCCTAGCTCGTTGTACACGAAGAACAAGAGACACAAGGATTTATATTGGTTCGGGCCACCGTTGTGGTGTAATACCCTAATCTAGTGTGGTGTGGTGGGTTGCCTTATAGGATGACGATGAACAAGTACACGAGAAGAACAGCCTCCTAAGGAGAGGTGTTCTTCTGCTCGGTGAGCTAGTGGCTGTGATGGTGGTATGGGTCTTCTCAGATCAGGATCCCATGCGAACAAGATGATGTCTATGGTGGTAGCTATTCTTATTTATAGAGGCCCGGGTCCTCTTCCCAAATATTGAGCAGGAAGGATCCCACAACGGCCTAGTTTGAAGGGGACAACTAGTACATGATATCCTGACAAAAGGTGGTCTTCGCCTGTCAAAGGCTCTGGTGGTGACATCGTCATGGGATCCGTGGTGACCTTCATCCTTCCGTCCTGCTCGTCTTGGTCTCGTTGCACCGATATGGAAACCTTTGCCTGACGCCTCAGGAATCCTCGCCTGTGCTTGCCCCTTTAGCACCAAAGAGGAAACTGGCTTCCTGCGCCCGTTAGCGCCCGCCTGGCCTTGGTCATCATGGCTCACGTCACACGAACCTCGTGAGGTGCCCCTTGCCTTGATATCCCTGGTCCTCGGGAGCCAGCCTAGTGAGGCCGCCCTAGGGGAAGTCTTGCGTCGTCCGCCTCGTGAGGCCTGGCCCCTCGCGAGGGTCTTGAGTGGTTCGCTGATGAAGATGGGTCGTACCAGGCCGCTAGAAGGGCCACGCTCTAGGCCACAGCCTGGCAAGTCTGGGTACCCCCATTCCCAGAATGCTGACAGGCCCATTCAAGACAGCACATGGTGGCATGACCAATCTGCTGGTCGCCGTGGACAAATTCACCAAGTGGATTGAGGCAAAGCCTATCAAGAAGCGGAATGGTCCGACTGCTGTGACCTTCATCACGGATATCACTGTCTAGTACGGCGTACCACACAACATCACCACCGACAATGGCACAAACTTCGCCAAAGGCGCCTTGGCCCGTTTGTGCGCGACGCAGGGCATCCGACTGGACATAGCGTCCGTTACACATCTGCAGTCAAACGGCCAGGTCGAGCGAGCAAATGACCTCATCCTGTCCGGCATCAAACCCCTACTAGTCGAGCCACTGGAGCGCACGGCCGACTGCTAGATCAAAGAGCTGCCGGCCGTCCTCTTGAGTCTCCGTACCGCGCAGAACAAAACAATCGGCTTCACTCCCTTCTTCCTCATGTACGGGGCCGAGGTTGTCATCCCAACTGACATAGAGTTCGACTTGCCTCGCGTCACCATGTACACGGAGGTGGAGGCGAAGGAGGCGCAAGAAGACAGCGTCGACCTGCTGGAGGAGGGCCAACTGTAGGCACTCAGCTGGTCTGCCATCTACCAGCAGGGCTTGCGCCGCTACCATAGCCGGAAGGTCAAGCCACGATCCTTCCGAGAGGGGGACCTTGTGCTCCAATTGATTCAGCGAACAGCCGACCAGCACAAGCTCTCGACCCCTTGGGAACGGCCCTTCATCATCCGCAAAGCCTTCAACAACGACTCCTGCTACCTCATTGACACGCGGAACCCCAGGGCATGCAAGAGGGACGATTCCGGCAAGGAAACAGCGCGCCCATGGAACGCGAATCTTCTTCATCGATTTTACAGTTGACGCACCGTATGTACCATGCTACCTTTTGTATTATGCAAAGACAATGGGTCCCTCGAGGAGCACTCGGGGGCTACCATTTTTATCTATATGATAAGTTTATGCCTGTGAGTGCGTTATTTTATTCCTCCACCCAGCATCGGGTCCGACCAGTCGACACGCGGGCTCGCCGCCTTGTCCTATGTTGATACCACCTGCAGTAAGACAAGTAGTGTAATTACATATAAGCCCTCTCTTGCCTCAAGCCACAGCTCGCAGAGCAGATGTCCGGCTGACAAGAGCTAAAGGCATGAAACGGTGTCCACACGAAAAATGACTAAGGAAAAACACCAGCATAGGACAAGCCGGCTCCGTGCCTCACCCATCCGGTTGCTGAGCAGCCAGCCTGCCGGCTTCTCGCTTGACTAAGCTACGTTCTAGATGGCCGAAGTACTTGTCTATCCTAAACGACTAAGTCCATGAGCTATCCAGAGACCACAGAGCGGCTGTCCGGCTGGCAGGGCGACAGCCAAAGGAAGGCGGCAAAGGAGAAAGCCAAACAGAACAAAATGCGAAACCAAGCCAGAACCTGGCAAAAGCAGAAAGCATGTGCAAGAAATAACTTATTAACACATCAAAAAGCCCTCGGCCAGTATTCAACGAAGTTTGAACTACACCCCCAGTGGGTGGAAGTGCATGAGTTTAACTGTTGCTCAAAAGTTACAAGAACAGGGAAAGACATGAAAGATAAACAGCCGCCTAGGCGAGAGGCGCTGCAGGCAGACCAGACGGGTCGGCAGAGGCAGAGGCACCGGTTGGTGGAGCGACCGACTGGTGGGTCTCGGCCTGGTCGGCACCGGCAGCAGTCGGCGCAGCATCCCGTGACTCGCTGGTCGAGGTCTGATCAGGCTAAGGCCGGTTGCTCGTTCCATCGTCCGGTGTGATGTCTTCGCTGTCCTCGTCCTCATCCTCCTCGCCCTCTTCGCTGGAGGCAATCTCCTCCGCCGAGTCCTCCCCAACCTCTGGGTCCAGCCCGAACCAGTTGGGCGGCAGCTCAGCGCCATCGTCGTCCAGCTCTGGGATGAAGACGACGGTGTCGGTGTACTCAGCGATTGTCGGGCGCGCGATGGGTGAGATCGCGGCTCACCGCCTCCAGTTCAGGCCCGGCCTCCTGCCGGAAGGTGGCTAGTTGGGCCAGATCCAACCCCGGATACCAGGCCTTGACGAATTCCAAGGCCGTCCGAGTGCCCGAGCTGCGACACCCTTCCAGGCCTCGAAGCGCCCGACTGCTACCTCCAGCTAGTCGGTAGTCCAACTGGGGGTGCACGGAACCTGAGCATCTGGCCAAAGGGCGGCCAGCACCTGAGACCCGGTGAGTTCCGGGCGGCGGAGTACACGGCGAGCGCGATCCAAGCGCGTGTTGATGGCCAAAATCTTCTCGCCAATGTTCCGAAGTGCGTTTGGCGGGATGTCGACACCCGTCCGCCTTCGCTGGTCGCGTCATGCCTTGATGGCCTGGCTAACGGCGATAGACTGGCCGGGAAAGAACTCTATCCAAGAAGAAAAGCAAAAACTTTAGAAGCCAAAAGCCGGCTCGTGCAGAAGTCGGCGGCCGTACAAAGGAAGATACAATTTACCTTTGATAATGTCCTCAATTTCGCCATAGCCGTCTGATAGGAACTTCTCCCTCTCGGCCCAGTTCGAGTGATGTCGGCGTACTGGGAACCAGGGTACCCAGAGCTGCCCCTCTGCGGGCCGCGACGCGCTCCTACAAGCGGCATGGTAAGGCCCAACTGATTGACCAGCTGCCCAAGACCCTTGCGATGGGGCCAAGCCTCGCGAGGAGAACCACGTCAAGACCTCCTCAGGAGCAGCCTCGACAAGGTGCTCCGGAGGGGCGGAGAATCCAAGGCCGAGCCTGCCTCAGGAGGAGGCAGTGATGTCAGCAGTGACGCACTGCTCCAGCGGGTGACAGCGTCCTCCAGCGGCACAGTTGCCATTTCGGTGCAAAGGAGACAGCGCAGCCGTTGGTTCCCAAGGAGCGGGGCAAAGGTTTCCTCTTTGGTGCAACAAGACCGAAGACCGCAAGGACGATAAGGAGGATGTCACTGTTGAGCCCACCACCGTGTCATGCCTGATCCTTTTGCAGGCGAAGACTGCTTTTGTCAGGGTAGTAACGTCCTTGTGTTCCCGCTAAAAAATGGCCGTTGTGGGATCCTTTCCCGCCTAAACATTTCGGGGGAAGAGGACCGTGGCCGCCTATATAAGTAGCTAGGACTCCCACTGCAAAGGGGGAGACACTTGACCACTGCACAATGAGCAAGAACACTAGCCTCCTGACCCTCCTGAGCTCGCCTCCTGATCCCAGGAACCCTTGTACTAGCTCATATTCTAGCTCGCCCGGAGCCAATCTACAAAAGCAGGAAGTAGGGTCTTACACCACACGGTGGCCCAAACCTGGATAAACTCTTATGTGCTTGTTCGATGTTTGCTTGAATCTTTCCACCGAGGCGAGAGCGAGGCGCTAGGTAGACGTTAGTGGGAGAGATCTTCATTCACGCCCCTGTGTTCGAACTTAATGGGTTTTGCGGAGCCCTGAATCCGACATTTGGCGCGCCAGGTAGGGGGCGTGTCGAAATCTCGCCTCTCCGACGACCTCGCCCGGTCTCGTAGACCAACCCTGCGTCGCCCAGCTCCAACGAACCGCGACCATGATGGCGGAGGTGCACCAGACGCGTGCGGAAGCCCGTGGCATCCGCGCCGCTTAGGCATCGCCCTTCGGCCGCGGGAATCGCTGCCACCCGTCTTTGATCGGGGCCGACGGCACGATGAGCATCACCAACCTGTCGCCAGAAGACCGGCAGCACCCTCCGCCCAGTCGACGCCAAGGCCGTGCGGCAACGCCGGCAGCCGAACACGCGGCGTCAAGCTCGCGGGACCGACACGAAATGGCGAACATGAGGGCTGCGATACTGTTGGCAAGGGAACTGCTATGGTGCCGGCTGCTCGACAGTGGCCACGACGCGCTGCTCCTCAGGGTGGCCGAGCTCCTCATGACGACGTCGGGGACCGGGTGCCGCCCAGCCACACCCGGTCGCCCGTATGGTCAAGACCCGCGGCGACCTACAAAGGCGACATGGGGTATGATCCGCTGAACCCTGCATATGACGCCGCCCCTTTACCTCGAAGCCCTTTGTATTCAGGAACCGTCCCCGTCGAGGAGCCACCAGAAAGCGACCTCAGAACTACGCCAAGCGTCAGATGCAACCAGGCGCCGGCACAGGGGGGCTCAGGAGCGGGAGGTCAGGAGGCGGATCCCCCGCTCATGGTGCTCAATCTGTCACCATCATCACCCATGGCCATGGAGCACGGATAAGACGCGTGCAGGTGCCTGCAGGGGCCGGCCCCGCAGTGCCAGCCGTAGGCCTCGGGCCAACAATGTCTCTAGCCCAGGCCTCGGCATGCCAGGGGGCTACTCTGGGTGCCACATCAAGACAGAAAGGGAAGGGAAGGCCCGGGTCAGGTCCTCGTCCCCCCGCGCGTGACCCATCGCGCATGAGCCCGCCCTGGATTTCACCAGGGGCTCACCGGGGGCGGGTGCGATGCGCGCGGGGAGGGGCCTTCTCCCCCCTCCATCCAACCGCAAGATGCCGCGCCTCCTGGCGTACCATCCCTCGGGCTGCGGAGGGTGCATCTGGAGGAGGTACGGTAGCCCGTCCTAAGCGGACTAGGAGGGCCCAAGACCATGGCTCCGTGCCCCTCCTCATGAAATCCCATACCCGCTGGGCCCGACCCTGATCAGGAAGGGCTAAGGGGCCATTAGGAGCGTGGGTAGGGCGGGGTCCCCCTCGCACATCAGGACGCCGCGTCTCTGAGCAACGTTAGCCCTCAGGGGCGAAGCACGTACGGAGATCGCGTAAGCGGCGCGCCTGGTGCTCGAAGGGGGGCCTATGGCGAAGGGCCCATCCCCCCATCATGTGCAGTGTCCCACTTCATGGATGCCGCCTTCGGGTGAGTTCATGAGGGCACGGACTAGCGTGGGGCGGGGCCCTCAAAGCGAAGGGGCGGGCACGTCAGAAGATCTCCGCTCGTGACACTCTAACGTAATAATGAGTGGGGTTGTATACGCGCCGGAGTCTCCAGAGCGTCGCCCTAGGACCTCGGGGGCTCCCTCCCACGCCGAGTAGAAGCACCATGCTCCGCGCTGGCCGTCGACACTGCCCCCCAATGGCTATGCCCACATCCGCCGGTGGTAGCCCTACGCTCCGCGCTGGGGAGAAGACTGAAGACCTCCTCAGGGGCCGGACGCGGCCCCTCCTTTTGCTATTCGCATTTGCTCCCTCTGTATCTGCTTTCTCAAGCCGATCTCGCCGCCGCGCGACTCATTTCTTCAATAAAAGGCAGAGTTTTGTCTGTGTTTTGCCATTTCCGCCAGTCCAACTTTTCGTCTCGGTTAGCCAAGCCAGGCAACATCCGCAACCCCGCCCTGTCACTCCTCGCGAGTACGAGCCGAGACATGGGCACACGTTCTGTCTCGTCCGCTTCCGGACCGCCAACCACTCTTGCGCTCCCAGCAGGTACTCGCGAGGCGCGCCCAGACGAGGCCGGCGGACCCTCCGTCCTGACACGCGATAAGGGCTTAAAGCCACGACCTCGGGAACAAGCAAGGGAGTGCTTAAAAACACATCCGTAAAGTGTTCAATTACATCATCAAAAGTTTAAACCTTGTGACACCCACCTCACCCAACTTTGAAGCCACAACCTGTAGGATCGAAGAAGGTGAGAGTGTCTAGAGGGGGGGTGATTAGACTACTCGACAAGATAAAAATTCTGTCTTTTATCAAGGACAGATTTTGACAGTTTTTGCATAGCACACAAGTCAAGTAGCACACTACACATGCAATTCTAGAGTATGAGCAGCGGAAAGTAAATTGCACATATAGTAAAGAGAGGTGGAGAAGATCAAACGCAATTTGGAGACGCAATGATTTTTCCCGTGGTTCCGATAGGAGGTGCTATCGTACATCCACGTTGATGGAGACTTCAACCCACGGAGGGTAACGGCTGCGCGAGTCCACGGAGGGCTCCACCCACGAAGGGTCCACGAAGAAGCAACCTTGTCTATTCCACCATGGCCTACGCCCACGGAGGGCTAGCCTTACTCGGGGTAGATCTTCACGAAGTAGGCGATCTCCTTGCCCTTACAAACTTCTTGGTTCAACTCCACATCTCGATGACGGAGGCTCCCAAGCGACACCTAACCAATCTAGGAGGCACCACCCTCCAAAAGGTAATAGATGTTGTTGATGGTGATGAACTCCTTGCTCTTGTGCTTCAAATGATAATCTCCCCAACACTCAACTCTACTCACTGATATGGCTGTGGTGGAAGAAAGGATTGAGTGGAAAGCAACTTGGGAAGGCTAGAAATCAAGTTTCATATGGTAGGAATGGAATAACTTGATCTCAACACAAGGGTAGGTGGTTCTCTTCTCAGAAAGTGTAAGGTAGGAGTGGTAGTACTTTCTGATGGCTCTCTCCACGAATGAAGAGGGGGTGGAGGGGTATATATAGCCTCCACACAAAATCCAACCGTTACACACATAATTGAGCAATCTCGGTGAGACCGAAGTGAAAACTCGGTCAGACCGAAAGTTCAAATATAGTGAACGTTGGGGTTTTCGGTGGGACCGAAAATACCATCTCGGTGAGACCGAAAGTGTAACTGATATGAACGTTGGAGTTTTCGGTGGGACCGAGAAAGAAAACTCGGTTAGACCGATTTGAGAAAAGACAGGAACATGCCAATATCGGTGAGACCGAAAATGCAATCTCGGATATTCCGAAATGATGTCAAACGGTTACAGAAGGTTGGCAGTCCAGTTTTCGGTGAGACCGATCTCAAACTCGGAATGACCGATTTTTCTAGGGTTTGGAATATGGCTGAAGTGGTTCATCTCGGTGGGACTGAGTTGGAAGAATCGGTTTGTCCGAGATTACTTATGAGTGTGTATAGTAGTGAAAGTTGCTGATAGTTGAAGGAGCTAAATCACTAAGCACTTGAGCAACCAGATCATCAACACAACCTCATCCCCTTTTAATAGTATTGGCTTTTCCTATGGACTCAATGTGATCTTGGATCACTAAACCAAAAATGGAGTCTTGAGCTTTTGCCAATGCTTGCCTTAGCATTTGAGGGGTCCACTTCTTCAGTCCTTTAGCCATAGCCAATGTGATTGAATTTCCTGAAACATACTTGATAAAAGCATTAGTCCAACCACAAAGTATGTTGTCATTAATTACCAAAACCACCCAGGGAGCAAATGTGCTTTCAATCTCCCCCTTTTTGGTAATTGATGGCAACACACTAAAATCACACTAAACAATACATCAAAGCTTATTGAAAGAAAGACAGAATTATCATGAAAGCTTTGACAAGCATGTAGTACACAAGCTCCCCCTACAAGTGTGCAAGATTTTCATAGATTATGGTTTTGGACTACCACAAGCACACAAGAGAGATAAGCAAGATGTGCTACATGCAGCTTGGCTATATGCATCAGAGCAGATGAAAGGGAAGTGAGTGATAATGCATATGTGCATGGTGATTTCTTGCAAACAAGTATTCACAAGCAAGTCACCATCATGCACATTCTGCAAGATGCATATACTTACCTTGAGGTTCCTTGGCATTGTACCTGAAGAGATAAACTTGGGAAAACAAGGTTAGATAACACAAGAGTATTTCTTCAACCAACTGCAAGAACATCAAGAGTACCAAGCCAGGGAGGACATGTATAAAGAGTGTCTCATATTGAGCACAAGCTTGAATCAGCAAACATGTCTCCGAAACTGAAAGATTTTCAATGAACTTCTGAGAGATTTTGCTTTCCATAGGATATCAATTGTGAAGATTCCTCTCCCTTTGAGTTCTCTCAGAACAAGGAGTTTGATGGAAAGAGCAAAGTCAAAAGAATGATGCCAATTGAGAATGATGTCCAATGTAAAATACGGCAAAGCTTTGATGTGATTCTCTCCCCCTTAAGATAAGATTGCTTTTCTTCTTCCCCTAAGTCTCTTCTCCCCCTACTCCCCCTAAGTCTTCTCCCCCTTTGACATCAAGTGCCGAAAAGGACAGCAAACTAGGAAGGACAGGAAAGATGGAAGGAAAGAAGTGGGATCCTTAAGAATCACAACAGAGCAAATAAGAGCATTCCAAGAGAAACATTGAGTGGAGCTGCAGGAGATGATATCCTGGAAGATAAATCCGTGACACCGAATTAGATGGATCGGTGGGTCCGAATCCTTTTCGGTTAGACCGAAAAATTTAAATCGGTGACGCCGAGTTGAATTCCAAGGAATATTGAAATAATTCAGCTCACTTGCAAAGAATGTTTCAAAGGATTTGCAATGAATTTGTGAAAGATTTTTCAGGGAATTGATCAGAGCCATAAGGATATTCAAAGAAACATAAGAATAGAGATGAAAAAGAATCCTAGATGAAGTTTTTTTTTATTTTTTATAAAGAAAACTCAATGAGAGAACATAAGAGAAAACTGAAAAACTCCAAAAGCATATGTACTTCATCTGGATAAAGGTCGGCGACAAAGTCACCTATGTTTGAGTATATTGACTTAGGAGTCAAATGAAGACATTTGATCATAGGTCATACTCATCATTTAAGCTCAAAATGGGGTTGCCATTTTTCGATTAAGCATTCGATGTGATCACATCTTATGAAGCTGCTTGTACTCATGACTTTGAGCAAAGCTCCTTAAAGATGTGAACAACATACCTTGGGCTTATTGTTGCTTTACTCATGTAGGTAAGCTTGATGTAGGTGCTCATTGAATGTGAAGTTGGAGCGCCATTTCTACTTGTGTAGTTCATCTTCCTACATGGGTTAGGCAAGCAAGGAAATACTCAAGGATATCCAAGATGACAAGAGTGAAATACTAGATGTATAAGATGTCAAAAAGGATATGTGGAATTTTGTTCCTTGAACTCAACATCCCAAAGGGCTAGATACTTGGTCAATGACAAGATTACTCATGATTTGAGTGTGTGGTAATCTTGTGGAATGTAGATCATCCAAGTACCTGCAAAGAGTTAGATGCAATACAAGGAGGCAAATGTGTCCAAGACATATGATCATCATCATAAGAGAAATATCAAGGATTAGTCAAGTGGGCTCAAGCCTTGCATGCATCAATGGAGTTCTCACTCCAAGTTTGAAGCATCAATGATGTTCAACTCACTCCTTAAGCGACAAAACACCTTCTCATCAAGAGGTTTTGTAAAGATATCAGCAAGTTGTTTGTCAGTACGAACATGCTTAAGATTAATATCACCCTTGGCAATATGATCACTAATAAAATGGTGACGAACTTCAATATGCTTTGTTCGAGAGTGTTGAACTGGATTGTGTCCAATTTTCATTGCACTCTCATTGTCGCAAAGCAAGGGAACACGTCTCACATGTATCCCATAATCTTTCAGCGTTTGTGTCATCCATAGCAATTGAGCACAACACGAACCAGCAGCAATATATTCTGCTTCGGCAGTGGATAATGATACCGAATTTTGTTTCTTGGAGGACCAAGATACAAGGGATCGACCAAGAAATTGACACGTACCCGAAGTTGACTTTCTATCAACCTTGTCACTGGCATAGTCCGAGTCGGAATAGCCAACAAGGTCGAAAGAGGCCCTCTTAGGATACCAAATGCCAAAGTTTGGTGTGTGTATCAAGTATCTCACTATCCTTTTAACAGCTTTAAGATGACATTCTTTAGGGGTTGCTTGATATCGCGCACACATGCATACACTCAACATTATGTCAGGACGAGAAGCACAAAGATATAGTAGAGAACCAATCATAGAACGGTAAACCCTTTGATCAACGGGTTCTCCATCTTTTGTCAAGTCATTATGTCCACTTGTAGGCATGGGGGTACTCATACCTTTGCTTTCTTGCATGTTGAACTTCTTGAAGAGATCCTTGGTGTACTTTGTTTGTGAGACAAAGGTACCCTCCTTAGATTGCTTGATTTGCAACCCAAGGAAGAATTTGAGTTCACACATCATGGACATCTCATACTTCTCCGACATGAGCTGTCCAAACTTCTTGCTAAAATGGGGCTTAGTTGAACCAAAGATAATATCATCAACATATATTTGGCACACAAATAGTTCACCATTAACCCTTTTTGTGAACAGCGTTGAGTCTATCTTTCCAATTTCAAAGCCTTTTTCAAGAAGAAAGCTAGTTAAGCATTTGTACCAAGCTCTAGGAGCTTGTTTAAGACCATAAAGGGCTTTATGCAATTTGTAAACATGATTAGGTTTTTTGGGATTCACAAATCCGGGAGGTTGTTTTACAAATACTTCCTCCTCAATTTCACCATTTAGGAAAGCACTTTTGATATCCATTTGATAGAGAGTAATATCATGGTGATTGGCATAAGCAAGAAGAATGCGAATGGACTCAAGTCTAGCAACGGGGGCATAGGTCTCACCATAGTCCATACCTTCGACTTGTGTGTAACCTTGAGCTACGAGACGAGCCTTGTTGCGGATGACTTGTCCATCTTCATCTTGCTTGTTCCGAAACACCCATTTGGTTCCAATGATGTTTTGATCATCCTTGGGCTTCTCTACCAAAGTCCATACCTTGTTCCTCTCGAAGTTGTGTAGTTCTTCGTGCATAGCGTTCACCCAATCCGGGTCTTCAAGTGCTTCTTCTACCTTCATAGGTTCAATACTAGAGATAAATGAGTAATGCTCACAAAAGTTAGCTAAGCGAGTTTTAGAGCGAGTAATTCTCCCAGAGTTGATGGCGTTCATCATTTGTTCCACGGGATGATTCTTCTTGACTCTTGCTCGAACTCGGGATAGCTTTTGTTGATGTTGTGGCTGAGCTTCCTCATCATCTTCATCTTCCTCTTCTTCTTCTTCATTGTTGTTGGTGTTGTCTTGAGGCGGTGGAGAAGGAGGTTGTGGTGGATCTTCTTGTTGCACTTCCTCATCTTGGTGAGTTCCACTTGTGGAGGCCTCCATGTTGCCTTGAGGTTCATCTCGCCGTGAGGTAGGTGGCTCCACATATGTAGATGAGGTACTCTCCTTCACTTCCATGGGACGGATCTTTCCAATAGATAAATCTTGGATAGCTTCCGATGGGTCCTTGTCTCCTACATCAATAGGCATTTGCTCTACTTGCGAGCCGTTAGATTCATCAAACTTCACGTCTACCGTCTCTTCAACCTTTCGGGTGAAATTATTGTAGACACGGTAGGTGTGGGAGTTTGATCCATAACCAAGAAGAAAGCCTTCATGAGATTTAGGAGCAAATTTAGACCGACGATGCTTATCAAGGATATAGCATTTTGAACCAAAGACACGAAAGTATCCCACTTGGGGTTTGTTACCGGTGAGGAGCTCGTATGATGTCTTGCTGAGGAGCTTATGAAGATAAAGCATGTTGATAGCATGACAAGCTGTCTCGACCGCTTCTCCCCAAAAGTGCTTCGGTGTCTTGTATTCATCAAGCATCGTTCTCGCCATCTCTATGAGCGTTCGGTTCTTCCTCTCAACAACTCCATTTTGTTGAGGAGTGTACGTAGCCGAGAACTCATGTAGAATCCCTTCCTCATCGAGAAAAGAGTCTACATTGGCGTTCTTGAACTCCGTTCCATTGTCACTCCAAACTTTCTTGATCTTCACCTCAAATTGATTTTGGGCCTTTTTGGCAAAGGTCTTGAAGATTCTCTGAACCTGCGATTTATCATCAAGGAAAAATACCCACGTAAATCTGGAATAATCATCAACTATAACTAGACCAAAGGAGTTACCACCAAGGCTTTTGTAAGCATTGGGACCGAAAAGATCCATATGAAGAAGCTCAAGCGGTCTCCTTGTGGTCATGATGTTTTTCACGGGATGACTTCCACCAACTTGTTTTCCTGCTTGACAAGCACTACAAAGTCTATCTTTGTCAAAGAAAACATCTTTAACACCAAGAATATGATCACCTTTGATCAGCTTGTCTAGATTACGCATACCAACATGTCCTAGCCTTCTATGCCATAACCAACCTTTAGAGGATTTAGCAATGAAACAAGCTCTAGGTTGGGCTTTCTTAGTGAAATCAACAATATATAGATCACCTCTACGGATACCGGTAAAAGCCATGTTTTGATTATCACGACGAAAGACTTAGCAATCTACTTTGGTGAATAGCACATTGAATCCAAAGTCAACTAATCTAGACACGGAAAGTAAATTGTATCCAAGAGATTCTACAAGCATGACATTTTGAATAGAGCTATCATGAGATATGGCCACCTTACCAAGGCCAAGTACCTTACCCTTGGAGTTGTCTCCAAAAGTCACATACTTGCGTGGACCATCGTTCTTTGCAAGCTCTCGAAACATGTCTTTATCTCCGGTCATGTGATCGGTGCATCCACTATCAAGAATCCACTCTTTTCCACCGGACATGTAGTCTCTCATATTTGCCATAAGATTGAGACTCTTCATGACCTTGTCTAGCTCGGTGTCCGAATCGGAGTAATCATCATCTTGCTCATGCTCATCATCATATTGACCCATAGATTGTTCATCATCAACACCTAGGTCAATTTGATAAGTACTTGCATTAGTTTGGTCAATGTGACAATAATCTTCGGAATGCAATGCAAGAGCATTTCTAATTATAATATTGATAAGACCGGGATCACCCTTCTTTTTCATAAGATCACGAAGCTCAAAAAAGCATTTATCAAAGTTGGGATCATTGGGGTGCAACTTATCAAATTCAATAGTCTTGTGTAGAATTTCATCAAGACTTCTCAAAGAGTAGTCCGGATAAAGTTCTTCCAAGAATTTCCACATAGCATAGGCGCACTCAAAGTTTGTAACAAGATTAAGCAAGTCATCGGGTAACCCTCTAATGATAAGATTTACAGTCCTAAGGTTACGAAGCAAATCAAGCTCTTCATCCATGGTAGGGTGCAAGGGGTCAAAAGGAGGCACATAGGGGGTCTCAACATATTTGCACAAATTGTACATTTTAAAGACACTAAGCATTTCAGACCTCCATGAGTTATAGGACCTTCCATTAAGAACAGGCACTCTATGGCTAACACTCCCAACCGTAGACACGTCCATCTTCCTCCAATGGTGTGTAAACCAAAGCAATGGAGACCAAGGCTCTGATACCAATTGTAGGATCGAAGAAGGTGAGAGTGTCTAGAGGGGGGGTGATTAGACTACTCGACAAGATAAAAATTCTGTCTTTTATCAAGGACAGATTTTGACAGTTTTTGCATAGCACACAAGTCAAGTAGCACACTACACATGCAATTCTAGAGTATGAGCAGCGGAAAGTAAATTGCACATATAGTAAAGAGAGGTGGAGAAGATCAAACGCAATTTGGAGACGCAATGATTTTTCCCGTGGTTCCGATAGGAGGTGCTATCGTACATCCACGTTGATGGAGACTTCAACCCACGGAGGGTAACGGCTGCGCGAGTCCACGGAGGGCTCCACCCACGAAGGGTCCACGAAGAAGCAACCTTGTCTATTCCACCATGGCCTACGCCCACGGAGGGCTAGCCTTACTCGGGGTAGATCTTCACGAAGTAGGCGATCTCCTTGCCCTTACAAACTTCTTGGTTCAACTCCACATCTCGATGACGGAGGCTCCCAAGCGACACCTAACCAATCTAGGAGGCACCACCCTCCAAAAGGTAATAGATGTTGTTGATGGTGATGAACTCCTTGCTCTTGTGCTTCAGATGATAATCTCCCCAACACTCAACTCTCCTCACTGATATGGCTGTGGTGGAAGAAAGGATTGAGTGGAAAGCAACTTGGGAAGGCTAGAAATCAAGTTTCATATGGTAGGAATGGAATAACTTGATCTCAACACAAGGGTAGGTGGTTCTCTTCTCAGAAAGTGTAAGGTAGGAGTGGTAGTACTTTCTGATGGCTCTCTCCACGAATGAAGAGGGGGTGGAGGGGTATATAAAGCCTCCACACAAAATCCAACCGTTACACACATAATTGAGCAATCTCGGTGAGACCGAAGTGAAAACTCGGTCAGACCGAAAGTTCAAATATAGTGAACGTTGGGGTTTTCGGTGGGACCGAAAATACCATCTCGGTGAGACCGAAAGTGTAACTGATATGAACGTTGGAGTTTTCGGTGGGACCGAGAAAGAAAACTCGGTTAGACCGATTTGAGAAAAGACAGGAACATGCCAATATCGGTGAGACCGAAAATGCAATCTCGGATATTCCGAAATGATGTCAAAAGGTTACAGAAGGTTGGCAGTCCAGTTTTCGGTGAGACCGATCTCAAACTCGGAATGACCGATTTTTCTAGGGTTTGGAATATGGCTGAAGTGGTTCATCTCGGTGGGACTGAGTTGAAAGAATCGGTTTGTCCGAGATTACTTATGAGTGTGTATAGTAGTGAAAGTTGCTGATAGTTGAAGGAGCTAAATCACTAAGCACTTGAGCAACTAGATCATCAACACAACCTCATCCCCTTTTAATAGTATTGGCTTTTCCTATGGACTCAATGTGATCTTGGATCACTAAACCAAAAATGGAGTCTTGAGCTTTTGCCAATGCTTGCCTTAGCATTTGAGGGGTCCACTTCTTCAGTCCTTTAGCCATAGCCAATGTGATTGAATTTCCTGAAACATACTTGATAAAAGCATTAGTCCAACCACAAAGTATGTTGTCATTAATTACCAAAACCACCCAGGGAGCAAATGTGCTTTCACAACCAAAAAGCAAATTTATGGCAGGAACTGGATTAAGCATCGACGCCTTCGCCGGAACTATCGGTGTCGCCCCCCTCAGGCACCGGCGCATCCTCGATAGCTGGAACGAGCTCCGTCACCAATATGTCCACATGGTCGCTTACCCAATTCTCTGAGGGGCCGGCGACCACCTCAGGCGCAGGCCCCAGCAGTGCCTCGAAGTCCGCATGAGAGTCAAGACGGTGCAAGTTGCCAAAGATGCGGGAAACCGCGCTCCTCAAGACGTCGCGGCTTTGCTCCTTGACGAGCTGCCGAGCCTTCCTGACCCCGCAATCAAGACACTCCACCACCCTGGTAAAGAACCCAAGGTACCCGGCGTCATCGTTAACCAGGGGGCCAGCGACCCCTGAGCCAAGAAGTTCTCCTAGGGCCTGGCCGGCCCGGTGCCGCAGGGCCTCAAACATCTCCGAGCGGGTGTGCTGCATTCCACGGACTCGTGCAGCCTCCTCAGAAGTTCGAGCCGCGAGGGTGGAAACGTCCTCCACTTTCTGGTGAAGGTAGGACAATTCCGCCCTGGCGGCGGCGCGAGCCTTCTCCGACGCTCACTCGCGGCACTCCGCCTCAGCACAAGCCTTCTTCGACGACCGTTCGTGACGCTCGGCTGCAACGCGAGCCTTCTCCGACACCTGCAGGCGACGCTCGGCATCTGCCAGGCTACTCTTAAGTGCCGTGATCTCCTTCTGGAGCTCCTTGCGCTTGTCAGCAAAGCGAGTCTCGTGAAGCCCCAGCTTCTCGCTGTAATCTTTCCGGAGGCGCTCCGCCTCCCTGGCAGCCTTCTTCGCCACGACCTCACGGTCATCAAGGTTGCCCTCGGCCTTGGCTTGTTGGTGCTCCATCGTCTCTAGGAGCTCGCGCTCCATTCTCACCTCCATTGCCTCAAGTGCCAGCACCTCCTCCCGTGCCAAGAGGCCAGCTGGACTATCATCGTCAACCACAGGTGCAGCAAGGGCAACCCTTCGGGCACGAACCTGGCGCTCAAGCACGGCGTTTGAAGCTTCAAGCTAGCGCTCACGCTCCTCCGCAGCCGCGCAGCGGCGCTCGGCGTCTCGGGCCTCCTTCAGTGCACGGTCGCAAGCCTCCTGAGCTGCGGCGGCCGATGCCTCCGCCTTCCTCAAGACGGTTTCGTGCTGCATCTGGCTCAGGTTGACGGCGGCCCTCAGCTGGCGACAAACCCTCGCCAGATGTAGACCCTTGGCCTCAACGCGCTCATCGACTTCAGCAACCTCGACCTCGAGACGCTTCAGGGCGTCTGATGCCTCACATACAAGGTCATGGCGAACCACGCTCCGACGCATTGCAAGTTCCAGAATACGACCGGGCTCATCCCTGGCACCCGCGTCGCCCAAAGGGGGATCCCCCTCTTCCTCGAGTTCAGCATGTGCCCCGGAGCTAGCCCCGGTGGCGTGCGGCACCTCCGGCGCTGGGAGTATGTATGGTCCTAACAAGCGGATGGTCGCTTGAGCCACCTCCAGAGCTTGCTGACCCATGGTGAAGGCAAGACCCGGGGCACGGAGCGGGCTCCCGATGTACCAAGAGCTATCTAGCCCCAAGGACGCTTGGGGGCTGGGGGCACGACCTGTGCAATAGGACCCGGGCGTGATTGAGAGAGCCCGCGCAAGGCCTCCTGAAGGCCCGGAATGGTCTGGAGAGGGAATGCTAGCAGAAGCTCCTGCGGGCCTCGTCGGGTGACTTGCTGACGAAGCAGAAGAGACCCTGCGGAGCAAGAAGTCAGCAGAGCCGCATTAAGAAGGATGGGGAGAACCGAAGGAAACGCACCTGCTTGGCACAGTCAGCTTCATCCTCTTCAGGGCCCTCGGAGCGGGACCGAAGACGCTCCTCAGCCTCCGCCTCTTGCCTAGTGTCGCGAAGGACGACAGGAGGCTGCTTGAGGCAGACCTGCCTAGTCCCGAAGCAAGGCTGGAGCCGGCGCGTCGCTCCCTGAGGTGGCGCTTCCCCGACTCGCCTCGACCGGAGGCCGCTGCGCCTCCCCCTCGTCCGCTTCAGGAGCCAACGTCGCCTTAGCGCTTTCCACCACCTCCACCGACACCGGCGCCGGAGCTTCGTCCACTCGCTCCAAAGACGGGGCCGACCCCAGGCTAGGGGCTCCGCCAGGTGCGTCTGCCCCAAAAGGGGAGGACGAGCTCACGGGCCCAGATACCACCAAGGAATCGTTGTGAGGGTCGGAGGTGCCTCCCGGGATTAGCCCCCACGCATCTATGCTGGGCATCTTTCAGCAAGGGCCCTTCTGGCTTTTGGAGCCAAGTACAAGGGAACCATGGAACCAGGGTGAGCCTCAGGCATTCCACCAATGAGCAGCCACTTCAGCCCCTGGATCGTGTCAGGAGGGAGCTGCTTCCACTGAAGACGCGCGCGATCGTCAAGAACTCACATCGGGTTGGAATGGCGCTAGAGTGGGGCGACATAGAGGACAAGGAAGTCCCTCACAACCATCGCTAGGGTCAGCCCGCTCTTCCTCAAGTTGGTCAGTCGGTGCATCACAGGCTCCGCCCGTGGATCCGAAAGGGCTTCATGCCTCCAGCCAGAGTTCGGCATCGCCGGTGCATCAGGAAGATGAAATTGGGGGCTGTATGCGACGCCGTCAACAAACACCCATTGTCGGCGAAACCCCTCAGTGGTAGGATGAAGCGAGAAGTCAATTCCAGAGGCAGCATCGCGCCCACCGCGCGAAAGGACACGCACCCCAATCGCTGCCCTCCGTCAGCCAAGGAGAGAGCAAAGGAGTGGCGGAGCAAGGCCGCGGAGGGGGAAATGCCAACGAAAGCCTCACACAGGAACACGAAGTAGAAAGAAGGATTATGGACCCAGGGTCCAGGTGTAACGCCCGAATATGGTAATGCGTGAGCACTGCGTAGAAGAAGGCGGGGAAAGGGGGAACGAGACCCCCGAAGATAGCATGGAGATGAAGCTGGATGTCGTTGGCACCAAGCTCCCTCACCGGCCGGGAGGCGAGCCAGACATGGGTCGGTCCCCACTCGTTAGTTGCGTCGGCCAAGGCGTGACGCACCTTGTCCAGACCCTCCTGGTTCACTATGGCGGAGCGACCAAGCGCCGGTTCGAGCACCGGCGGCGATGCGGCAGGCTCGCCATTTCCCCTCTTCTTCGCCCCGTGCAGCATGGCGGCAAGCAGGAGGGGCAGAGAAGGCGAGTAGAGAAGAGGGGCAAGCAGAAGCGGCATCAAGAAGCCCTAACAGCTGTGCGGTGAGCAAGGCGCGCAACTATCAAGACTGCATGGGAGGCAGGGCCGCCCACGTCCGATCCAACCGTCGCACGCCAGCCTGGCCCGCAGCCTTTGGGGCCCGCGGTGCTTCGTCCTCGACTAAGGCTTCGCCCCGAAGCCAACTCCGCGCGCGCCTTGGGCCCGGGGGCTACTGTCGGCGTACTGGGAACCAGGGTACCCAGACCAGCCTGTCTGCGGGCCGCGACGCGCTCCTACAAGCGGCCTGGTACGGCCCAGCTGATGGACCTGCTGCCCAAGACCCTCGCTAGGGGGCCAAGCCTCGCGAGGAGAACCACGTCAAGACCTCCTCAGGAGCAGCCTCGACAAGGTGCTCCGCAGTGGCGGAGAATCCAAGGCCGAGCCTGCCTCAGGAGGAGGCAGTGATGTCAGCAGTGACGCACTGCGCTAGCGGATGCCAGCGTCCGCCAGCGGCACAGTTGCCATTTCGATGCAAAGGAGACAGCGCAGCCGTTGGTTCCTGAGGAGCGCGGCAAAGGTTTCCTCTTTGGTGCAACAAGGCCGAAGACTGCAAGGACGATAATGAGGATGTCACCATCGAGCCCACCACCGTGTCACGCCTGATCCTTTTGCAGGCGAAGACTGCTTTTGTCAGGGTAGGAACGTCCTTGTGTTCCCGCTCAAAAATGGCCATTGTGGGATCCCTTTCCGCCTTAACATTTCGGGGGAAGAGGACCGTGGCTGCCTATATAAGTAGCTAGGACTCCCACTGCAAAGGGGTGGACACTTGATGTCACATCCCTAGCTAGCACTTGCATTAGGACCTAACTAGAGTGTGCATCATGTTTACTTTCAAAGAAACTTGAAATGGGATTAACAGAAACCCCAGCACCCCTCCCCTAACAACTAGGGTTTGCTAAAATATTTTCCAATGTACCCAAAATGCCCTTCAAAAATGTTCATCATTTCTGCCTTGGTCTTAAACCTCTGCCAAAAATGGTGCACAATTTTCTAGGACACTCAAGGGCTCTGGATTAAATCATATGGTATTTGAATCTGGGCATTTAAATGCTATAAAATATTTTAAATGCTCAAATAATCATGAACTATAATGTTTCCTACTGTTCATATTATATACAGTAGGTATGACAAGTGTCATGAGTTATAAAAATGTTTAGGCATTTTTATTAATTGAACAAAGCTGCAAAAGAAATAAAACAGAAGTAAAATAGGAAAAGAAAAATAGGAAGAAACACTTACCTGTGCCACATACCTGCTGGCCCAGCCGGCCCAGCCCACCAGGGGCATCCCCGTCTTCTTCGCCGCGCCAGCGCACGAAGCAGCTCGGTGGCGAGCGCCGCCGATGCGCCGGCCACCTCCTGCCTGCTTGGCTGGTCCCTCGACCCCCTGGATGGACTAGGACGACGCCACGAAGCCCCCTCGACCGTTTCCCCTCTCCCCCGTGTCTCTCCCCCTCCTCTCTCCCCTCCGCCGAGCTCCCCCGAGCGAGCTCGTCGCCGACGACCGCTGACACCGTGCTCTACGCCACTCCCTCGCCTCCCCGAAGCACCACTAGCTCCACCGCATCGCCCCGAAGCTCCCCACCGACACATACGACGCCAGGAGCCCCGCAACGTCCTCCTCGCCGTCGTCTTCAACCTTCGGCACCGGAGATCGCCGCCGCCCGTACGCCGTCGTCCGACCATCCCCGAGCTCACTTCGACGCCCTCTGCGACCGCTGTGAGCTCACGCTTCGAACCCCCTCTCCACGGGCTCGTTTAGGCCTTGTAGCCGCCGCCCCCTTTGCTGACCGACGATCACCGCCGCCGGCCAACTCACCGCCATGGCCATAGGCACCGTACCTCGTGGCTGAGCACGCCATTAGCTTCAGTAGGTCACCAGCAAGCTAAAGCAAGCTTTAGCTCCTCCTACCGTGCACTACAACTCCATCCCGACCAACTCCGTGCGAGCACCGCCGCGGACGAGCTCGTCGCCGTCGACTCCGGCGACCTCTCGACCAACTAGTGGCATCGTTGGATGCGGTGCATCACCAGGAGCACACCGAGCCCATCCGCGCGGCAAATGGCTGCCGGAATAAGGATTCCGACGAGTCACCGCCGTGCGAAATGGTCGCCGCCGGCCAAACTCCGGCGGGCTGACTTGGCCTGTTAGTTAGGAGCTAACAGTAATTAGTTTAATCACCACAGTCACCGACAGTGGGCCCCATTTGTTAGTCAAACCCAGTCAACCCTGGTTATGACCGGAATTAGCTCCTGAGACACTGACATGAGGGACCCACCAGTCAGGTTTGACTTGGACTGGCCCTGTTGACTGGCTGACGTCAGCATGATGTCATGCTGACGCAGTAAAGGATTTTCTGGGATTTTTAGATTTAAAAATAATTCAGGAAATTCCAGAAAATACCCAAAACTTCTAAAAATCATATAAAATCAACCATAGCTCAGATGGAAAAGATTTATATATGAAAAATGATCAGAAAAATCCAATCTTTCTAATGGCACTGGTTTCATGCATGTTTGAACAAGTTAACTTGCTGTATACATCAAAAACATGATAATGCACTTATTTAAATAATAGTTTGAACTCCAATTTGAATCTTTGATTCAAATAAGCTCAAACCCTTCTGGTTATAGTTGAATTAGCCAACACACATGCATCTTGCCATGTCATGAGCATGCATCATATTGTTGCATTTGTTTGTTAATGATTGTATCGTCGGTATTCCCTGTGTTAGGTCCTGCTCCCGAGGATACTGCTGCGTATCCAGTTGAAGAGCAGTACCCGACAACTACCTTGTCAGGCAAGCAATCATTGATCATTTCGATACAAACCCAATCTTCTCGCTCCTGCTCTCTTTTACTGCATTAAGGCAACAGCGTGTGAACTGCTACTTGCTGCGGTAGTTGAACCCTATTCCCTTGCATGACCTGTCATTGCCACAGTAAATAGTTGAAACCCACTAGCATGTGTAGGAGTTGATTGAGCCATGTGATGTGTGATCCACCATGCTATTTACTTATGTTGCCTGCTATGCTTAGAGTTGTGTCTGGTCTGGTCCATCTGGGTGATGGATCAGAGTGAAACAATCTTTCGATAAAGATAAGGAAGTGTGGAATACGCTTGGTAAAGGTATCGATGAAAGGCCATGTAGGAGTACGTGGTGGGTTGTTTCATTGGAACCGTACATAGGACCCGTGATCTGTATGTGTGGTTCAAGTTCCAGTTACTACCATGCATTGGGCCCGAAACCAATGGACCCTCTCGGCTTATTAATTACCCTCGATCTCTGTCCAGGAGTTGCAACTAGTTTCTGGTGTTTATAGCTTACTGGAGGTCGTGCACAACGCTGACCCTCGGGGTGGGTTGTGATGCGATAGGTACGTGGCACGGTGTACCGGTTGCCCGTTTGGTGACTCGGGAACCCTGTACACATCGTTTGGGGCCGTGAGCGACACCCCGGCCGGATCTCCCCACGGATGGAACCCAAATAGGCGATAAACCTGGACGAGAGACTTGATTAGTTAGTCAGGTCGTGGCCGACACCCTCGCCGGGCTTCCGCTTGAAGGTTGCCGAGTACACGCCGAGTAAACGGCGATAAGTGGTGAAAGCGTGTGTGAAGAAGTACACCCCTGCAGGGTTATCAAACTATTCGAATAGCCGTTGTTCGCGGTACGAACTACTTGGTTACTCTTACAGTTCATAGACAAGTTGATGGATACTACTAAAAGCCTCAAGATAAGCATGAGTGCCGTGGATGGCCCTTCCGTAGGATGACGGAAGAGGATCCTCGGTAGTGTATTGATGTGGTGAGTAGAGGACTCGTGTTCGTAATAACATCTTGCAATCTGTTGAGAGTTGTAGCATAGGTTAGCCAAGGTCAAAGCTGGCATTCTGCTATAAACTCCACTATCCCCCTTTGATAATGTTGCATGTATGATAGGTTCTGTGGTAAGACTTGCTGAGTACCTTTGTACTCATGTTTGCTTAATAACTGTTGCATAGGAGAACCCTGCCCCTGCTGATGGGTTCTACATAGACATTGACGTCGACGAGTAGCTTGACACCCAGACGGAGATCTGGAGCTTGTGAAGGGCCTTGTAGATAGTCAGGCTACACCAAGCCTGTTTTATTTTCTAAGTTGTCTATACTCAGACATGTAGCTTCCGCTTGTGCTTGTATGACTGTATGACTTGAGTGTTGGGTCATGTGACCCCTACCTGTATGGATATGTTATGTATGGCTCTTGGAGCCTTTTAAATAAAGTACTTTGAGTCATAGAGTTCTGTTGTGATGCAATGTTGTATTTGCACATATTGAGCATATTGCGTGTATGATTGAAATGCTTGGTATGTGTGGGATCCGACACCTAGTTGTTTTCCTTTGGTAGCCTATCTTACAGGGAAATGCCTCCTAGTGATTCCAATGAGCCTTGGTAGCTTGCTACTGCTCGGAACACGTAGGCTGGCCGGCATGTGTCCTTCTTCGTTCCTGTGTCTGTCCCTTAGGGGAAATGTCACGCGTTGTTCCTTTAAGTCCATGTAGCTTGCTACGACTTGGGTTCATACGTTGACGACCGACACGTTCGTTGCTGGGTCATGGATGCCTATCTCTGTAATTTAGTGCCACTTTTGGTTTATAACTAGCCATGTCGGCCCGGGTTCTCTGTCATATGGATGCTAGCGACACTGTCATATACGTGTGCCAAAATGCGCAAACGGTCCCGGGCCAGGTAAGGTGGCACCCGTGGGGTTACCGTGCGTGAGGCCGCAAAGTGATATGACGTGTTACAGCTAGATCGGTGTGACTTAGGATCGGGGTCCTGACACTTGACCACCGCACAAGGAGAAAAAACACTAGCCTCCCGACCCTCCTAAGCTCGCCTCTTGAGCCTAGGAACCCTTGTAGTAGCTCATATTCTAGCTCGCCCAGAGCCAATCCACCAAAGCAGGAAGTAGGGTCTTACACCACACTATGGATGGAAATGGGTCGGGTTTGGATCGGGTTGAACAATATCAAATCCATATCCATATCCATGAAGATAGTCACTATCCGCCCATGAAAAAACCCATGGGCGAAAAATTGTGTCCATGTCCAAACCCAATGGATATCCATATCTGTTGGATATCCATGGGGTCCTCCCAAGACATATACATAAGACACAACACAAAATGCACATAAGTTGTTGCACCCATGCATCAATGCGCATGTGAAAAAGCAGAGACGGAGGGGTCGAGGGGATACTTAGTTGAGTTGTCATAGGCCAGTGGTGCTGGCTATTGAAGTGCTCCACCATACATGGAGATAGCGACGGAGGCTAGTCATAGTAGGAAGTTACTTATACTAGTGTAATGCATATAACACTAGACTAAGTTACTACCTTCATAGTGCAAACATAGTACTAGTGCCATATCTGGCTTCATTTAATAGCTTGTAGACTCATCTTGTCTTGGAAAGCGCTATGTTACAGTAACATATTATCTTACCACCTCTCATTAACTACTTACCACCTCTCATTAACACATTATGTTACTTGTGTTACTCCCACTATGACTAGCCTGACAGTGTCGACCATCTCTTGTGATGCAGGAGTAGTAAGAAGAGGAGACGGGAATGATACTTAATGATGAGCTATTTAACAACGACACAAAAGAACAGAAGGGGGCTGAAGTAATATTAAGGCGGGGATTGAATGTCAACTAATAAAAATTATGGTGGGGATTGTGCAATTTGCTTTGAATGTTTTGGATTATAATGGGTGAAATTATAGTGGGACATGTGACTGTGGGGTAGGGATAGCAGAATATTGCCATTAAGTCATACTATCGGGTCGGGTTTGGATATATCCATGGGTACAAGATTATATCCATGCCCTACCCACGAGTAATCGGGTCGGGTTTGGGAGCCGCCCATGGGCACAAAAGCATATCCAAACCCTATCCATGCGGGTCGGATATCCATGGGTATCCATGTCCATGGATAACATTGCCATCCCTACACCACACGGTGCACCGAACTTGGATAAACTCTTGTGTGCTTGTTCGTTGTTTGCTCGAATCTTTCCACCGAGGCGAGAGCGAGGCGCTAGGTAGATGTGAGTGGGAGAGATCATCGTTCACGGCCTTGTGTTCGAACTTAACTGGTTTTGCGGAGCCCTGAATCCAACAAGTGATGAGTCTCGTACTTGGCCTTGAGGAGAGCTTCATTGTCCTTTAGCTGCTGGACCTCCGCCTTGTGCTTCTCCGCCTGGTCCTTCAGCTTCTTCGCTAGTCGGTCACGCTCCTGGTTGGCCTGGCTACGCTCCTGTTCCTTGGTGTGGAGCTCGGACTCAACCTTGCCCAGGCGCTTCCGCAGATCAGCGGCGGCCTCTGCCAACACAAGAGAGAAAAGTCGTCAATATCAACCAAAACAATGTAGTTGCCGGAAGATACGGTCTGACTGCTCAGCAGTCGGCCCGAATCTCGGGGACTACACCCAGCGGGTGCACTGACGCGCCCCCACGGAAAGAAAGAAGAACTACTTACTTCGGCTCAGGGCCAAATCAGCGGTCCGCTTGGTAAGCTCCTAGTGGTGGGAGTTGTAGGCGGCAGCGCGAAGGTTGTGGTAATCCTCCAACAAAGACCGCAAAAGAAAAGACACTTCAGCACTCGGAAGCTCACCTTGATGTTCTGACCAGCCTGCTCAGCAGCCGACCCAGAACTCGGGGACTACACCCAGTGGGTGCGCTAACGCGCCCCCATGGAAGATTACAAGAATTAAAAACAAGAGCAAAAGTGTACCCGGACGACCGTCTCCATTGCCCACAGCTCATCCCTAGACTTGAGGAGGGTGGCGCCATGTGTCTTGAACTAGGCCAAGATGTCCTCCACCACCACGTTGAGGGCACCCAAGCCAACCCCGGACGTTTAGTCCGGTGGGGCGGCACTGGTCGCCTCGGTGTTGGGCGCCGATGAGCTCGCGGCCCCAACCACCATCGGCATTGGCGCCGAGATGCCTTCACCGGGCGCTAGCGTGCAGGAATGCGGGTTGTGGCAACCCGGCCCACCACCAACTCGCCGCCAGATGGTGGTTGGGAAGTTCAAGCCCGACCTTGCTTCGCGCTACAACGGCACCCCCGACCCTGCTTCCCATGGCTCTCAAGGACGGCGCACGCTCGTGGCTCTAGAAACTATCTGTGGGATCGATCTCCTCTTGGGGCGAGATGTGCGAGCATTTCGTCGCCAACTTCTAGGGCACTCGCGACCGTCCGCCAGCTGTGGGTGACCTGCGGCGCATCAAGCAGCAACCTGGGGAAACCCTGCAGAAGTACATCCAGCACTTCAACAGTGTCCGGCTCAAGATCCCCAAGGTGACGGACGAGGCCATCATCTCAGCGTTCTCCGATGGTATCCGTGATGTCAAGATGAAGGAGGAGCTCGCCATCCATGAGGACATGTGCACAGCCTTGGAGCAATTCGACATAGCGACCAAGTGCACAAGAGCTGAGGAGGGGCGCCTTTCCCTCGTCGAGCTCCCAGCTGCTGACCCAGAAGACAAGAAGGCCCAGGCCAAGGACGTGAAGGGCAAGGCGGGGGATGTGCTCGCAGCCGAGCTTGAAATGAAGAGTGGTCGCGACCACCCAGAATCGTCCAAGAGCAGCCGCCCGTTTTGCGCCTTCCACAACGTACACATCCACAACACCAGTGATTGTCAAGAGCTTAGGGATATCCACGACGGGCGCTTCAGCCGAAGCCTAGAGCGCAACGACCGAGGCTACGTCCGTGGAGGAGGCTGAACTAGAGGGCTCTGGGACGACCGCGGCCCCCGCTAGGAGTGGCGCAACCAGCCTCGTGAGGACCGCTGGCATGACCAGCCTCGCGAGGGCGCCTAGAAGAACCACCCTCATGAGGACCACCCTCTGGGCAAGGCCGGCCTCCCTCTTCAACCACCACCACCCAGGAGGAACAACGAACAGGACGAGGGGGCTGGGGGCTTCCAGGAGCCACGCGCCATCGCCTGCATCTTTGGCGGTGCCCAGGCCCCAGCCTCTCAGCGCATTTTCTAGTAGTTCGCCCGAGAAGTGAACGCGGCTCTCCCTAGGCTCGAGGCCATGCGTCCACTCAGGTGGTCCAAGTGCACTGTCACCTTCAGCTTGGTGATAACCCTCAACCGTAAGGGATCGAGATAGTCTTCGCGGGTAAGAATAACCCAATTTATTGATTCGACACACGGGGAGCCAAAGAGTATTTATAAGCTTTAACAGTTGAGTTGTCAATTCAAGCGCACCTGAAATATACTAACTTGCAACAAAAGATAAGTGGTAACAGTGATATGACAGTGATGATAGTAATAGTAAAAGTAAACAGCAAAAGTAAATAGCAGTAGTAAATGGCAAAAGTAGCAACTAGTGACAAACAAGGTTTAAAATACTGTAGGCTAGGGAGATGGACGGTTGGGTGTTGCATGGATGAGATATATTCTAACTTGGGGCACGGCACACGGAAAAGTAATGATCATCTAGGCAAATATCAAACATTAGGCATGTATCCCGTATGTAGTTGTACGTGCTTGCAATAAGAACTTGCACAACATCTTTTGTCCTACCATCCCGCAACGAACGGGGCCAAAAGGAACTAATGGATATTAAGGTGCTCCTGTCAAAGAGCACCGGAACAAAGCAATGAACTCAATGGATACATGTAATCCTCAAACTACGGACCATCCCCTTTGGTGTCCCAAGCTGTCACTTTTGGGATCGCCGGTTCCGAACCGTAACAGGTGCATACAACTCATAGATAGGATCAAGAACACAAATATATTCATGCAAACACATATGGTTCAGATCTGAAATCATGGCACTCGGGCCCTAAGTGTCAAGCATTAAGAATAACAAGTTGTAGCAAAGATGATAAACACCATACTAGATGATAGGCAACATGCCCCCAACAATCTGACGAACTATTACATGATCTAACTCATCCAATCCCTACCATCCCCTTCGCCTACAGCAAGGGAATTACTCACACATGAAGGGGGAAGTCATGGAGGGATGATGGAGTGGTGATGATGATGACGATGGCGACGATCTCCCCTCTCCGGAGGCCAAATCAGCCTCCAGATTAGCCCTCCCGAAGAAGAACAGAGGGTGGCGGCGGCTCCGCGACGAAAAACAGCGAAAGGACTTCCGATCTGGGGTTTCTGCATCGGGAGGAAAAATACGGGTTAAAGTAGGGCACCAGGGGGTGTGGGGCCCACCCAGGCGCCCCCCCGGCGCGGCCCAGGGGGGGGCGCGCGCCCACAGGGCGCCTGGGCACCCCCTGGCCCCCCTCTGGCCCCACTTCTGGCATTTTGTTTCTTCGGGTGCGTGGATTTTTCGTGATTTTTCGTGGATTTTTCTGAGATGCTTAAAAATCCGTTTTCCTGCACACAAATAAACCATACAGGCAGCTCTGCTGAAAACAGCGTCAGTCTGGGTTAGTTTAGTCCAAATCATGCAAGAATGAGGTTAAAAAAATATCAAAAGTGTTTGGAAAAGTAGATACATCTGAGACGTATCAACTCCCCCAAGCTTAGCATATTGCTTGTCCTCAAGCAATTCAGTTCAACGAACTGGACGCGACAAAGAAAACTTTGACAAACTCTTTTGCTTCATTAGATGTATATAAGCATGTACTACGAAAAGAGTTCGGCAAGTATTAAAACAGTACTTATGAGAACAATGCAAGGAGCAATCCTTCTTTCAAGTGACCAGTGACAAATAATTAAGAGTAAACAATATATTACCGAAAATCAAGACAAGATCACATTGCACATAGCTTGAGCATATTAAGGTGGTATCTCGCTAGCCTCCATGAGTGAAGCAAAACATAAATGCAGAGACTCCTCCAGAGTTTTAAAGGAGACTAGAACTAAGAATTTCAGAATAAATCATATCACAAGTATGCAGAAGACAATGTAATACTTTGGGACAATGCACATTACACTCAGAATGACAATTATGCTCTCCTAGTCAGTGCTTTGAAGAAAGAAGATGAGACTCTCGAACCGTGGCTTTTATTGGCAAGGTTGAAAACCTGTGATCGGAAACAAAAACTAAACATGTACCAGAGCTCTTGGTTTTAGAAACAAAAGTAAATATGTTTTTAAGAGGTGCATATTTCGTCAACGAATGCTAGCAGATAACTCAATCACTTTTTAAGCTAGACAAGTCTCGAGGAACGGCTCCCGCATGAGGACGATCACATCCTCCTAATCTCCTTTGTTTATCACTGCCAAAGTTTTCTGATTTCTCATGAACAAAGCGTGAAGGAGGGTTTGTTTGTTATATTATCTTTTTGAGCCGGGCGCACTCAATGCCAGTTCCTTTTCATATTAGGGGTTTGCACATTATACATGCAATCCAGGGGTGAAACTTGTCCAACTTAAAGAGATCATGAATTAACTACTACTTCCTCATGAGCTAAAATATAGGCACAAAAAGGGAAATGCTTTTGATTAATTTCGAGATGGTACATGAAAGTCTTCGTTAGGAATGGCAGGTAAATACCATGTATAGGAAGGTATAGTGGACTCATATGGCATAACAGGTTTAAAGGTTTTGGATGCACAAGCAGTCATTCCGCTTAGTACGGGTGGAGGTTTAGCAAAAGACTGGGAAGCGACCAACTAGAGAGCAATAACGGTCATAATCATGCAGAGCGACAAAGCAACATTGAATCGGGCATGAAAGTGATATAACTATTCTAAAACTCAAAGATCATCAAGGCAAAGTAGACTTTTAGTCTTAAACATGTGTAAGCATGTGCCAAGTCAATCCAAAAATTCTCTAAAGGGAAATGCCACCTTAGTATGCCAGACTATGAACAGTGCGATGCATGTAGATCATTTCAATAACACATTATATACTCTAGTTATTGGAGACTAGCCACAAGGAAAGCATGAACCACTGGAAGAGCATTGTAAACATAGCACTATGTCGCTACAAGCTGGTCTCTAGATCATAAGTACAGGCATATGTACAAAAGTAGAAACAATAAGAGTTCATACCGGTCTTCCTTGTTGCTTCCTTTCAGTCGATCTTCGTCATTACTGCTTGTCACTTGCACGATCGAACGTAGGAAATATAATCAAATGCCACCACGGACGCGAGCTGATCTCTGAAAACAAAGCAAACTAAAGAGAGAAAGGAAATCTTTTTGGGTTTTTCAAAAGTTGAATAAAAAGCAAAAGAAAGAGAAAATCTTTTTGTTGTTTTTGCAAAGAGAGAAATAAAGAAGAACGGGCAAAAACTTCGAAACGATCAAAGTGAATCAAACGGATAATACAATGAACAAGTGAGAAGGGCACGTACTCCCCCAAGCTTAGGCTTTTGGCCTAAGTTGGTAGCAGCTACTGCCCCCACGAGCCTCCTGCTCCAGGGGTATGGTGGTGAGACCAGGGGTCGTAGAAGGATGATGGCGTGTACACTGAACTCCTCGGAGTCTCCCACGAGGAAGGTTCTGAGCGCCAAACAGAGGAAGACCCTTCACCAAACTCGGTGGCGGTCTCATCCTGAAAATGTGGTATCTCACCGTGCCTCTCCTCGTCGGGCACAACCCCCTCCACTGGGTTAAGGAACTGATGCTGGTCCATGAACTCATCGAACTGGACAACATCAAAGGACCATCCGTTCCTGCGAGAAAAATCAAACAAAAGAGGTGCAGGTAGACGGATCTCGCGTTCCGCGGTAGTTCCGAAACGCAAGATATAAACAATGTTATCAAGTTCAGAACCCATGGTAACAAACTTATGCCTCTTCATAGCAGCAAGATCAAAGCTTAAATAAGTAAAAGGAGTATCATCAGGGTGTGGGGTGCCTCCAAGATGCTCTAAGATAAGCGTGGCATAAATGCCACCATATAAGTCCCCCTTGTTACCGTTCATAGCAAGGCGTCGAGCAATTAAGGTACCCAGATTATAATCAGACCTCCCTGAGAGGGCTGCTGCCAGGATAGCAATATCCGGAGCAGAGATGTTGCTCGTGTTGTCGCGAGCTAACACCCCTCTAGCAATATAATATGCAAAATACCTGAGGTGAGGAAACAAGATGCTGGAGATCTTCGACCGATGAATATCACTCGTACCCATGCTGCAGAGAGAGTTGATGACGGTTTTCAGCTCGGAGGGCTGCGTGGCCATCCTTGCCATCGTCCCAACGTTCGGCACACCTATTACTTCACAAAAAATTCCCAGAGTCATGGTGATAAGATTATTATAAATTTTAAACTCAATAGCACCTAAATCAGGATTATATCTAAGACTGTTAATGAAACCGGAGGTGAGTTTCTCATACTGAGTAACACGGCTCGTGACGAGTCGTGTCAAACCTGCATTAGCACAAATATTATAAAACTCATCCTTGATTCCCGCAGCTTCCATGAATTCATCACATGGAAATGTCATCGCACGTGCTGGACTTGTGTCTTCCAACAACTCCAGGGGCACATGATCTTCATTATAGCTCACCCTAACAGTCGATGGTGAAGCTGCGGCTCTAGTGACTCGATCGGAGTGTGCGGGCCTCCTCTTCTCAAGCCATCCTTTTGCCCTTCCTAACAAACTCATTTCTGAATTTTTTTATAATTTACAAAAACGAGGATTAAAACAAAGTGAGCTAAGGCAAACTACTCAACTCACTTGCCCAAGGCATAAACTTGCATCAAAACTTGGAAAACAACTTTCTACACATGCATGCAAGCTCATCTCTACAGCACCAAGAACTACTAAATACTCACAAATGAGGCCACCAATCAAAAATCTAATTGGAGGGGTGGGGGAGTCACATACCAGGGAGTATTTGCTCAAAATTTCAGCTCAGATGATGGGTTGTAGAGAGAGATCGAAGAATCGCCCCCAAGAACAGCAAGAACAGCAAGAGCAAGACCAGAACTCGGGTTTCTGGAAAAAGAGAGAGATAGGGGAAGAAGAAGTACCTGGAGGGGGGTCCCGTGGGCCCCAGGCACCCCTTGGCCGCGCCAGCTGGCCGCCTGGGCCACTGGTGGCCCCCCCTGGCTGGCCCCAGGACTTTCCGGGTCTCTCCCGTTGTGGAAATTTTTGATATAATTTTTCCGGAATTTCTCTGAAAACTTCACTGTTGAAAATTTTTTGAAGTTCAAAAAGCTGCGAAACTCTCTGAAAACTTGAAGCAGTTAGTAGAATTGTGAAGCTTCAAAAACATAGATACTTGGTACAACAAGTATGACAACACTAAAAACAATTAAAAACATAGAAAGCTCAACTTTTTATCCATATAAAACACGTTCACTAGTAAGGTTGATCAAGTCTTACCAACAAACAAGCGGTATATAGAACAAAAAGTCTCACCTCCTACGAAGTAATCACTGAACTTTTACCTTGATGGACATTGTCCCTACCATGATAGTTTTGTATTTGTGAGGCACATGTAGTGGAAATTCCCATTCTCCAATTTTCACGGTCTCGATATTCTCTATAGAGTTGAGGGCATGCCTCCGGTCGGTCTTCTTCGGAAAATATACCGTGTGTTCTTTATCATTCACATGAAAGGTAACCTTCCCTTTGTTGTAATCAATAATAGCACCTGCGGTGCTAAGAAAAGGTCTACCAAGAATAATGGACATGCTCCCATCCTCGGGCATGTCAAGCACAACAAAATCAGTAAGAATTAAACAATTAGCAACTTCAACTGGAACATCCTCACAAATACCTATAGGAACAGCGGTTGACTTGTCAGCCATCTGAAGGGAGATATCTGTAGGAATTAGTTTCTCTAAACAGAGCCTCTCGTAAAGAGAGAGAGGCATAACACTCACTCCCGCTCCAAGATCACGTAAAGCAGTTTTGACATAATTATTCTTTATGGAGCAAGGAATGGTGGGTATACCTGGATCACCGAGCTTCTCAGGAATCTTTCCACTGAAAGAATAGTTAGCAAGCATAGTAGATATTGCATAATTAGGAATTTTTTTTTGTTAGTGACAATATCTTTCATATATTTTGAATAAGGAAGTAACTTAATAGCATCAGTCAAAGGAATTTGAAGAAAAAGAGGTTTAATCCATTCACAAAACTTATTGTAATGCTCTTCTTCTTTAGATTTGATGGACTTTCCTGGAAAGGGCATGGGTTTCTGTACCCATGGTTCTTTCTCCTTCCCATGTTTTCTTGCGATGAAGTCTTCTTTAGTGTACCTCTTACGTTTGTCAGGTGCTTCTTCTTCTCGAACTTCAGGCGGATCGTTTTTCTCATTATCATTACCTTCTGGTTCAGCACTGTCTTCAGTCTCAGCATCGGAAATAGATACACTGTTGGGATCAATAGCTGGCTCTTCATCTGCAATAAGATCATTAGAATTGTCAGTCTCTTTATATTTCTTCTTCTTATTTGGAGAGACAACAATTTCTTCTTCCTGCATTTGAGAATCTTGCTCGATTCTCTTCGGATGTCCCTCTGGATAAAGAGGATCTTGAGTACTAGTTCCTCCTCGGGTCTTAATCCCAAAAGCTTGTAATTTATCTTGTTTGGCATTGTTAGCAAGCAAATCTCTTTGCACATTAGAAATTTGATCAAGCTGAGTTTGAACCATATGAAAATGCTTCACAAGACATTGGACATCATTAACTGTTCTATCTAAAACACCAAGCAACTTCTTGATAGCAAGGGAATTATTATGCAACCGACTATCTATCCTCTCATTAAAATGATTATGTTTCATAATAAAATTATCAAACTCATCTAAACATTTATCAGGAGGCTTACCATGAGGGATGTCACTTGCGTTGAAATCTAAAAGAGAGTGTACCTCTACCATAGGAGGGTGAGTGGTAGGCTCACACAGCTTCTCAATAGGGGGTAGATTCTTCATGTCTTCAGCTTTAATACCTTTCTCTTTAATAGATTTCTTTGCTTCTCGCATATTCTCGGGGCTTAGAACAAACATGCCCCTCTTCTTTGTTGGTGGAGGTGGTTCAGGGACGGACCAATCTTCATGGTTTTTGGCAATCCTGCCCATTAAATCTTCCGCGTTGTCCGGTGTTCTTTTCCTGAAAACACAACCAGCACAACTGTCCAAATAGGACCTAGATTCATCAGTTAGACCAGCATAGAATATATCAATTAATTCATTCTTAGGAACTCCATGTCCTGGTCTAGCCTCAAACCGCAGTACCTCCCCCAAGCTTTAGGGAGGGACTCATCCTGCAACTTTTTAAAATTATAAATTCTTTGTAATGCAGCATGTTGCATATGAGCGGGAAAGTACTTATCAACAAAAGAGTGAGCTAAGCCCTGAGGACTCTTAATAGAACCGCATGGGAGTGAATCATACCATGCTTTAGCACCTTCCTTCAAGGAGAAAGGAAGAAGCTTGGTCACATAAAAGTAGTGTATCTTCTCATCTGTGGTAAACAGGCTACCTAGCTCACCAAGTTTAGTTAGGTGTGCAATAGCATCATCATTTTCTCTGCCATAAAAGGGGTCAGCTTCAACCATAGGTATAAGTGAAAGATCAAGAGAGAAATCAAAATCAGGATCATCAATGCATATAGGAGATGTAGCAAACTCAGGATTAGGAACGGTTTTTTTTTCAAAGAGTGTTTTTCAAATATGTTCTTTATAGTTTCAGGGTCAGAGCCGGCAAACTCTGTCAGTTCCCTGCATGAATCTTCATCAAGTATATAGTAATCATCATCAAGGAGCCTCTCCTGGAGTTTACTCAATTCAGGAAAATCATAAGTTTCACCAATAGGGTAGCGAGTAACAGGAAGTTCAATTCCATATTTTTCAACAGCAGCATTAATTTGTTTCTCAAGAGCATAACCAAGCGAACTAATATCATCATCAAAAGTAGTAGAAGCATCATCAAGAGTATCAGACATAGTAACAGATTCAATAGGAGCATCATGTGGCGGTGGTGAGGCAAACTTACTCATAACAGAAGGTGAATCAAGCGTAGCACTAGTGCTCAGAGCAGTACCTCTTCTTGTAGTGGATCGTAAGATCGAAACCTTGGGGTCTCCTTTCTTTCCCATAGTGAATAAAGTGCAGCAGGTAGGATATCTCAAGTAGACTTGTAAATATTTCTATGCTCCCCGGCAATGGCGCCAGAAAACGGTACTTGATAACCCTCAACCGTAAGGGATCGAGATAGTCTTCGCGGGTAAGAATAACCCAATTTATTGATTCGACACACGGGGAGCCAAAGAGTATTTATAAGCTTTAACAATTGAGTTGTCAATTCAATCGCACCTGAAATATACTAACTTGCAACAAAAGATAAGTGGTTACAGTGATATGACAGTGATGATAGTAATAGTAAAAGTAAACAGCAAAATTAAATAGCAGTAGTAAATGGCAAAAGTATCAACTAGTGACAAACAAGGTTTAAAATACTGTAGGCTAGGGAGATGGACGGTTGGGTGTTGCATGGATGAGATAGATTCTAACTTGGGGCACGGCACACGGAAAAGTAATGATTATCTAGGCAAATATCAAACATTAGGCATGTATCCCGTATGTAGTTGTACGTGCTTGCAATAAGAACTTGCACAACATCTTTTGTCCTACCATCCCGCTACGAACGGGGCCAAAAGGAACTAATGGATATTAAGGTGCTCCTGTCAAAGAGCACCGGAACAAAGCAATGAACTCAATGGATACATGTAATCCTCAAACTACGGACCATCCCCTTTGGTGTCCCAAGCTGTCACTTTTGGGATCGCCGGTTCCGAACCGTAACAGGTGCATACAACTCATAGATAGGATCAAGAACACAAATATATTCATGCAAACACATATGGTTCAGATCAGAAATCATGGCACTCGGGCCCTAAGTGTCAAGCATTAAGAATAACAAGTTGTAGCAAAGATGATAAACACCATACTAGATGATAGGCAACATGCCCCCAACAATCTGACGAACTATTACATGATCTAACTCATCCAATCCCTACCATCACCTTCGCCTACAGTAAGGGAATTACTCACACATGAAGGGGGGAGTCATGGAGGGATGATGGAGTGGTGATGATGATGACGATGGCGACGATCTTCCCTCTCCGGAGGCCAAATCAGCCTCCAGATTAGCCCTTTCGAAGAAGAACAGAGGGTGGCGGCGGCTCCGCGACGAAAAACAGCGAAAGGACTTCCGATCTGGGGTTTCTGCGTCGGGAGGAAAAATACGGGCTAAAGTAGGGCACCAGGGGGTGTGGGACCCACCCAGGCGCCCCCCGGCGCGGCCCAGGGGGGGGGGGCGCCCACAGGGCGCCTGGGCACCCCCTGGCCCCCCTCTGGCCCCACTTCTGGCATTTTGTTTCTTCGGGTGCGTGGATTTTTCGTGATTTTTCGTGGATTTTTCTGAGATGCTTAAAAATCCGTTTTCCTGCACACAAATAAACCATACAGGCAGCTCTGCTGAAAATAGCGTCAGTCCGGGTTAGTTTAGTCCAAATCATGCAAGAATGAGGTTAAAACAATATCAAAAGTGTTTGGAAAAGTTGATACGTTTGAGACGTATCACTTGGCGGACCAGCTAAAGTGCGCGGCAATCGCATGTGTCCTCCCGATGCTCTGCTCGCCCACCATCAGCAACGTCCCAGTCACCAAGACCTACATCGATGGCGGTGCAGGGCTCAATGGCCTCTCCGTCAACACATTCGACCATCTCCAAGTGCCATACGACCAGCTACAGCCGACCAAGCCCTTCTCAGGAGTGACCGATGGCTCCACCGCCCCGATCGGGTAGATCCGCCTACCCGTCACCTTCGGCAAGTGCAACAACTACCGCACCGAGCTCATCGAGTTCGACGTCGCCCACATTTGCCTGCCGTACAACGCCATCCTAGGGTACCCAGCTTTGGCCAAATTCATGGCAGTAACTCATCACAGCTAAAACGTACTCAAGATGCCAGGAAGCTGCGGCGTCATCACGGTCGCCTGCGAGGAAATGGATGCGGTGTGCTCTCTTGAGCGCACCTACCAGGCTGTGGCGGTTGAGGACCCAGACAACGAAGGCAGCACGTACCCTCCTAAGGCTGTCCCCAAGAAGAAGAAGCTCCTGCTCTGCCAAGGGCCTTAGAAGAGCGGTGACTCCAGAGGCACCACTTCAGGACCAGCGCCCGCAGATGGGGCGCATCCCTCCCTCGCATAGGAAGGCGCACGCGGCGCCCTCCTCGGGCTAGGCTCGGGGGCTCTCTTCTGTAGGGCCTCAAACCTAGCCAACGTCATGAGGGAGGCGCTCGGGCACCACGTGGAGGCGTGCTTCGCCACACACTTCCCTCATGAGCGCACAAGGCATGGAGCGCCTGGTGCTCATGATTTCATCACCAAGGCAACCGAGAAGCTTCAGAAGCCAAGAGCCATGCATGGCGACCGTCGCCCACCACACGGCGCAGCTCCCCATCCTGGTGAGGATGGTCGGCTGCGCGTCTACATCGACTACCTCGGGCTCAACAGGGCCGCATCCCAGGAGCGCTTCTGGCCATCTCTCGCTAGTCAGTGTGAGGGCCCCCCTCACAACTACGTTCGCATGCCTTTTGGCCTGCCAAATGCAGCTGTGACCTTCCATCGGCTCATCCAGGGTGCTGTGGCATCTCGTGAGGCCAGGCGCCAAGCAATCCTGAGGGATTAGGAGGCAGAAGCTCCAGGGTCCCCGGGGAACCGGCCATCGGACGACACCTAAGGAGCAACTTCTTCCGCACGTGCCTTCAGCCACTTCGACAATGGTGCAAGGTGACATTTTCCAATTTGTTCAGTTGGGGCGCCCCTCGGGCTGCATCATCCCTAGGATGCATGGGTCTGTCCCTGCGGCATGTATCTTTCTGCATTTGTAATTTACCTCGTTGGGGCCGCCCCTCGGGCTGCATCATCCCCAGGACGCATGGGTCCATCCCTTGGCATGTGTTGACCTTTCATTTACCTGAACTAGCTTGCTCCCTCCTATTAGTTGCCTTACAATCGTCACTTGTTTACCTACTACCCCCTCGGCATTTGTGCTCGGGTCCATCCTTGTAATGCTGACAAACCTAAGAGATCGAGCTCTGGCTCATGGCCATCCCCACGCACGTCACCTCACCAGATCCTCAATGCCTTCATCTTCTTGCGGAAAGATCAGTGGCTCTACGGTGAGCGCGATTATGAGTTATGTTCCCCTCTCGGACTAACCCGCGGGAATCTCTGGAGCTTAACCACGGGAGGCCCGCCAGCCGCTCCTTTTCATGTAATTCGCTTGCATGTTAAAGGGAGGGCTCCTGAGCATCACGCCTCAGGAGCTCTTACTGACTCTCCAACCTTCACCCCCTAGCCTTGAGCTCTTACTGACTCTCCAGCCCTCACCCCTGGCCTTGACCACAGCATCACTACCTAGCATACCAGCGGCGGCTGAGCTCCGCTCGGGGGTCGGGACCCGAGGATGTAGAGCACCTAGACGAGCATGGAAGGGGGAAGCTGGCGCGAGCCCAACCTAGGAGTACCACCGCCACTGACGCACGAATCGGGCGTTGCGCAAGGAAGCGCCCTAGGCTCACTAAGATAAGTCACACACGCCTGCTGGCGACGCTCTGCAATTTGGAATTCTCGACTCTCGTTGCCTCGCCCCGGCATTGTCGCCCTCCTTTTCAGCCTTCAGGAAGCCGCCTGCACGCCAAGGGGGACATCTTGAGCATCGCGTCTCCAGAGCTCTTACTGGACCTTGGGCCGCTCACCTCCTGGCCTTGACCACGGCATCGCGACCTGGCATACCAGCGACGGTTGAAGCTTGCCTGGGGACTGGGACCTGTTAGCGTAGAGCGCCAAGCTACCGCAAGGGACGCAAAGGGACGAGCCAAAGAAGGATACACGACCATGGCACTGGATAAAGAACTATAATACATTAAGCCAAAAGCACTAAAATCCCTTACACACCCCCACGGGGTTCATCTCGAGTCCTCGCAGGGAACAAAAGAAGGAAGGCCTCAAGGTGCCCTAGCTATAGCCACCGACAATGTCACCAACAGTGGGCCAAGGGAGGCCGACGCCAACCCCATCCAGATCATCGACAATGGCGAGCGGATGCTGCTACCGCACTCCGGGTGCGACGTGAGCTCAGCAGCGCATAGCTGTCATCGCTCGTCATCGAAGACTCGTCGAGCTCGGGAGAGTCGCTGGATCTTCAAGAACCATTGCTGCTACTGGAGGAGCTGACGGAAGGGCCAGGGTAGGTCGGCGCCTACTACTGCGCCCCCCCCCCCCACCGTGCGGGCCCCTCTGGGGCATCACTCCAGGCAGCCACCTTCCTCATCGAAGACCTTGAAGAACAGCGTGGAGGCACCATCATACTCAAAGTGGATGGCGAGGGCCCCCTCCCTGCGGCAGGCGCGCGCGACCTAGCCCCATCCTCGGGTCATGAAGATCTTGCCATGGGGGACGACCTCAACCTCTGCCCTGTGGCCAGGGTGCAGCCCCCGGCGTGCTCCAGCCATAGCTCAAGCGGTCCCAACGGCGCCATCTCCTCGGCGAAGAACCACGGGAACTTGATCCATGTGCGCGGTGCCGTGTCCAACCACACGACAAACTCGCGCGAGGAGCCATCGGCATGGGTTCGTGGGCCGGCCGCTCGTGCGACCACAGCTTGGCCGCCGCGGCTGTGACTCGAGCGGCGCCGGACACTGCCCCCTCCTCCGAAGACCCGCGCTTGGGCGTACAAGGGCACCGCGTAGCAGGGAGGAGGCCGCTCGCACCGAGGCCTCGTCACCTGCAGCCTCACGTCGGTGTCGCGGGAGTAGCCAAGCCTCTTCTTTGGTGGATGTGGCCCCTGTTCCTCGCGGGTTTTTTTTCCTTCTTAGCAGCGGAGAACCTCCTTATCGGAGCCATGGGTGTTGCGGCAAGATGGCGAAGTGAGGAGGAAGAAGAAGGAGCGGGCAGCAAGAAGAAGGAGACGAGCAACGGGGGCTCCGCCCCTCTCCTCATTTATAGCCAGAAGGAGGCCAACCGTCGACCTCCATGATTGCACATAATGATGGTTTCTTCTGCATGCAGCATGGTCTCGTCAAATCGGGCGGTTACCGAGGCATCATGGGGAAGGGGAGACGCCCACGTACAATCAGTTGCCACATGTCCACCAAGGTCGCAGGCGGTTGGGGACTGCAACACTCCGCACTTGACCCTTGGCTTCGCCTCGAAGCCAAGTTCAAGAGCGCCTTGGGCTCGGGGGCTACAGTCGGCGTCCTGGGAATGGGGGTACCCAGACTTGCCTGCCTGTGGCCCATGACGTGGCTCCATCGACGGCCTGGTACGACACAACATCGACAACAATAGCTCAAGACCCTTGCGAGGGGCCAAGCCTCGCGAGCTGGACGACGGCAAGACCTCCCTAGGGGCGGATTTACTAGGCTGGCTCCCGAGGAGCAGAGATATCTATTCAAGGTGCACCTCGTGAGGTTCACGTGACGTGACCCATGACGACCAAGGCCAGGCGGGCGCCAGCGAGCACAAGGTACCCATTTCCCCTTTGGTGCCAAGGGGGCAAGCGCAGGCGCGGAGTCCCGAGGAATCACACAAAGGTTTCCATATCGCTGCAACAAGACCAAGGTCCGCAAGGACGGCAGGACGGAGGTTATCGTGGAGCCCAGGGCAGCGTCACCACCAATGCCTTTGGTAGGCGAAGACTACTTTTGCGAGGATAGCTTATACTAGTTATCCTCCTTCAAATCTGGCCGTCTTGGGATCCCTTACGCCTACATTTGGGAAAAGAACTAGGGCCTCTATAAATAGGACTAGCCACCATCCTAGGAAGGGATGATCTCATCTTGGATTGGATCCATTCCACCAAGGCCATCTCACCAGCTCATCGAGCACAAGAACACATCTCCTCAGGAGGCTTTTCATCCATTGTACTAGTTCATCCTTAGCATGTGAGGCAATCCACCACCACCACACTGGAGTAGGGTATTACACCACAATGGTGGCCCGAACCAGTATAAACCCCCCGTGTCCAAAATGCCTTTGAAAATGTTCATGATTTTTGAATTGGTCTAGAACCTCTGTCAAAAATGGTGCACTCTTTTATAGGGCCATTCTGGATTTTTGAATTAAATTTTAAAGTATTTGCATTTGGGCATTTAAATGCTATATACTATTTTAAATGTCCAAATATTCATGAACTAAAATCTTTACTGTTGGTAATAATACAAACAGTAGCCTCAAGGAGTTTCATGAATTTTGAGCTTGTTTTAGTATTTTAGATAAAGCCAAAACAAATGCATGAAATAGAAAACAGAAACAAATTAGAAAGAGAGAGAGAGCACCTACCTGGGCCTTACCAGCAGAAGCAGCCCAACCCACCAGGGGCATACCTGTCTTCAACCTCTGCCTACTGGCAGAGGCGAGAGCAAGCACGGCGCCCGCGCACGCCGGCACGCGGCTGCGTGCCTGGCTCCCCTCGATGTGCCTAGATGACGCCACGGAGACGCCAGAACCCCCTGCACCTCTCCCTCTCTCCCCCGAATGCTCTCACCCTCCTCTGTTCTCCTCACCGAACGAGCCCGCCGCCGCCGACGAGCACCACCGTGACCACCGCCTCTCCCTCGCCCCCTAGAACTGCCCATGAGCTTCGTCTTCACGCGCTGGAGCTCTTCGCCAAGCCGCCCGATGCCAGGAGCCCTTGGAGCACCATCGTCGACCTCGTCTTCTTCCTCAGCCACAATACATCGCCGCCGGGATTCCGACGCCGTCCGGCCTCCGCCCAGCCTGCTGAGACCTCCGACCGAACCCATGTGAGCCCCTTCGTCGTTCCCCTCTCTCCCCTTTTTCGATCTCGACCCCTAACCACGCCAGTCACCAAGCCCGAGAACCCCTCGCCGCCGGCCATGTCGCCGTCGTCGTTCTAGCCACCGCCGCTCGTGTCCAAGCTCACCACTGCACTCAGTGCACCCCTGCACGTCGATTTCGCCACCGGTTACTCCTGCCGTGCGCTGCCACGCCGTTTCCATCGTCGCCCGAACTCCGGCGGCCGCAAAGAGCTCACCGCCGGCAGCTCCCTCCCACTTGTGTGGATGGATGCGGGCGAGCAAGGGCTACGCCCTGTACCCTCAGCAAGCCAAAATGCCACCATAGCGTGTTCCCGAGCTTCACCACCGTCGATTTGGTCACCGCCGGTGAGGTTCCGGTGACGCTGACGTGGCACCATTTGTTTAGGGTCTAATCGTGTTTTATTAGTGCCCCCTGTCCATGAAATACGGGCCCCACTTCCTAACTAACCACGGCTTTTATTCCTGTTTAGTTTAAGTTAACCACAGTGGCCCCACGCGTCAGTTTTGACCGTGCTGGCGTGGGCGTTGACTAGGCCCACATGTCAGCGACCCTAACCAGAACTGAGTCGCTGAAACGCGGGCCCCACTAGCAGGTTTGACCTGGACCCGCCTGTTGACTTGCTGATGTCAGCATGACCTAGTGCTGACGCAGTAACTATTTTTTGTAATTTAAAATAAATCAGAAATGATTTATTTATTTCAGAAAATAGCCAAAACTTTTAAAAATCACAGAAAATGATCTATAAATCCAATGAAAATAATTTATATATGAAAAATGATCAGAAAAATTCAAGGAATCTGTTTATGGCATTTTCATGCATGTTTCAACAAGTTAAACGTGCTGATCAGGTCAAATCAATTAAAGGACATTTAAATAATCAAATATGGAGTTTGAATTTGAATCTTTGGTTCAAACCAGCTTCATTTAATATGGTTGCTAGATGCATTAGCCCAATCAACAACATATTGCCAGGTCATGATCATGCATCATATTGTCGCATTGCATTGATTGTGTTCTCTCTTGTTTGCCGGTGTTTTCCCCCTCTCTGTAGACTCTGTTCCGACGATGTGATCGATGACACTGATGAAGACCCAGTGATATCTTAAGAAGTGCCAGGCAAGCCAAACCCCATTGTGCATTCCGATACAATCCCACTCTCTTGCTCTTGCTCTCTTGACTGCATTAGGACAACAACGCTTCAACTCTTACCTGCTGCGGTAGTTGAACCCCTTTCCACTGCATGACCTGTCATTGCCATAGTAAATAGTTGAAACCCACTAGTATGTGTTGGAAATATGCCCTAGAGGCAATAATAAAAGAGTTATTATTATATTTCCTTGTTCATGATAATCGTTTATTGTCCATGCTATAATTGTATTGATTGGAAACTTAAATACATGTGTGGATAAATAGACAAACTTTGTGTCCCTAGTAAGCCTCTTCAGGACTAGCTCGTTGATCAAAGATGACCGCGGTTTCCAGGTCATAGACATGAGTTGTCATTTGATAACGGGATCACATCATTAGGAGAATGATGTGATGGACGAGACCCAAATGTTAAACATAGCTTTTGATCGTATCAGTTATCGCTATAGTTTTCTGCATGTCAAGTATAAGTTCCCATGACCATGAGATCATGTAACTCACTGACACCGTAGGAGTGCCTTGTGTGTACCAAACGTCGCAACGTAACTGGGTGACTATAAAGGTACTCTACAGGTATCTCCGAAGGTGTCTGTTGAGTTGACATGGATCGAGACTGGGATTTGTCACTCCGTGTGACGGAGAGGTATCTCCGGGCCCACTCGGTAATACGTCATCTCAATGAGCTCAAAGTGACTAAGTAGTTGGTCACGGGATTATGTATTACGGAACGAGTAAAGAGACTTGCCGGTAACGAGATTGAACTAGGTATAGAGATACCGACGATCGAATCTCGAGCAAGTAACATACCGACGAGACAAAGGGAACTGTATACGGGATTGCCTGAATCCTTGACATCGTGGTTCATCCGATGAGATCATCGAGGAACGTGTGGGAACCAATATGGGTATCCAGATCCCGCTATTGGTTATTGACCTGGGAGTGTCTCGGTCATGTCTGCATAGTTTCCGAACCCGCAGGGTCTACACACTTAAGGTTCGGTGACGCTAGGGTTGTTAGTGAGAACAATGCATGGTTACCGAAGGTTGTTCGGAGTCCCGGATGAGATCCCGGACATGACGAGGGTCTCCGGAATGGTCCGGGGACGAAGATTGATATATAGGATGAGAGTGATCGGAGTCCGGAAGTGTTCCGGGAGGCACCGGTGAGTCGTCGGATGACCGAAAGGGGTTTCGGGGGGTCCCGGTAATTGTTATGGGCCCTATAGGCCACAAGTGGGAGACGCAACAGCCCTCCTAGGGCTGTGCGCCCCCCCTGGGCCCTCTCCTCATGCGGCTAAGGGGGCTGGGCCCCCCTAGGGCAGCCGCACCCCTTGGAGTGGGGGGCAAGGCACCTAGGGGGGAAACCCTAGGCCCTGGCCGCCGCCCCCTCCCATCTCCCCTTGGCCGCCGCCCCTAGGGGTAAACCCTAGGGCGCCCCCTCCCCTCTCTCCCCCCTATATAAAGAGAGGCAGAGGGAGGGCAGCCACACACGTTCGTGCCTCGGCGCTGCCCTCCCTCTCCCACAACGATCTTCGTCATTCCCGCAGTGCTCGGCGAAGCCCTGCTGGAATTCCTCCACCACCATCTCCACCACGCCGTCGTGCTGCTGGACTTCTCCATCAACTTCTCCTTCCCCCTTGCTGGATCAAGAAGGAGGAGACGTCCCCGAGCTGTACGTGTGAAGAACGCGGAGGCACCGTCCGTTCGGTGTTAGGATCTTCGGCGATCTGAATCGCGGCGAGTACGACTCCATCAACCGCGTTCTTGAACGCTTCCGCTTAGCGATCTACAAGGGTATGTGGATCCAACTCTCCCCTCGTAGATGCATCTCCTAGATTGATCTTGGTGAACGTAGGAAAAATTTTTGTTTCCCATGCAACGTTCCCCAACAGTGGTATCAGAGCTAGGTTCTTGCGTAGATGTTTTCACGAGTAGAACACAAAAGGGTTTGTGGGCGTTGATGTTTAGATTGCTGCCCTCCTTGGTCTTTCTTGATTCAGCGGTATTATGGGATGAAGCGGCCCGGACCAACTTTACATGTCCACGTACATGAGACCGGTTCCATCGACAGACATGTGACTTTTGTTGCATAAGATGGCTGGCGGGTGTCTGTCTCTCCTATCTTAGTTGAATCGGAATAGACAAAGGCGGCCCTTGTAGAAGGTTAAATAGCAACTTAAATATCACCGTTGTGGCTTTGCGTAGGTAAGAAGCGTTCTTGCTAGATACCCATAGCAGCCACGTAAAACATGCAACAACAAATTAGAGGACGTCTAACTTGTTTTTGCAGGGTATGTATGTGATATGATATGGCCAATGACATGATGAGATATATTTGATGTATGAGATGATCATGTTGTAATAGTTAAATATCGACTTGCATGTCGATGTATACGGCAACCGGCAGGAGCCATAGGGTTGTCTTTAATTTTTGTATGACCTGCGTGTCAATCATTAAGCGCTATGTAATGCTTTACTTTATCGCTAAACGGTAGCAATAGTAGTAAGAGCATGGTGGGCGCGCGACAACCCCGATGGCGACACGATGATGGAGATCATGATGATGGGGATCATGGTGTTACGCCGGTGACGATGGAGATCATGCCGGTGCTTTGGAGATGGAGATCGAAAGCACGAGTTGATGGCCATATCATGTCACTTATGATTTGCATGTGATGTTAATCCTTTTATGCATCTTATTTTGCTTAGGACGACGGTAGCATTATAAGATGATCCCTCACTAAAATTTCAAGATAAAATTGTGTTCCCCCCGAGTGTGCGCCGTTGCGAAGGTTCGTCGTTTCGAAGCACCACGTGATGATCGGGTGTGATAGACTCTACGTTCGCATACAACGGGTGCAAGCCAGTTTTGCACATGCAGAACACTCGGGTTAGACTTGACGAGCCTAGCATGTACAGACATGGCCTCGGAACACGGAAGACCGAAAGGTCGAGCATGAGTCATATAGTAGATATGATCAACATGAAGATGTTCACCATTAACACCACCTCATCTCACGTGATGATCGGACTTGGGTTGGTGGATTTGGATCATGTCACGCTCAGATGACCAGAGGGATGTCAATTTGAGTGGGAGTTATAAGTAATTGTTGGAAATATGCCCTAGAGGCAATAATAAAAGAGTTATTATTATATTTCCTTGTTCATGATAATCGTTTATTATCCATGCTATAATTGTATTGATTGGAAACTCAGATACACGTGTGGATGAATAGACAGACTTTGTGTCCCTAGTGAGCCTCTACAGGACTAGCTCGTTGATCAAAGATGACCGCAGTTTCCAGGTCATAGACATGAGTTGTCATTTGATAACGGGATCACATCATTAGGAGAATGATGTGATGGACGAGACCCAAACGTTAACATAGCTTTTGATCGTGTCAGTTATCGCTATAGTTTTCTGCATGTCAAGTATAAGTTCCTATGACCATGAGATCATGTAACTCACTGACACCGTAGGAGTGCTTTGTGTGTACCAAACGTCACAACGTAACTGGGTGACTATAAAGGTACTCTACAGGTATCTCCGAGGGTGTCTGTTGAGTTGACATGGATCAAGATTGGGATTTGTCACTCCGTGTGACGGAGAGGTATCTCCGGGCCCACTCGGTAATACGTCATCTCAATGAGCTCAAAGTGACTAAGTAGTTGGTCACGGGATTATGTATTACGGTAACGAGTAAAGAGACTTGCCGGTAACGAGATTGAACTAGGTATAGAGATACCGACGATCGAATCTCGGGCAAGTAACATACCGACTAGACAAAGGGAACTGTATACGGGATTGCCTGAATCCTTGACATCGTGGTTCATCCGATGAGATCATCGAGAAACATGTAGGAACCAATATGGGTATCCAGATCCCGCTATTGGTTATTGACCTGGGAGTGTCTCGGTCATGTCTACATGGTTTCCGAACCCGCAGGGTCTACACACTTAACGTTCGGTGACGCTAGGGTTGTTAGTGAGAAAAGTGCATGGTTACCGAAGGTTGTTCGGAGTCCCGGATGAGATCCCGGACATGACGAGGGTCTCCGGAATGGTCCGGAGACGAAGATTGATATATAGGATGAAAGGTTTCGGAGTACCGGAAGTGTTCCGGGGAGCATCGGGAAATCGGCGGAGTACCGGAAAGGTTTTCGGGGGTCCGGAAGAAGTTCTGGGCCTAGTGGGCCACAAGGGGGAACACCACAGCCCTCAGGGGGCTGTGCGCCCCCCCTGGGCGCCCTCACCTCTCCACCCCCCCTATATATAGTGAGGTAAAGGGAGGGCAGCAAACACAAGTTCGTGCCTCGGTGCTGCCCTCCCTCTCCCGTCATATCTTCTTCTCCCGCGGAGCTTAGGCGAAGCCCTGCTGGAGTTCTTCTCCACCATCACCACCACGCCGTCGTGCTGCCGGTTCTCCATCAACCTCTCCTCCACCCCTTGCTGGATCAAGAAGGAGGAGACGTCCCCGAGCCGTACGTGTGAAGAACGCGGAGGCACCGTTGCTTCGGTGCTAGGATCTTCGGCGATCTGAATCGCGGCGAGTACGACTCCATCATCCGCGTTCATAACGCTTCCGCTTAGCGATCTACAAGGGTACGTAGATCACACTCCCCCCTCGTAGTTGCATCTACTAGATTGATCTTGGTGAACGGTAGGAAAATTTTTTGTTTCCCATGCAACGTTCCCCAACAGTGGCATCATGAGCTAGGATCTTGCGTAGATGCTTTCTCGAGTAGAACACAAAAGGGTTTGTGGCGTTGATGTTTAAATTGCTGCCCTCCTTAGTCTTTCTTGATTCAACGGTATTATAGGATGAAGCGGCCCGGACCAACTTTACATGTCCACGTACATGAGACCGGTTCCATCGACAGACATGTGACTTTTGTTGCATAAGATGGCTGGCGGGTGTCTGTCTCTCCTATCTTAGTTGAATCGGAATAGAACAAGGCGGTCCTTGTAGAAGGTTAAATAGCAACTTGAATATCACCGTTGTGGCTTTGCGTAGGTAAGAAGCGTTCTTGCTAGATACCCATAGCAGCCACGTAAAACATGTAACAACAAATTAGAGGACGTCTAACTTGTTTTTGCAGGGTATGTATGTGATATGATATGGCCAATGACATGATGAGATATATTTGATGTATGAGATGATCATGTTGTAATAGTTAATATCGACTTGCATGTCGATGTATACGGCAACCGGCAGGAGCCATAGGGTTGTCTTTAATTTTTGTATGACCTGCGTGTCAATCATTAAGCGCTATGTAAATGCTTTACTTTATCGCTAAACGGTAGCAATAGTAGTAAGAGCATGGTGGGCGCGCGACAACCCCGATGGCGACACAATGATGGAGATCATGATGATGGGGATCATGGTGTTACGCCGGTGACGATGGAGATCATGCCGGTGCTTTGGAGATGGAGATCAAAAGCACGAGTTGATGGCCATATCATGTCACTTATGATTTGCATGTGATGTTAATCCTTTTATGCATCTTATTTTGCTTAGGACGACGGTAGCATTATAAGATGATCCCTCACTAAAATTTCAAGATAAAATTGTGTTCCCCCCGAGTGTGCGCCGTTGCGAAGGTTCGTCGTTTCGAAGCACCACGTGATGATCGGGTGTGATAGACTCTACGTTCGCATACAACGGGTGCAAGCCAGTTTTGCACATGCAGAACACTCGGGTTAGACTTGACGAGCCTAGCATGTACAGACATGGCCTCGGAATACGGAAGACCGAAAGGTCGAGCATGAGTCATATAGTAGATATGATCAACATGTAGATGTTCACCATTGACACCACCTCATCTCACGTGATGATCGGACTTGGGTTGGTGGATTTGGATCATGTCACGCTCGGATGACCAGAGGGATGTCAATTTGAGTGGGAGTTATAAGTAATTTGATTAGTTAAAAACTCACTTATCATGAACAATAGTCTAAGATGTCTTTGCAAATCTTTTGTTGTAGATGGCTCGCGCAGTAGCTCGCCTGAATTTTAATGCGTTCCTAGAGAAAACTAAGCTGAAAGATGATGGGAGCAACTTTGTGGACTGGCTTCGCAATCTGAGGATCATCCTCACAGCTGCCCAAAAGGTTTATGTCCTAAGTGCACCGCTAGGTGAACCCCCCGCTCCGGCCTCTGTGGACGTTATGAACGCCTGGCAGACGCGTTCGGATGACTACTCAGTAGTGCAGTGTGCCATGTTGTATAGCTTGGAAGGAGGACTTCAAAGGCGTTTTGAACGTCATGGAGCATATGAGATGTTCCAGGAGTTGAAGTTCATCTTTGAAAAGAATGCCAAAATCGAGAGGTATGAGACCACCGATAAATTCTTTGCTTGCAAGATGGAGGAGAATTCGTCTGTCAGTGAGCACTTGCTGAAGATGTCTGGGTACTATACCCGCATAGCTGATCTGGGACTTGTGTTCCCGGAGGAGGCTATCATTGATAGAATTCTCCAGTCACTCCCACCTAGCTACAAGAGCTTCGTGCAGCAGTATAACATGCAAGGGATGAACAAGTCCATCGCCGAGCTGTTTTCAATGCTGAAAGTCGCTGAGGCAGACATCCAGAAGGAGTATCAAGTGTTGATGGTCAATAAAACTACCAGTTTCAAGAAAAATGGCAAGGGCAAGAAGGGTAACTCTAAGAAGGGTGGCAAGCCAGTTGCTAATCCAGTGAAGAAACCCAAGGCTGGGCCCAAGCCAGAGACTGAGTGTTTCTATTGCAAGGGGAACGGCCACTGGAAGCGGAACTGCCCCAAGTATCTGGCAGACAAGAAGGGGGCCAACAACAACAACAAGCAAGGTATATGTGATATACATGTTATTGATGTGTACCTTACCAACTCTCGTTGTAGTGCCTGGGTATTTGATACCGGTTCGGTTGCTCACATTTGCAACTCTAAACAGGAACTACGGAATAAACGGAGGCTGGCGAAGGACGAAGTGACGATGCGCGTGGGGAATGGTTCCAAGGTTGATGTGATCGCCGTCGGCACGCTCGCTCTTCGATTACCCTCGGGATTAGTTATGAACCTGAATAATTGTTATTTAGTGCCTGCGTTGAGCATGAACATTATATCTGGATCTTGTTTAATGCGAGACGGTTACTCATTTAAATCATAGAATAAAGGTTGTTCTATTTATATGGGTAATATCTTTTATGGTCATGCACCCGAAGTAAGGGGTTTATTCTTATTGAATCTCGATAGTGATGATACACATGTTCATAACATTGATGCCAAAAGATGTAGAGTTGATAACGATAGTACCACTTTCTTGTGGCACTGCCGTCTGGGTCATATCGGCGTGAAACGCATGAGGAAGCTCCATGCTGATGGACTTTTGGAGTCTCTTGATTTTGAATCACTTGACACATGCGAGCCGTGCCTCATGGGCAAGATGACTAAGACCCCGTTTTCAGGAACAATGGAACGGGCAAGTGACTTATTGGAAATCATACATACTGATGTGTGTGGCCCGATGAGTGTCACGGCGCGCGGTGGATATCGTTATTTTCTCACCTTCACTGACGACTTAAGTAGATATGGGTATATTTACTTAATGAAGCATAAGTCTGAAACGTTTGAAAAGTTCAAGCAATTTCAGAGTGAAGTTGAGAATCATCGTAACAAGAAGATCAAGTTCCTACGATCTGATCGAGGGGGAGAGTATCTAAGTTATGAGTTTGGCAATCACTTAAGAAAATGTGGAATTGTTTCACAGTTGACGCCACCTGGAACACCACAGCGTAATGGTGTGTCCGAACGTCGTAATCGAACCCTATTAGATATGGTGCGTTCTATGATGTCTCTTGCCGATTTGCCACTATCGTTTTGGGGATATGCGTTAGAGACAGCTGCATTCACTTTAAATAGGGCTCCATCTAAGTCCGTTGAGACAACACCGTATGAACTATGGTTTGGTAAGAAACCTAAGTTGTCTTTTCTCAAGGTTTGGGGTTGCGATGCTTATGTCAAAAGGCTTCAGCCAGAAAAGCTCGAACCCAAAGCGGACAAATGTGTCTTCATAGGATACCCAAAAGAGACAGTTGGGTACACCTTCTATCTCAGATCCGAGGGCAAAGTGTTTGTCGCTAAGAACGGGTCCTTTCTCGAGAAAGAGTTTCTCTCGAAAGAATTGAGTGGGAGGAAGGTAGAACTTGATGAGGTTATTGAACCTCTACTTCAACCAGAGAGTAGCGCAGCACAGAAAGATGTTTTTGTGGAGCCTGCAACGGTTGAAGAGGAAGCCAATGATGATGATCAAGAAGCTTCTGATCAAGTTACTACCGAACCTCGTAGGTCGACAAGGGTACGCACTGCACCTGAGTGGTATGGTAACCCTGTCTTAGAGGTCATGTTGTTGGACAACAGTGAACCTACGAACTATGGAGAAGCGATGGTGGGCCCGGATTCCAACAAATGGTTAGAGGCCATGAAATCCGAGATGGGATCCATGTATGAAAACAAAGTATGGACTTTGGAAGTATTACCTGGAGGGCGGAAGGCCATTCAGAATAAATGGATTTTTAAGAGAAAGACGGACGCTGACGGTAATGTCACCGTGTATAAAGCTCGACTTGTGGCAAAGGGTTTTTCACAAGTTCAAGGAGTTGACTACGATGAGACTTTCTCACCCGTAGCGATGCTTAAATCCGTCCGAATCATGTTAGCAATAGCTGCATATTTCGATTATGAAATTTGGCAGATGGATGTCAAAAAAGCGTTCCTTAACGGTTTTCTTAAGGAAGAGTTGTATATGATACAACCGGAAGGTTTTGTCGATCCAGAGAATGCTGACAAAGTTTGCAAGCTCCAGCGTTCCATTTATGGGCTGGTGCAAGCGTCTCGGAGTTGGAATCTTCGCTTTGATGAGGTGATCAAAGCGTTTGGGTTTGTACAAGTTTATGGAGAAGCTTGTATTTACAAGAAAGTGAGTGGGAGCTCTATAGTGTTTCTAATATTATATGTGGATGACATATTGCTGATTGGAAACAATATAGAACTTTTGGATAGCGTGAAGGGGTATTTGAACAAGATTTTTTCGATGAAGGACCTTGGTGAAGCTGCTTTCATATTGGGCATCAAGATCTATAGAGATAGATCGAGACGCCTGATAGGACTTTCACAAAGTACATACCTTGATAAAGTTTTGAAGAAGTTCAAAATGGATCAATCCAAGAAGGGGTTCTTGCCGGTATTGCAAGGTACAAAGTTGAGTAAGACTCAATGCCCAGTAACTGCGGAAGATAGAGAAAAGATGAGTGTCGTCCCCTATGCTTCAGCCATAGGCTCTATCATGTATGCAATGCTGTGCACAAGACCAGATGTCAGCCTTGCCATAAGTATGGCCGGAAGGTTTCAAAGTAATCCTGGTATGGATCACTGGACAGCGGTCAAGAATATAATAAAGTACCTGAAAAGGACTAAGGAAATGTTTCTCGTTTATGGAGGTGATCAAGAGCTCGTCGTAAAGGGTTACGTCGATGCAAGCTTTGACACTGATCCGGATGACTCTAAGTCTCAAACCGGATACGTATACATTCTCAACGGGGGAGCGGTAAGCTGGTGCAGTTCCAAGCAAAGCGTGGTAGCCGATTCTACATGCGAAGCGGAGTACATAGCTGCCTCGGAGGCGGCAAAGGAAGGTGTCTGGATGAAGGAGTTCATGACAGATCTTGGAGTTGTGCCTAGTGCATTGAACCCAATGACTCTGTTTTGTGACAACACTAGTGCCATTGCTCTAGCCAAGGAACCAAGGTTTCACAAGAGGACCAGACACATAAAACGACGCTTCAATTCCATCCGCGATTCAGTCAAGGAGGAGGACATAAGCATTTGCAAAGTACACACGGATTTGAATGTTGCAGATCCGTTGACTAAGCCTCTTCCACGGGCTAAGCATGATCAACTCCAAGACTCTATGGGTGTTAGATTCATTACCTTGTAATGCTAGATTATTGACTCTAGTGCAAGTGGGAGACTGTTGGAAATATGCCCTAGAGGCAATAATAAAAGAGTTATTATTATATTTCCTTGTTCATGATAATCGTTTATTGTCCATGCTATAATTGTATTGATTGGAAACTTAAATACATGTGTGGATAAATAGACAAACTTGGTGTCCCTAGTAAGCCTCTTCAGGACTAGCTCGTTGATCAAAGATGACCGCGGTTTCTAGGTCATAGACATGAGTTGTCATTTGATAACGGGATCACATCATTAGGAGAATGATGTGATGGACGAGACCCAAACGTTAAACATAGCTTTTGATCGTATCAGTTATCGCTATAGTTTTCTGCATGTCAAGTATAAGTTCCCATGACCATGAGATCATGTAACTCACTGACACCGTAGGAGTGCCTTGTGTGTACCAAACGTCGCAACGTAACTGGGTGACTATAAAGGTACTCTACAGGTATCTCCGAAGGTGTCTGTTGAGTTGACATGGATCGAGACTGGGATTTGTCACTCCGTGTGACGGAGAGGTATCTTCGGGCCCACTCGGTAATACGTCATCTCAATGAGCTCAAAGTGACTAAGTAGTTGGTCACGGGATTATGTATTACGGAACGAGTAAAGAGACTTGCCGGTAACGAGATTGAACTAGGTATAGAGATACCGACGATCGAATCTCGAGCAAGTAACATACCGACGAGACAAAGGGAACTGTATACGGGATTGCCTGAATCCTTGACATCGTGGTTCATCCGATGAGATCATCGAGGAACGTGTGGGAACCAATATGGGTATCCAGATCCCGCTATTGGTTATTGACCTGGGAGTGTCTCGGTCATGTCTGCATAGTTTCCGAACCCGCAGGGTCTACACACTTAAGGTTCGGTGACGCTAGGGTTGTTAGTGAGAACAGTGCATGGTTACCGAAGGTTGTTCGGAGTCCCGGATGAGATCCCGGACGTGACGAGGGTCTCCGGAATGGTCCGGGGACGAAGATTGATATATAGGATGAGAGTGATCGGAGTCCGGAAGTGTTCCGGGAGGCACTGGGGAGTCGTCGGATGACCGAAAGGGGTTTCGGGGGGTCCCGGTAATTGTTATACAAGTGGGAGACGCAACAGCCCTCCTAGGGCTGTGCGCCCCCCCTGGGCCCTCTCCTCATGCGGCTAAGGGGGCTGGGCCCCCCTAGGGCAGCCGCACCCCTTGGAGTGGGGGGCAAGGCACCTAGGGGGGGAAACCCTAGGCCCTGGCCGCCGCCCCCTCCCATCTCCCCTTGGCCGCCGCCCCTAGGGGTAAACCCTAGGGCGCCCCCTCCCCTCTCTCCCCCCTATATAAAGAGAGGCAGAGGGAGGGCAGCCACACACGTTCGTGCCTCGGCGCTGCCCTCCCTCTCCCACAACGATCTTCGTCATTCCCGCAGTGCTCGGCGAAGCCCTGCTGGAATTCCTCCACCACCATCTCCACCACGCCGTCGTGCTGCTGGACTTCTCCATCAACTTCTCCTTCCCCCTTGCTGGATCAAGAAGGAGGAGACGTCCCCGAGCTGTACGTGTGAAGAACGCGGAGGCACCGTCCGTTCGGTGTTAGGATCTTCGGCGATCTGAATCGCGGCGAGTACGACTCCATCAACCGCGTTCTTGAACGCTTCCGCTTAGCGATCTACAAGGGTATGTGGATCCAACTCTCCCCTCGTAGATGCATCTCCTAGATTGATCTTGGTGAACGTAGGAAAAAATTTTGTTTCCCATGCAACGTTCCCCAACAGTATGAGTAGGAGTTGTTTGAGCCATGTTGTTCCTACTCATTCATGCTTTCTGGTTATGCCTGCTATTGCTTAGAGTTGTGTCAGGTCTGATTCATCGGGGATGAAATGGAAGGGTGATGAACATGTCCTAATGTGTGTGAGCTATGTCAGGACCGGTCCTTCAGTAAAATAATTACCGGAAGACCGATATTTTGCTTAAGCCAGCGAAGAAGAATATTTCTTGCTGGTAGACAATTCCTTGATACAGAATTCCAGTACATTGAATATTATACAAGGTTGAGCTGGGGTTGCTCAACAATTTTATTACAAGCGCGCCAATATAGTACATAAAGGCGGATATGACACAAAGGCAGGGTGGCATACTATTAACTCGTAATAAAAGGTGGTGGTTATATCACAATGAAGTGGGTGACGAGACTCCAATATAATACAGTTCATCGAGTGTCGGAGTGAGACCCGATGAATTTATTTGGTGGTAGGCGGAAGCGGTTATGAAACAGTGATCAACTCCAGGATCGCAAGAGACTGATTGGGACTCCACTAGATGTCGGACTTGCTATCGAACTCTTCATCCATGAGATCGCCTTCGACCACATCTGGCCAAATCAAAAAGCCAGGTGAGTACTTTGAATGTACTCACAAGACAGTTCGGACTTAAGATATAATAAATGCCAACATGATGCATGTTAGTATTCTAACAAAGATGTGACCGGATAAAAATATTAGTGTGATGTATGCAACAATAGAAGTCGGGCGGTAATCCTCCCGAAATCCATAAGATAAATGGAAGGAGACCATACGAGTGTCTGAGTGACGCCTCGTGAGAAAATAATAAATGATAGTAGGCCACAGTCGGGCGTCTGAGCGACACCACATAAAGGGCTTATAGCAAAAATTAAATAACAAGAATGCCTCAGTCGGACGTCTGAGCCACATCGCATAAAGGGCTTATAAATAAAAAGAATGCCACAGTCGGACGTCTGAGCGACATCGCATAAAGGGCTTAAAGAATGCCACAGTCGGACGTCTGTGCGACATCACATAAAGGGCTTAAAATCATGCCACAGTCGTACGTCTGGGCGACATCGCATAAAGGGCTTAAAGAATGCCACAGTCGGACGTCAGTTCGACATCACATAAAGGGCTTAAAAGAATGCCACAGTCGGACGTCTATGCGACATCACATAAAGGGCTTATAAATAATCAATAATGAACGGTGAAATAATTCAGGAAATAAATCAGTATAGAGGTAATGAGTTCATCTACCAAATGAACTAGACATGAATCACTACTCTTGTTACTATCAAGAATTTACCAAGGACGGTCACTGGGTTGACACAAAGGTTGACCCTAGGCCATAAACATGGCTACTTGAAGGATTTAACTCTGTAGAGCTCGTACTATTAACTCATAGCCAACGGATTCTACTACACACGGGGACTAGTTCCGTCTACGGTGTTTTAGTAGAAACCCAACTAACCAGTACACACCCATTTCACATCCTGTTGTCCGGAATCACCCGTGACAACGTTCACGTAAAACTTTAAGACGGGGAGGCTACAACCTCGAATAGCATGCGATCAAATTTGTATATGCGCGCTCTAAGGGGTGCCCCCCTCTCGGTCCCAACCGGAAACACCCATGCCCCCTGACCGGATGACGGGCTTTAATCCAGGGCCATGGAAAGCTCATCCAGACCCCTCTACTTGGTGTGTACTCGGGAAGTGGTTTACAACTGACTAGACCGCAATCTTAATAGACGGCTGATGATAGTACCAAAAAGGAGATGAACGGAATCACGACATGTTCTCCGTTGATGCTAAGCTAACCAACTACTAGCATGCTCCAACAATACCAGCATACCACCCATCATGTCACTACATGATCGAGGTGGTTCAAACATTATCATTCGGGGCTCACCCGAAGCTTGCTTGCATGAAATATAACCATACACCAATGCTTTTATGACCATGCTTATGAGAAGAACTACTCGAGCAAACATGCAACACACTCATCATGTCAAAGGTTCAAACATGCTTGCCTGGTTCGGAGTAGTCGGAGTCTAACTCGATGAGGTTCGCGGCTCCGTCACGTCCTTCGATATCTACGTATTCAAACAAACGGATACTAACATAAATACCGCGTGTGCAAATAAAGTTGCTCTAAATTTTTTCACATAAATATGACAAAAAACTAGATAGAAAACTAAAGAGGACAGAAAAAGAATCAACTCAAAATCATCTTTAGTTAAAAAGATATTAGAGTTTCTGTCCAGGGACTCATCTGTAACGAAACAGAAAAATTCCAGGGGCTAGAATAGAAAACAGAAAAGCGAACCGGTACGCAGTACGCCAACCGAAAAAGGAAACATACTTCGCCCGAAGGCGCTTTCCAGAAAAACGGTTCGGAGAGAGATGAGAGGCTGACGAGGGGTCCCACTCGTCGGGTTTGAACTCTGAGACAGAGTCCCGCCGGAGCCAGGTGCTGCGGTGGTCGCCGGCGCCGATCCACGGCGAGCTAGGGGGAGAAAAGGGTACGTACAACTTCCTGGAGATCTTCCGCGTCGATTGGTGGTGGAGTTGAGCGTCGGCGAGCCCCACGTCGATGGCGACCCTGTCTCCGGCGGACGGCGGCTTGGGTAGTCATGGGCCGCGTCGGGCAGAGTTCCTGGGGTCGAATTGAAGTGGGGGTTAGGTTTAGGTAGGTGCCAAGGTGCTACGATCGATTCCACGGTGGCGGAGGAGCTCTCACCGGAGAGAACGCTGCTGGAGCCCGAGGCGGACGGAGTGGGCCGGAGTTGGGGAAGAAGGGCCCCTCGAGGCTCTTCCATAGGCTGGGCGCGGTCTAGGGATATGGTGGAGGTGTGCGGGCTCGAGAACGAGCTCGGGGGTGCTTTATATAGCCGGCCCGAGGCGGTTGCCGTGAACGGGATAAGTCCGGCGAGTGGTTACGGCGATGCAGTGGCTGGACGGCTGGTTTAGGGGCTTGAGCATCGACTAGGAAGTGCACTGGTTCCATTCCCGTGGCTAACTCAACAGGGGAGAGATGATTACGGGCTGCCCTCGACGGAACGGCCGTGCGGCACATCGGCGGCAGGAAACGTGCTCTGCGCGCGCCAGGTCACGGCGACGGTGCTGCAGGTGTGCGCTGGCAGTGGAGATTGCCACGCAAAGTGCTAGGGTGATTTGGGTGGCGCCAAACAGCGTCGAGCCGCGGGGTGACTTCTGCCAGCCGCCACGGGCGGTTCTGTTGCCGTGGAGGTCGCCGACGTGGTCTGGCCAGAGCACCACCGACGCCCAGAACCAGCCAAGCGAGCATGCCGCGCGTTGGATAAGTAGGAGGTGATGTGTGCGTCGATCCAAGGCAGGTACTGGCGAGATTGTCGTTGTGGTTCTGACGAACTGACGAACTGTCGAACTGCACTGTCGACAGCTTCAGTTAGCAATTTCTGAACCTGACACCACAGTGCATGCTAGGTGTTTGATTAAATGATTCTGGCATGAGGGAAATGTTTCTGGGGCTGATAATTGGTGGAGTGGCCTCTTGATGTATATAGAGGCTGCCTGATTTTTCATAGAATTTTTAGAAGAAGATAAATATGAATTTCACCAAAATTTGCAAATCTGGTCCAAACTTCCAGCGGGTGAAATTTGAAAATTTTGAACTGTGGATCAGTGAAACAAGATGGATCTAGGTTGTGGGTACTAAGGACTATCTAGGAAAGTTAGTTTGGAATCAAATAACAAGATAGACATGGTGGTTCCTTTGTAAATCACCAAGGTTCACTATAAAAGACAGAAATAGTTTTTGGAGTAAAATAAATAGTGGAAAAATCCCAATAAGGTCAAGACTTACTGGAATTGATTATAGACTTGTCCTAAGGTGTGAAGAGGGTCTTGGAGAGAAATATTTCTGTTGGGTTCATGGCAAGATGAAGGTTGGAGGGGAAGATAAGTCCAAGGTCAAACCTGAGAGGTTTGAATCAAGAAGGGGAGAATTCAAACAACCTATTTTGAAACTCAACTTGTGCTTGAGCCAACACAAGAGAAAATCTTCAAGATCAAAAACCAAGCTTGAGCAAACACATAAACTTTGGCCAGAAGAGATTTTAGAAGGGTCTTAAGAAAAGATCAAACAACCCCCTTCCAAAAGGCCAAAAGTTTGGAAGAAAAACCAAACTCAAAATTTTGGGGTGTTACAACACCTACCCCCTAAGGAAAAACCTCATCCCCGAGATTTGCTAATCCTCAAATAGGTGTGGGTGTTCTGTCCGAAGGAAATCTTCACTTTCCCATGTTGCCTCAACCTCTGTGTGATTACTCCACTGAACCTTGAGAAATTTAATAGTCTTCTGACGGGTTCTCCTTTGAGACTCCTCCAAAAAATTTACTGGGTGTTCCCGGTAGGTGAGATCTGGTTGCACGTCAAGGTTTTCATGTGACACATGCTTCTCTAGGTTGCTTACACACTTCCATAGTTGCGAGACGTGGAACACGTCGTGGACGTCTGACAGTTCCTTGGGAAGGTCCAGCTGATAAGCTAATGTGCCTCTCCGTGCAATTGTACGAAAGGGTCCGATGAATCGGGGTGCTAGTTTCCCTTTGACTTTGAATCGTTGCAATCCTCTCATAGGTGATACACGTAAGTACACGTCTTCACCGGGCTCAAAACTTATTTCCCGATGCTTTTGATCGTATTAGCTCTTCTGTCGGCTTTGGGCTATTTTGAGTCGATCCCGTATTATTTTTACTCTCTCCTCAGCTTCCTTCAACATTTCTGGGCCGAATATACGACTGTCCCCTGTTTCTGACCAGTTTAATGGAGTACGGCATCTTCGTCCGTACAAGGCTTCGAAAGGTGCCATCTGCAGGCTGGCTTGGTAACTATTGTTGTATGCAAACTCGGCATATGGTAAGCTTGCCTCCCAACTGGTTCCATATGTGATACACATGCCCTTAGCATGTCTTCAAGTATTTGATTTACTCGTTCCGTTTGTCCTCCAGTCTGGGGCTGATAAGCTGTACTGCACGTCAGTTGCGTTCCGAGGGCTTGTTGCAACTGGTCCCAAAATTTGGAGACGAACTGAGTGCATCTGTCGGATATTATAGTCTTTGGAACCCCATGTAGGCATACTATACGGGCGAGGTAAAGCTTGGCAAGCTTTTGAGTGGTGTGGGTTGTCTTGACTGGTATGAAGTGTGCTACCTTGGTCAGTCTATCCGTGATGACCATATGGCATCATTACCGTGTTGTGACCGTGGTAGTCCAACAATAAAATCCATTCCAATATCGTCCCATTTCCACTCTGGTATCTTGTTTGGCTGTAATAGCCCTGCGGGTTTTTGGTGTTCGGCTTTAATGCATTGACATGAATCGCAGCATGCAATAAATGTGGCTATATCCCTCTTCATGCCGTGCCACCAATATCTTTCCTGAATGTCCTTGTAAATTTTCGTCCCTCCAGGGTGGATTGAGTATGGAGCGGTGTGCCTTTCTGCTAGAATTTGCTGTTTAAGGTCGTTGTTATTTGGTACGCAAAGTCTGTATCCGAACCATAATATTCCTTCACGGTCTATGGTGAATTTCGAGGCCTTGCCCTGACTTACTTTTCTTTTTATCCCTTTGATGCTGGGGTGTCCATGTTGAGCCTTCTTTATTTGTTCTATTAGCGTAGGCTGTATTTCTAGATTTGACACTTCGCCTCGAGTGACCATCATTAGGTTGAGCTTGGCGAATTCTTGCTGAAATTCGGATCTCAGGTTCTGTAGGCTGCCGTTGTTTGGGCTAGGGTTACGGCTGAGAGCATCAGATACTACGTTTTCCTTCCCTGGGTGGTAGTGTATACCAACGTCATAATCTTTTACCAGTTCCAGCCAGCGTCGTTGTCGCAAATTGAGTTCTGGTTGCGTGAAAATATATCTGAGGCTCTTATGGTCCGTATATATTTCACAGCAATTCCCGAGCAAATAGTGCCTCCACTCCTTGAGTGCATGAATGACAGCTGCCAACTCCAAATCGTGAGTAGGATAATTTTCTTCATGTTTTCGCAGTTGCCGGGAAGCGTAGGCGACTACTTTGCCTTCTTGCATTAGTACGCATCCGAGGCCTTTTCGGGATGTGTCGCAATATACTTCAAAACTCTTGTGTATGTCTGGTACAATCAATACTGTTGTTAACTTCTTTTTGAGTTCTTGAAAGCTTTTCTCACATGCTTCGGTCCATACGAACTTCTTATCCTTCTTGAGTAACTGTGTCATTGGTTTGGCTATGGTGGAAAATCCTTCAATAAACCTTCTGTAATACCCAGCCATACCGAGGAAACTTCGTATGTCCATCACACTGGCCGGTGACTTCCAGCCAAGTACGGCCTTAACTTTATCCGGGTCCACAGCAATTCCTTTTTGTGTTAATACGTGTACTAGGAAACCCACTTGCCTCAACCAAAATTCACATTTGCTGAATTTGGCGTAAAGTTGGTGTTTCCTTAATTCTCCCAGTACAATGCGGAGGTGTTCAGCATGTTCTTCCGGTGTCTTGGAATATACCAACATATCATCAATAAATACCACCACAAATTTGTCCATGAATTTCGTAAATACTTTGTTCATGAGGTGGACGAAATATGCGGGGGCGTTGGTCAGTCCAAACGGCATTACTGTAAATTCATAAAGTCCGTATCTGGAGGTGAATGCTGTTTTCGGGATATCTTCTGGTCATACTTTCAATTGATGATAACCTGACCTTAAGTCAACTTTTGAGAAAACCTTGGCTTGCGCGAGCTGGTCAAATAAACCATTTATCCGTGGCATCGGATATTTGTTCTTGATTGTGACCATGTTGAGCGCTCGGTAGTATATACATAATCTCATAGTCCCATCATTCTTTTTGGCAAATAATATCGGCGAACCCCAAGGTGAGGAGCTGGCCCGTATAAATCCATTGTCCAGCAATTCCTTGATTTGTTTCTTTAATTCAACCAACTCGGATGGTGCCATTCTGTAAGGTTTCTTGTATATGAGGGTGGTTCCAGGCGCTAGCTCAATGATGAATTCTATTTCTCTGTCTGGTGGCATGCCCGGTAGTTCTTCGGGAAATACGTCCGGAAATTCACATACAACTGGAACCTTGCTTAACTCAGAAGTGTCTACCTTGTTTAATTTTGGTTGCCGTGATACTGGCATTTCTTGAGCTGCGACTCTTATTGTCTTTCCGTGATGATGAGTAAGAATCACTGTCCTGTTGAAGCAATCACTACTAGGAAAATGCCTACTAATGGCGCACCTAATTTGGCCATTAATGGCGCATTAGTGGTGCGCCATTAGTGCCACGCCATTAGTATATTTTACTAATGGCGCACCTCAGATGCGCCATTAGTATATACAACAGTGCGCCATTAGTATGCCTCCCAGGGGGGCATGTATACCCAGGTGCTTTGGCATACTAATGGCGCACAACACCAAGATGCGCCATTAGTAACTTCGGCATACTAATGGCGTACTGTTTAATGATGCGCCATTAGTATCCTTTGGCATACTAATGGCGCACTGTGATGTGATGCGCCATTAGTATGAATATTAGGTTATTTATTTATTTTTTAATTTTCTGTTTTTGCACATTTTACAAAATGTATAATTGGACAGAATATAGACATCACACATCAACAACAGATTCATCGAATACAATAGAAGATTAGTCTCTGTATACAATTCATCATATTAGATCATATTAGTCTCCGAATACAATTCATCATATTAGTCTCCGAATTGAAAAGACCGAACAAAGATAGAACATTATATTACATGTCTCGAGACCGCGAGTAGCGAGTTTGTCTTCACATTACAAGTCGATATCGATCATCTAAACTACCATCACATAGAAGAGAGTTGCGGTCATCACGATGAGCATCATCACGATGAAACTCATCTTCATCCGGTTCCTCCAACGCTCCGTCCCCTCTCCCGCTAGATAGCGGTCGTATCTAGATTCCGCCTCGGCCCTAGTGGTGTACCCTTTGTAACTGTTACCGCTGAATCGGTGCCCTGTCTCCGACACTCCTCCCAGTCATCGTAGACTCCGGGAACCTTACCCTTGTACACGACATACGACGGCATCACTATGCACTAGCCAAACGAAACGTTAGTACCAATTCACAGACAATACATAAGCAATATATAAGTATGCAACAGAACGATCGGAAGAGAAAAGCATGACATAATAGCATCGATTACATCTAAGTTGAACGACTCTCGAAACCAAAGAGACATACTACAAGTTCATTAAAGTTTAATTACAACATGAGCCAATCGATGTTTCAGAACTAGACATAGCATCATTACGTTCGACTCGACTCAAGGGACCGGAGCGTGGATGAAGCCGCCGTCTATCATGGGAGTCATGAAATCACGGGTGTTGTCAGCCTACATTTGTAGCATTGTGTCGATGTCATTGTTGGACGGTTGATTTCTGAGGTAGAACTTCCCCGAGGTACGAAGGACATCTTGATGTATGATTTCCGCAAACTCCGACTGGATGCGAAAGAATTCTTGTCTGATGTCCGCGTCCTGGATTGCTGACACGCTCGCGGCCCAATCTTTGAGTTTACTTGGTAGCAGAAGTTGATGATGGTCCCGTACGATCGCCCGCATGTGATGGATGGCGTAGTAGGCACCCTTCTGACCGCCAGGCGGCTGCTTGACGCAGCAGAACATCGTATTGTGGGAGAACACGTGCTTGCCGTACTTATGAATAGGCCTGGTGAAGGTGCCTCAAGATTTGGCGTAGCCGGGGAGAACATCATCAAGAACCTTCTTGACATTTGTGTAGTCTACGTTCGACTGACGGTCCGCGTCGAAATACGTGGCCATGGAATATTTGGGGCTTAGGAGGATGAGCGTGCAATGTGTGTCACTGCAGAAAACACGGAATGTTAAAAGAAAAACGATCGAAATCTAAGAATTCATATGTTACGGGGCGGTTGAGGGGAGGACTTACTCGGGAAAGTAAGGCACGAGAAAGTTATCCTTATCTCGGTTTGCCAGAATGACGCCTTCGAGGTAAGAACTCGCGACTTGCCGGTCCCCAGCGCTGCCCAAGATCTTGGCACGCATGTAGAAGGGGTCGACTATCACGATGTCCGGGGTCTTGTCGCAAATGATCCGCATCTCCATACTCAGGGAAAATAGCCGAACGAAGGTGTAGTGCAGTGGATGAAGGTTCAACATAGCGTGGATGTCATCAAATCGCATGACGATCGTACCCCCCATGGAGTTATCCAAAAAGCCCTTGCCCTCTGGCACCTTGGCCGCGAAAACCGGGTATCCCACATCCTTCTCTCTGAGACACCGCTTCTCCAAAGAAAGAACACTGTCATGCAGACTCCTCATAGCACCGGTTGCAGCATCGAGCATATTTCTCGGTAGCATCGGCCTACCCGCCACATGTACCCTCCTCATTACATCCTCAGGTGAAGGTGGCCCGTCCTGAGCACGGATCGTACTCGGTGCCGGCTGGCTCACACCCTTGTTAGTCTTTCTTTTGCGTGCCTTCTTCTTCTCCTGTAATGGGACCGAGTTCTGCTCACCGACCGCCTTCTTGAGTGTGTTGGGGCTGATAATATTTCGCACCTCGCCTATCTAAGGCTCGGTGAAGTCGACAGCTGGAGGCGTCTCTTGAGAGCTGAACGGCAGACGACGCCTATTGCAACTTGGCTTCTTCGTGGTACCAGCTAGATCGCGCACGTCTTTTGTTGGGTTGGGTTCTTGAGAGGGAGGCCCCATGAAGTCTCCACCGTACCCATGATCGGAAAAGTACTGATCGACGTTGGCAAATGCATCATCGTCGTCGTCGTTCCGATCCTGTGCCATATGCATGTTTGGATCCAGTGGCATAGGGATGTCCGGCACCGTTGCGGCGGTCTTGCCATGGGGCCGACTTGGCGCCGACATGACTGGCGGTGTTGTCTTTGGGGTGGTGTCCCCCGCCCCCAAACGAATATGGCTCTTCGGCCAAAGCAGGGGCCAGCTCAGGCAGGCGCTGAGGGTCATCACGTCATCATCGTCGGCCCCGATGGGTCGAGGAGGTAACAACTTGTCGCAGCCTGGCAGCACCCGAACTGGTTGAACCCTAAACAAGTTGGGTGGCATCTGGGTACCGTGGAACACGGGGTTGCCCGATTGAACGATTTTGCCCTTGGCGACATCGACCAACTCGTTTTTCACGAAGTGCAGGATAGTGCACGGAACGTCGGCGGCGCCCTGTGAAAACATGTAGGGCGTCAGGGATGCCCAGTCAAAGGCAAGGAGATGAAGTCCTCGGCCGAGAGAGGCTTAATTAGTTACTGTGATGATGGCGTCGAGCTCGGCTAATGTCGAGGTACCACCAACGGCGGGTGTGCAGTTGACGGAGGAGCCGCTTGCTGTAGAGGTGCCGGCCGGCGTACACCCGGGTGCATTAAGCTCCCGTGCCGGCGTCGGAGACACCAATGCCGCCTCCGCCGAAGACACCAACGGCCCTGCCATCGCGTTCCGCGAGTTGCTGGCCGTGAAGCTAGGAATCGGGGGCGGCCCCTGTTGGCCGCCCGCAATCCACGCACTCAACCCCTCGATCAAGGTAGGCACAATGGCGGTGATCGTCACTCCGAGTTGTTGTTGCACTTGCTCTTGGACAATCTCCAGAATCCGCGCCACCTGTGCCTTTAGTTCTTGAACCTCGCGCGCCTGGCTTTCCGAGCTGGTCTTTTTCTCCTTTCGCCCACCAGCGTTATAGTATGACGACCATTTTGTCGACAAGCCTTTGCCGGCCACACGACCAGCTGACGTCGGCTTACTGAGCTTATCCTTGTTCTTCATTACATTCAACGCCCTATTTAGAGTGGTGTCCTAAGGGTTGCTCTTAGTCGACCCCGCGCTACTGCTTTCAATTGCCTGCGGAAGGAATGTGAACCATTTAGAAATTTGGCTACATTAATTAGAATGCAACCATATGGAGCTAATTACGCGGGGGTGTATTCCTTACCAGAACAAGCTCAAGCGCCCTGGTCTTCGGATCCGTGGTAAGCTCCTTTGTTTTCGGGTCCTTCTTGTACCGGGCCCTGACAAAGTTCCTGGTCTGCTTGTCACCGTATTTATCGAAGAGGGGCGGTAGGCCTTGCTCGGCATGGTCCGCCTCCACCTTGTCCCATATAGGCTCCGCCAGTCTGTAACCGCCGGGACCGAGTGTGTGTTCCCCTAAGTTCAGCTCCCGCATTTCTTTCCCCCACTGACTTGATTCGGAGTTTGCGGTGCTCGAGCAAGTAATCTTGAAGTCATTGTAGTCATCTTCGGTGATCGAAGGATTTTTCTCCTTGATCTTCTCATAACTCTGACCTTTCTCGATCATTCTCTTCACAGTGCTTTTCCAAGTAGACAGGGCCTTGCTCATCTTCGTGAGGGCAGCATTGTTCACTTTATTCCCTTTGAGGCTTGTGTTTTCAAATTCAGCGGGGAACTTGTATCGTTCGTGCAGCTTCGTGAAGAGGAGGTTGCGCAAATTCCCTTGGTCAGGATGCCTCAGGTTCTCGGTGTTGATCGAGACGGTGATCCGGAGAATGCACCCGAGCTAAAGCGAGTACCCCTTGACTATTCGTTCGGGCGCCGTTGGATTCCCATCGGAGTCCACTTCAGTAACTTCCTCCTTGAGGGTGCGGAGCACGGTCGGGTGCCGGTCCTTCCGTTGCATCTTCGGTTGGCTGCCATCTGTGCGTGCGCCGCCATCATCAGTGGTGGCATCCTCGGCGGCACCATCAGTGGGGTCATCCTCGGCGGTACCATCAGTGGTCTCAGGATCGGTGGGGAAGGCGGCATCCTCATACAAGTGAGGTTGTTCCTCCATCTCCAGGGACAGCTCCCAGAATGCCTTGCCGCCCGAACCCCCAGCCTCATCGTTGTTGGCCATGTTTCTCTCTAAATAGGAACAAAGTGTGGTCAAAAAGTTGGTTATTGTCAAGGAACAAGATCATGGTCTCATCATTTAGGGTTTGTCGACACCGAGGCATCCTAAAAGCTAAGCTTTTATCATTGAGGGTTTTTCGACGCCGAGGCACCCTAAAAGCCTAAGCTCTCATCATTTTGGTTTTTATCGACACCGAGGCGCCCTAAAAGCCAAGGTTTTATAATTAATGGTTTGTCGACACCGAGGCATCCCAAAAGCCAAGCTGGGAAGGAGAATTCTAAGTTGGGCCTAATAACTTGGCTCTATTGCCGCCTATGGTTTAATGCATCTAGAATAAAGGGGCACTTGATCCTACTTAATTAACTACTAAGATACCCCAGCCCATGTATTAGTCACAAGTGCCCCATATGTCCTATTTTTAGCAAAGTCATGCTAAAATTCACGAAAAATTTCAGCATGACCTTTGCTGAAAATAGGACATATGGAGTACCCGAATTTGCCGGAACGGAAGTTAATCGACATTCCAGCAAACTCAAGGGCCTCTCGGGGTACCTGCAAAATCATCACGACACGATGGTCGGAGACAAAACCCAGCAAAAATCTGGATAATGCCAGGGTTTCCTCACACTAGACTAGACTGGCACAGAGTATGTATATTATCCTTTATGTGGCTGAAAGGACAGGTCGGAGTATTCCTACGACTTAACAAGAATACATACTGGTATATTAAGTTATTAACGCAAAGCCAAAGGAGTTCTTGGCACACATCTGTCAATCTTTTGCAAAAAAGGGGTATAGATGAATCAACCAATGAGCCTACCCCAACTTGCTTGGGACAAATTGCATCGTTCCCGTTGTTTGTTGTATGAATCAACCAATAAACTCGAAAGTAAAAAAATTGCTCTTATCACAATACTGATGGAAGCTTGACTTTGCATATTCTTCCAGATCTCATTCCATGACAAATAAACAGGGCTTGGGTTGACACTAGGCGCCAGTAATGACACAATCATGGGGGCGGCTAAAGTAACTTGATGCAATAAGACAGAAGCCAAATATGTAGCCCTTTCAACTTGTTGAAGCGACACAATTCGAGGCTCCTACACTAGCCATGCAATTGTTCCCGGATAGGCCACTTCAAAGGGGACAAGCTGAGAAATTGAACACTCACTATACTAAACAATAGGGTACTAGGCATTAGGAATCTAATTAACTACCAGGCAATGACCAATGGTAACCGCGATCAAGAAGACCCTTTGCGTAGACAACTAACACTTAGACGCAGTGGTTTGCCCTAAACCATCGAGTCATTTTCATTTTGAAACTGAGAAGTGTACTACTGATAATTTAGACCGAATGTTTTTACTGTACAATAATGTTTTGGTAAATGTCATGCTGTTCCATTTTATTTGACACATTAGTTAACTGAATTTTGACACAGTGGTTAACTGAATTTTTACCCAGTAGTTAACTGAATTTAATTAACAAAGTAGAAAACAGAAAAAACTAGACTGCATGGAGTAGTAACAAATGCAGTTAACAAACTATGCTGCATTTATAATCTGAATAATACTCCAACAATATACTCCATGATTATAAACTACAGGTCTTTCTATTTACCACTACAATAATGATGCTTCTGCTGTCATACTCGAGCTTTTCTTGCAGCCCTACGTGTGCATCATATCCTCTGTCACAGCAATAAAAAGAATGTTTTTTTCCTTCTATATTAAGGCAACAAATGTGTAATGCTTAGAACAGGATGAACATCTAGCAATACATGTGAACAAGCCCCTTGTTAATGGCTCCAGTTGCTGAACCTCTATCAGGTTGTAATAGAGCATGCAAGACATAGTATGACAATTCACTTTTTACAGTTGGGTCTTGCAGCAATTACTTCCTACAGTCATTCCCAACATCTCCAAACTACCATGCTCATAATAAAAGGCTAACTACTCCCAAATTAGGTTCAGATAAAGACTACGGTACATCAAGCCACAGGCGTGCCACAGAGCTACCATGAACGCGATTCAAGGAAAGAAAACCGAAACCCTAAGCAATCACGGCCTCGCACATGCAGCATATATCAGACTCAAGCACCACATCTGCCTAAGCCAGCTAGGTCTAAAGGACTGGAATCGCGTCCAAAGATACGGGGGGAAGGGGATCTGGCGGCGTGGCTTACACTTGCGGATGCGGGCGGCGGGGTAGCCGCACGAGGAGTAGGTGGTCTTCTGCAGGTGGAAGCTGCGGCGGCGGCAGCGGATGCACATCGTGTGGGTCTTGTTCCGGCGCTAGATGTCGGGGGCGTCGGCGGCGGGGGCGTCGGCGGCGGCGGCGCACGTAGGGGTGATGGGCCTCGAACCCCTCATTGGTTACCCCAAGTGGAAGGTGTAAGATGCAGTATGTAGAAGTGTTTTCCCTTAGCAAAGATACCAAGGATCGAATCCCCAGAGACTCCTAGGTTCAACAAGTAGGTGTCAACTACTAACGACGCATATTAGCAATCAACGTGGACCTGCACACAGATACAAATAACTTTTCTCCCAACGAGTACAGAGAGGTTGTCAATCCCTCCGGCCTTGTAGTTCACAAAGGGTTAAAAGCAAATGATAGTAGTGATAGATAATGTTTTGCAATAGTAAGTAAATAGCGAAAAGTAAATAGCGGATGTGATCAATGATGGTAATATGGACCGGAGTCTCATGATGTTCACTAGTGATGTCTCTCTCCCAAAAGACGATAAAACAGCTATGTGAGGTAAACAAATTACAGTTGGGCAATTGACAGTACCACGAACGCAAACCAATGCTAATTACATTGCAGAAAGGTTGAGGTTCAAAGCATGGGCGGTACGCCAAAGTAAGTAGACCGAAATCCATCAATATCTACTACTAATCATCCACCTTGAGATATCTATCCAGAACATCTCGCTGGTATTAAGTTGCGAGTCCCACCCATAGTGTAAACTCAATGCAACAGACAACTGCATTAAAAGAACTTTGCGTAAAGTAAACAATCCTTGCACCCGCGGGCACAAGCACTGTTGTTTTCCCCCTTGTGGCAACAGCACATCCCCTAGACTCATGTTTCTGTCACTCAAGCTAGTCATCGAGGGGCATGAACCCACAATCGAGCATAACGTTCCCTCTTGGAGTCACTACGTATTACTTGGCCAAAGCAGTAAATAACAACGAAGAACATGCAAGAATTACTTATGAACATAAATATAAAAGAGGTAGATCAAATATATTACTCAAGATCAATCTGAACATAATCTCATAATCCATCGGATCCCAGCAAACTCAACATAGCAACAGCATAAGGATTACATATGTGCCTCGATCATGTAGGGCAGCTCACGAGGACTAATTAGTGAAGCACAAGAACAGGAGGAGAACATCACATAGCTACTGGTCATGGACTCATGGTCCAAGGGAGACTACTCACGAGTCATCCGGGAGGCGTCCATGGTGGTGGAGAAGCTCCCGGTGGTGATCCTCCCCTCCGGCAGGGTGCCGGGAAGAGTTCTCCTGGTGCTCCCGATCTTGGAAGCGGCGGCGGCGGCGGAATAGAGATGGGATCGCGAAAAGAGTTTTTGTTCTGAGGGTTTCGGAGGACGCTTTAAATATATGCCAAAGGGGGGCATCGGGGAAGCTTCGAGGGGCCCAGGCGCTCCCCCGGCGCGGCCCAGGGGGGGCGCGCCGCCAGGACGCCTGGAGCCCTGGTGGCCCCCCCGGCTGTCCTTCGGACGCACGGTAGTTTCCGAAACGCTGATTTTTTATACAATTTTTCTGGATTTTTCCTGGCAGTTCTCGTAACGTGAAAACCTGAAATACAAAAACAGCCGAAAACAGAAACTGGCACTGGGGTGCACTGGATTAGTAAGTTAGTCCAAATATGATCAAACATGCATGGAAGTGTATGAATATCATAGCAATATCACCCAAAAGTGGCATGGAGCAAGCAGAAATTATAGATACGTTTTGGACGTATCAACATCCCCAAGCTTAATTCCTGCTCGTCCTCGAGTAGGTAAATGATAACAAGAATAATTTCTGTGGTGACATGCTATTAACCATATAGGACTTATTATAGTCATATGACAAAAGCTTACTGAGACAATGATTCTATAGTAATTAAGTTGCCTCATGAGAAAATCACAAATGACTGAAAGTTTTACAATATGACATTGAAGCATCAAAAAGATATGCAATGAACATGATGTGCAAATATGATAAAGTGATATCTAGCTTGCCCCCTTTAGTGAAGCAAAACATAAATGCAGGGGCACCTTCAAGGTTTAAGTGATGACTAGATACGATGATTTCAAAATAAACGATATCACAATCATGCAAAAGACAATGCTACTTTGGGACAATGCACATTACACTCAGAATGACAATCATGCTCTCAGTAGTTGGTGCTTGAAGAAAGAAGGTGGAGACTCAACATAAAAGTAAAAGAATGGTTATGTGCTAGAGCTTTTTTATTTTGAAAACATGGAAGCAATTTTGTCAACGGTAGTAGTACTTCATATGTGTCATGCATAAGACATCCTATAAGTTGCAAGCCTCATGCATCGAATGCCAATAGTGCTCGCACCTTGCCCTAATTAGCTTGGATTTCCATGGGTTATCATTGCATTACATATGTTTCAACCAAGTGTCACAAAGGGGTACCTCTATGCCACCTGTACAAAGGTCCAAGGAGATAAATCGCATTTGATTTCTCGTTTTTGATAGATCTCAACTTGAGGACATCCATACCGGGACAACATAGAAAATAGATGATGGACTCCTCTTTAATGCATAAGCATATTCTCATAAGAGATTGAGGATCAATGTCCAAGCTAAAACTTCCACCATGATACATGGCTTTGGTTGGCGGCCCAATGTTCTTCTCTAACAATATGCATACTCATTCAACCCATGGCAAATCACCCTTACTTCAGACAAGACGAACATGCATAGCAACTCACATGATTTTCAACAAAAGTGTGACAGTTGATGGCGTCCCCAGAAACATGGTTACCGCTCAACAAGCAACTTATAAGAAATAAGATACATAAGCAACATATTCTTTACCACAATAGTTTTTAAGCTACTTTCCCATGAGCTATGTATTGCAAAGTTAGTTTGCTTAGTACAGGTGGAGGTTAGCAAAAGACTGTGAGCGACCAACTAAGAGAGCAATGATGGTCATAATCATGCAGAGCGACAAAGCAATATTGAATCAGGCATGGTAGTTATATCGCTACTCAGAAATCAAAGATCATCATGGCTTGATAGACTTTCTTTACAGTCTTAAATATGCGTGAGCATACGCCAAGTCAATCAAAATAAATTCTCGAAGGAAGATATTACTAAACCATACCACATCATCGGCAAACAAATCAAGTTGGTACTCCAATAACACATTGGGAATCCCCCAGCTATTTGAGACTAACCATAAGAAAACATGAATCACTAAGCTCCATTATGCACGTAGCATATTTATCATAGACACATTAACCAATGCAACGGAAGCAAACTCTCTTAATAAGGTGAGCATGATAATTAAAGAGAGTTCAAGCAACCAACTAAACAAAAGCTCTTTGAAAAGATAAGCATGAATACTAAGAGCAGAGCATGATAGTAGCTATTAGAAGACAAAGAACACACACAACAAAGATAGACATGAAAATTCTATGTTATGTTCTACGTAGAAGTGGAGCGTGTTTCTCTCCCACATAAAGAATGCTATGTTCCGACTCGTTATGAAAAACTAAAAAGAAAACTAAAAGCAAGACGCTCCAAGCATAACACATAACACATGAAGTGTTAAAAATATAGCGAAACGAAAGACGAACTGATAATGTTGATGGAGAAGGGGATGCACGGGGGCATCCCCAAGCTTAGAAGCTTGAGTCTCCTTGAATATTTCTTGGGGGTGCATGGGGGCATCCCCAAGCTTAAGCGCTTGACACTCCTGAATCTTTTTATCATCTTCCCTCGCACACTTGAAAACTCCCTTCATACATAAGTCATTGTAATCTGATTAGCGAGGTTAGTACCCTTAATAAAATAATTATACCTTGCTGGAAATAAAGATATTCTTGAAGTTCTACTGTTTCTCAAGATTGCCAAAAGGTTTTTGCAAAGAAAAAGCAAGCTCTTGATTTGCAAAATGAAGGAAAGGCAAAACAGGACAGAATCTGTGAAAAATAGAACATCAGGTAGTAATTGATCTGTTCGGGATACTTCTGCAACTCAAATCAAAAAACTCAAAACAGAAGCACGAAAGACAATTATATAGAGAACTCTGTCGAAAAAATTCAGACCAAAAAGATGATCTGGTGATTTTATACGATTTTTTCTATCCAAGGACAGAATCTGTTTCCTGGACAGCACCTCACAACTTTTGAACTTTCTAGCAATCAGAGGCTATACTTGGCACAAATATGAAAAGCAAAGATACAATGATGATGCTACAGCAGTAAACAACATCAAAACACAACAAAAGCAAAAAAAAAAATTCATGTGGGCTGCCTCCCAAAAGCGCTTTCTTTTATGCCTTTAAGCTAGGCATAATGCATAGAGGAATCAATAACCATCATAATAATCGGAGTTATAAATTGATTCATATGGTTCCTCAACAAGTTCACTCTTGTTCCTTCTAGGAAAGGGGTACACACCTTTTGCCTTCCCGCGTAAGCGGATTTGTCCCTTACCTATATCGATGAAGCCTTTTACCGCTCGGAGGAAGTCCCTTCCAAGCACTATATTTCCTTGGTTTGGCTCCATGATGAAGAAATCAACCATTGCAATCCCTTTAAGGAATTTAACTGGCACATCTTTTATTCTTCCCTGGATTTCAGAAATATCTCCATTAGTGTGTTCATGATAAGATGGTAATTTATCCATGTTAAATTTTAAAGAATCATGAACAATTTTTGGCATAGTAGAAACAATAGATCCAATATCACAATAAGCAAGGAAGTCTTGATTAGAGATGCTAATCCTAACAAGAGGCTCCTAGTCATTATCTATTTCCAAAGTATCTCTCTTATTGGGTTTGGGTTTCTCTACCTTCATTAAGTCTAGAGCATCCATTCTCTTTTCAATAGTAGCAAGTCTATCTATGACAGTATCAAAATTATGATCATAAACAAAGTAACTAGATAGACCATGTATAATTTCAAGAGCTCTAGCTTCATCACACTCTAGGAAATCTCCCTCGGCTATAATGTCGAGAGAGTGTTTACACCATTGAAAAAGACCCTGGTAAAAATTCCTAAGCACAATTTTTATAGGTATCCAAGGCATAATTCTCCTATGTGCATCAGAAATTCTGTCCCATGCCTTCTTCATATTTTCTCCATCCCTTTGATGGAAATCTAGAACTTCTGATTCCCTCAAAGCACCATATCCTGACATGTTTAGCTAAACAGATAGGACTACTAACAGGAAGGCAAAATAATTTTTTTTTGTAATTTTTGATAAAGGATATTAAAGCAAAAACTGAAAGGTAAACTAACAAGACTAAAAAGCAAAGGTAAAAGATAGCGTGCAACTCCCCTATCCTGAAGAGTGGAGTCCCCGGCAACGGCGCCACAAAATACTCCTAGTTGGTTACCCCAAGTGGAAGGTGTAAGATGCAGTATGTAGAAGTGTTTTCCCTTAGCAAAGATACCAAGGATCGAATCCCCAGAGACTCCAAGGTTCAACAAGTAGGTGTCAACTGCTAACGGCGCGTATTAGCAATCAACGTGGACCTGCACACAGATACAAATAACTTTGCTCCCAACGAGTACAGAGAGGTTGTCAATCCCTCCGGCCTTGTAGTTTACAAAGGGTTAAAAGCAAATGATAGTAGTGATAGATAATGTTTTGCAATATTAAGTAAATAGCGAAAAGTAAATAGCGGATGTGATCAATGATGGTAATATGGACCGGAGTCTCATGATGTTCACTAGTTATGTCTCTCTCCCAAATAACGATAAAACAGCTATGTGAGGTAAACAAATTACAGCTGGGCAATTGACAGGACCACGAACGCAAACCAATGCTGATTACATTGCAGAAAGGTTGAGGTTCAAAGCATGGGCGGTACGCCAAAGTAAGTAGACCGAAATACATCAATATCTACTACTAATCATCCACCTTGAGATATCTATCCAGAACATCTCGCTGGTATTAAGTTGCGAGTCCCACCCATAGTGTAAACTCAATGTAACAGACAACTGCATTAAAAGAACTTTGCGTAAAGTAAACAATCCTTGCACCCGCGGGCACAAGCACCGTTGTTTTCCCCCTTGTGGCAACAGCACATCCCCTAGACTCATGTTTCTGTCACTCAAGCTAGTCATCGAGGAGCATGAACCCACAATCGAGCATAACGTTCCCTCTTGGAGTCACTACGTATTACTTGGCCAAAGCAATAAATAACAACGGAGAACATGCAAGAATTACTTATGAACATAAATATAAAAGAGGTAGATCAAATATATTACTCAAGATCAATCTGAACATAATCTCATAATCCATCGGATCCCAGCAAACTCAACATAGCAACAGCATAAGGATTACATATGTGCCTCGATCATGTAGGGCAGCTCACGAGGACTAATTAGTGAAGCACAAGAACGGGAGGAGAACATCACATAGCTACTGGTCATCGACTCATGGTCCAAGGGAGACTACTCACGAGTCATCCGGGAGGCGTCCATGGTGGTGGAGAAGCTCCCGGTGGTGATCCTCCCCTCCGGCAGGGTGCCGAGAAGAGTTCTCCTGGTGCTCCCGATCTTGGAAGCGGCGGCGGCGGCGGAATAGAGATGGGATCGCGAAAAGAGTTTTTGTTTTGAGGGTTTCGGAGGACGCTTTAAATATATGCCAAAGGGGGGCATCGAGGAAGCTTCGGGGGGCCCAGGCGCCCCCTCGGCGCGGCCCAGGGGGGGCGCGCCGCCAGGGCACCTGGAGCCCTGGTGCCCCCCCCCCCACCGGCTGTCCTTCGGACGCACGGTAGTTTCAGAAACGCTGATTTTTTATATAATTTTCTGGATTTTTCCTGGCAGTTCTCGTAACGTGAAAACCTGAAATACAAAAACAGTCGAAAACAGAAACTGGCACTGGGGTGCACTGGATTAGTAAGTTAGTCCAAATATGATCAAAAGTGTATGGAAGTGTATGAATATCATAGCAATATCACCCAAAAGTGGCATGGAGCAAGCAGAAATTATAGATACGTTTTGGACGTATCAAGGGGCGGCGGCGTCGTAGGGGGCGTCGGGAGGACGTCGGCGGCGTCGCGGGTCTGGGGTGCGAGAGGTGCGAGAGGGAGAAGTGGGGATCTGGCGAGAGGGAGGGAAGGGCGCACCAGCCAGAGATGCGTCATTAGAATGTTTTTTTATACCAATGGCGCACCAGCCAGAGATGCGCCATTAGAATGTTTTTTTAATACCAATGGCGCACCAGCCAGAGATGCGCCATTAGAATGTTTTTTTATAAATTTTTTTTTATAAAAACATTAATAATTTTTTATTTGAAAATATTTATGAATATAAAAAAATATCATGAATATGAATATGAAACAGTAATAATTTTTTATAAAAATAGTAATAATTTTTTATTTGAAAATATTTATGAATATAAAAAAATATCATGAATATGAATATGAATATGAAATAAAAAAATTTTAAACAGTAATAATTTTTTAAACAATATCATCAGATTTTTTTATTTGAAAATATTTATGAATATAAAAATATATCATCAAATTTTTATTCGAAAATACCATCAAATTTGTTATTTGAAAATATAATCAAATTTGTTTTTTGAAAATATAATCAATTTTTTTTAGTTGCATTCATTTGTGACGGTGGAGCGGGGGGAAGGGTGCGGGGGTC
>LR738711.1:226542366-226704175 GCA_902687465.1 Secale cereale
GCATGAAGGGCTTAAAGAATGCCACAGTCGCACGTCTGTGCGACATCACATAAAGGGCTTAAAAGAATGCCACAGTCGTACGTCTGCGCGACATCGCATAAAGGGCTTAAAGAATGCCACAGTCGCACGTCTGTGCGACATCACATAAAGGGCTTAAAAGAATGCCACAGTCGTACGTCTGCGCGACATCGCATAAAGGGCTTAACGAATGCCATAGTCGGACGTCAGTGCGACATCACATAAAGGGCTTAAAAGAATGCCACAGTCGGACGTCTGTGCGACATCACATAAAGGGCTTATAAATAATCAATGATGAACGGTGAAATACTTCAGGAAATAAATCAGTACAGAGGTAATGAGTTCATCTACCAAATGAACTTGACATGAATCACTACTCTTGTTACTATCAAGTATTTACCAAGGACGGTCACCGGGTTGACACAAAGGTTGACCCTAGGTCATAAACATGGCTACTTGAAGGATTTAACTCTGCAGAGCTCGTACTATTAACTCATAGCCAACGGATTCTACTAGCCACGGGGACTAGTTCCGTCTACGGTGTTTTAGTAGAAACCCAACTAACCAGTACACACCCATTTCACATCCTGTTGTCCGGAATCACCTGTGACAACGTTCACGAAAAACTTTAAGACGGGGAGGCTACAACCTCGAATAGCATGGGATCAAATTTGTATATGCACGCTCTAAGGGTGCCCCCCTCTGGGTCCCAACCGGAAACACCCATGCCCCCTGACCGGATGACGGGCTTTAATCCAGGGCCATGGAACCCTCATCCCGGCCCCTCTACTTGGTGTGTACTCGGGAAGTGGTTTACAACTGACAAGACCGCAATCTTAACAGACGGCTTATGATAGTACCAAAAAGGAGATGAACGGAATCACGACATGATCTCCGGTGATGCTAAGCTAACCAACTACTGACATGCTCCAACAATACCAGCATACCACCCATCATGTCACTACATGATCGAGGTGGTTCAAACATTATCATTCGAGGCTCACCCGAAGCTTGCTTGCATAAAATATAACCATACACCAATGCTTTTATGACCATGCTTATGAGAAGAACTACTCGAGCAAACATGCAACACACACATCATATCAAAGGTTCAAACATGCTTGCCTGGTTCAGAGTAGTCGGAGTCTAACTCGGTGAGGTTCGCGGCTCCGTCACGTCCTTCGGTATCTACGTATTCAAACAAACGGATACTAACATAAATACCGCGTGTGCAAATAAAGTTGCTCTACAAAATTTCACATAAATATGACAAAAAACTAGACAGAAAACTAAAGAGGACAGAAAAAGAATCAACTCAAAATCATCTTTAGTTAAAAAGATATTAGAGTTTTTGTCCAGGGACTCATCTGTAATGAAACAGAAAAAATTCCAGGGGCTAGAATAGAGAACAGAAAAGCGAACCTGTACACAGTACGCCAACCGAAGAAGGAAACGTACTTTGCCCGAAGGCGCTTTCCAGAAAAATGGTTCGGACAGAGATGAGAGGCTGACGATGGGTCCCACTCGTCGGGTTTGAACTCTGAGACAGAGTCGCGTCGGCGCCAGGTGCTGCGGTAGTCGCCAGCGCTGATTCACGGCGAGCTAGGGGGAGAAAAGGGTACGTACAGCTTCCTAGAGATCTTCCGCGTTGATTGGTGGTGGAGTTGAGCGTCGGCGAGCCCCACGTCGACGGCGACCCTGTCTCCGGCGGACGGCGGCTCGGGTGGTCGTGGGCCTCGTCGGGGAGAGTTCCTGGGGTCGAATTGAAGTGGGGGTTAGGTTTAGGTAGGTGCCAAGGTGCTACGCTCGAGTCCACGATGGCGGAGGAGCTCTCACCGGAGAAAACGCTACTGGAGCCCGAGGCGGACGGAGTTGGCCGGAGTTCGGGAAGAAGGGCCCCTCGAGGCTCTTCCAGAGGCTGGGCGTGGTCTAGGGAGATGGTGGAGGTGTGCGGGCTCGAGAACGAGCTCGGGGGTACTTTATATAGCTGGCCCGAGGCGGTTGCCGTGAACGGGATAAGTCCGGCGAGTTGTTACGGCGATGCAGTGGCTGGACGGCGGGTTTAGGGGCTTGAGCATCGACTAGGAAGTGCACTGGTTCCATTCCCGTTCCTAACTCAGCAGGGGAGAGATGATTACGGGCTGCCCTCGATGGAACGGCCGTGCGGCACGTCGGCGGCAGGAAACGCGCTCTGCACGCGCCAGGTCACGGCGACGGTGCTGCAGGCGTGCGCTAGCAGTGGAGATGGCCACGCGGAGCGCTAGGGTGATTTGGGCGGCGCCAAACGGCGTCGAGCCGCGGGGTGACTGCCAGCCGCCATGGGCGGTTCTGTTGCCGTGGAAGTCGCCGGCGTGGTCGGGCCAGAGCGCTACCGACGCCCGGAAGCAGCCAAGCGAGCGTGCGGCGCGTTGCATAAGCAGGAGGTGCAGTGTGCGTCGATCCAAGGCAGGTACTGGCGAGATTGTCGTTGTGGTTCTGACGAACTGACGAACTGTCGAACTCCACTGTCGATAGCTTCAGTTAGCAGTTTCTGAACCTAACAGCATAGTGCATGCTAGGTGTTTGATGAAATGATTCTGGCATGAGGGAAATGTTTTTGGGGCTGATAATTGGTGGAGTGGCCTCTTGATGTATCTAGAGGCTGCTTGATTTTCACAGAATTTTTAGAAGAAGATAAATATGAATTTCACCAAAATTTGCAAATCTGGTTCAAACTTCCAGCAGGTGAAATTTGAAAATTTTGAACTGTGGATCACTGAAACAAGATGGATCTAGGTTGTGGGTACTAAGGACTATCTAGGAAAGTTAGTTTGGAATCAAATAACAAGATAGACATGGTGGTTCCTTTGTAAATCACCAAGGTTCACTATAAAAGACAGAAATAGTTTTTGGAGTAAAATAAATAGAGGAAAAATCCCAATAAGGTCAAGACTTACTGGAATTGATGAGAGACTTGTCCTAAGGTGTGAAGAGGGTCTTGGAGAGAAATATTTCTGTTGGGGTCATGGCAAGATGAAGGTTGGAGGGGAAGATAAGTGCAAGGTCAAACCTGAGAGGTTTAAATCAAGAAGGGGAGAATTCAAACAACCACTTTTGAAACTCAACTTGTGCTTGAGCCAACACAAGAGAAAATCTTCAAGATCAAAAACCAAGCTTGAGCAAACACATAAACTTTGGCCAGAAGAGATTTTAGAAGGGTCTTAAGAAAAGATCAAACAACCCCCTTCCAAAAGGCCAAAAGTTTGTAAGAAAAGCCAAACTCAAAAATTTGGGGTGTTACAAGCTAAGTGTGTGAACACGATTTGGTAAAGGTAGCGATGAGAGGCCATGTAGGAGTACATGGTGGGTTGTCTCATTGTAGCCGTCCTCAGGAACTAGGTTCTGTGTGGGTTGCTCCATGACCAGTTACTAGCATGCATTGGGCCTGAAACCAATGGACCCTCTCGACTTATTAACTGCAGTTGTCCTCTATCCAGGAGTTGCAACTAGTTTCTGGTGTTTGTAGTTTACTGGAGGTCATGCGTAGCGCTGTCCCTCGGGGTGGGCTGTGACGCGGCAGGTACGTGGCACGGTGTACCGGTCGCCCGTTTGGTGATGCGGGAACCCTGTACACATCGTTTGGGGCCGTGAGCGACACCCCGGCCGGATCTCCCCACGGATGGAACCCAAATAGGCGATAAACCTGGACTAGAGACTTGTGTGGTTAGTCAGGTCGTGGCCGACATCCTCGCTGGGCCTCCTCTTGAAGGTTGCCGAGTACATGTCGTGTAAACGGCGGTAAGTGGTGAGAGTGTGTGTGAAGAAGTACACCCCTGCAGGGTTATATATGATCTATTCGAATAGCCGTGTCCACAGAAATGGACTTCTGGGTTACCTGTACAGTTCATAGACAAGTGAAAGTGGATACTCTAAAACGCGCAAGATAAGCGTGAGTGCTAAGGATGGCTTCTCGTAGGGAGACGCGAGCGGCTCCATAGTGGTGTATTGATTGGTGAATATGTGGACTCGTGTGCGCCACCTCAAAAGAGTTACTTGCAGTCATAGTTCAGGATAGCCACCGAGTCAAAGCTAGCTTGCTGCAGTCAAACTCCACCACCCCTTTGTTGATACTGATGCATATGTAGCTAGTTCTGATGTAAGTCTTGCTGAGTACCTTCGTACTCACGTTTGCTTAATTTATGTTTTTGCAGAGAGACTTCAGTCTCGCTAGTGGTTCCGCGTGGACTTCGACGTTTAGCTTGTTACCTCTGCTACGATGTTGGGTCATGTGACCTATGTTTGTAATAAATGCTATGATGGCACTTCTGGGCCTTTATCTATATGAGTTGTTGAGTTATGTTGTGATGCCATGTTGTACAACACATACTTGCACGTTATGCGTACGTGTAATGTGTATTGCTATGTGTGGGATCCGACACCTAGTTGTTTACCCTTGGTAGCCTATCTTACAGGGAAATGTCTCCTAGTGCTTCCATTGAGCCTTGGTAGCTTGCTACTGCTCCGGAACACTTAGGCTGGCCGGCATGTGTCCTTCTTCGTTCCTGTGTCTGTCCCTTAGGGGAAATGTCATGCGTTGTTCCTTTAAGTCCTTGTAGCTTGCTATGACTGGGGTTCATACGTTGATGACCGACACGTTCGTTGCTGGGTCATGTATACCTGTCTCTGTAATTTAGTGCCACTTTTGGTTTATAACAGGTCATGTTGGCCCGGGTTCTCTCTCATATAGATGCTAGCGACACTATCATATACGTGTGCCAAAATGTGCAAACGGTCCTGGGCCAAGTAAGGTGGCACCCGTGGGGATACCGTGCGTGAGGCCGCAAAGTGATATGATGTGTTACAGGCTAGACCTGGGTGACTTAGGATCGGGGTCTTGACAGCTTTGGTATCAGAGCCTGACTGCATGTAGGATTAGTAAGCCAAACTGGTCGAAGTCGTGTCTAGAAATTCTTTAGTTATATACGGGAATTGATTGTGGAAGGGAACGTAAGGCTCTTTTACTCCCTTACCCCATGACCTTCTGATCTGAGTCACCTTTTTCTTCTACGGGGATTAAGAACTAGGATTCTCATTCTATTTATCAGGATCACGTTAATGGTGGATTCAACCCTCAGTTCAGTTTCTACTACTTCCGTTTGTTCAACTGTTGGTCTCAGAACCTTGACATTATGATGTTGAGTGGTTATGCTATCTTTGTGCTTGAGTCTCAAAAGTATTTTCAAGCATTTACAGCCGTTATGATGTCCGAGTCATCCTAGGTTTCTAAACAATCTGATGCATTTGCAAATCTTTCCTACCTGTTCTTAATGTTCTTTTAGGCCAGATTAACCACACTAGTCGGTGTGTTGAGGTACTCCGTTGCCTCGACATATAGGTTGGAGCTATTACTATGACCCTAGGTGTCTTAAAAGATCACCAGTAATCTAACTATGCTTTATATTCCCAGTGTGATGATTCTGGCCATTATTCTCGAAATCATCCCATGATGCCATTTAGTTAGTAGGCATTCTACTCATGGGTTCTTGAACCCAAGATTCTTTATACCTACTTCATGTTGGTAGTATTTGCTCGTCCCTTTAGGATATTAGTAACCTTGTGATAGTCCTGGTAATACTTCCGAGAACAATCCATGGAAAAACTTGCCAGCCATTCTTTATCCTCTAATTCATGTGCATTTGTGCAAGTTGCCGCCATGAATTCGAGAAAGTTAGTTTTGCTTCCTCTGGAATCATCCCAAGTCTGTCATGCACGTGCGCGGTATACTATGGCTTGAGAGATTAGCTACCTCCATCCCATTGGTATTTCCTAGCACACCAAGCCACTGATTGAATTTTTCAAAGAAAAGAAGTTCATGTGCTAATCCCGAAGGGCCCGGACGGACATGCACAAGACTTCGTTATCTCCAATGATGATTCCCAATCTGAACTCGGTGGTATTTTATCATAAGACTACTATGTGGTCATGCTTGTCTGGGACAACGTGTCCACATGTACGTAGCAGAACTAGCTCATGTTTTGGAGCTTGCTATCGTAGTTCACTCCCCGAGAATCTCGCAACGCCGTCTCATCGATTTGTGTTGCAAATTTTCATTTCTCTTTCTAGACTCGATGAGTCTGGAATATCCTGACACCAACCGGAACTGAATCTCAGGCAGATATGATGGTTGGAGCCTTTTCCAAGAACTATAATATTGGTCTCTCGATAACCAGTAAAGTGGATGTCGTGGCCAACACACTCAGCCGGAAGACCTATTGTTGTAGTATCTTGATAGAAGAAGTTGGCCACCTCCCCACAAGGACTTCGTAGGGATTACTCCCTAGTTGTTCCTTATGGATTTTTGTGCTTCTGAAGTCCGACCTTTTACTTGACGTTCTAGGTACTAAACCATTTTAATAAATGGGTTGCGCTAGCACATCAAGGAGAACATTAGAAGCGGAGTGCTAAGTGTCCCTCGGTCGATCATCCAGATTTTGCCCCCTTGACTCCGCTAGGGTGAAATATGAGAAGGTGTTATCTTCCTTTGCATCTGCACCGTCCATCGCTATTCATCATGGTCGTATGTTGTGTTGTTAGCACCATTGGCACGGTTAATGGTAAAACCTTGATGATGATGGAAATGCTCAAGTTCTTGAGAGCACGCTCAAGCACTAGGTGTTATCATCGACACTAACCGGGATTGCTCCCAGTGTTCTTGGTTATGGTATAACCTCTCCAAGAGTAGATTCACTCTCTACTGTTGGATTTCTTCCCAGGAACCAGAATCATTCCCAGCATTTGCATTTTGTTCCCAGCTTGCACCGCCAATGTGCCATTTTACCATGGGTTCCATCCATTTCTGATGATAAGCAAAATCATTCCTTGTGTTGTCTTCAACATGGTAGTCCACATCATCCATGCTAGTCGGAGTATGTGGTTCTCTCGAACTCCATCTAACAATCGTTTGTGATTGCCTTAGGCTGGTTTACAGAATTTTAATGATCTCTATATCAAAAGTAATTCTTTTTGCCACTTAAGGGAATAAGTCTAGGAGTCACCTTCTCTAAGGTGCCCCGTCTGGTGACCTCGATCGCCATCTTTCTTAAGTGTGGAATTATTGCCTGTCAAGTGAATCTTCATCGTTTGTTTCACTCCATCCCTTTGGATGGGTGTTCCGTGTCTCAGCTCAAGAGATGTTTCAATGTCTCACTCCATGAGTTGATCTTGAGTCGCTTGATCTTTCAGAAGATCATTTTTGTAGAGCTTCTTTCGTCGTCACCGTGTTGGACAAAGACCTTGAAAGCAAGGATGTCCAAATCAACATAATGCAAGCAATCAACATTCATATGAAGGATAGTTGGATCATGAAGATTGTGTTAGTTTGCGTCCCCCTTCATCTTACCCTACACTTGAATCTCAGGACGAGATTCTTGTTTAGTGGGGGTGAGTTGTCACATCCCCAGATTCACGTTGCATTAGGATAGCACTTGTCTGTTGCATCATGTTTAAGTTTTCCAGAAAGTTGAAATGGGGTTTGATCAAACCCTAGCACCAGAAGATTTCAACTAGGTTCAACCTAAAAATATTTTCATTGACCCAAAATGCCTTTGAAAATGTTCATGATTTTTGAATTGGTCTAGAACCTCTGTCAAAAATGGTGCACACTTTTATAGGGCCATTCTGGATTTTTGAATTAAATCTTAAAGTATTTGCATTTGGGAATTTAAATGCTATATACTATTTTAAATGTCCAAATATTCATGAACTAAAATGTTTACTGTTGGTAATAATCCAAACAGTAGCCTCAAGCAGTTTCATGAATTTTGAGCTTGTTTTAGTATTTTAGATAAAGCCAAAACAAATGCAGGAAATAGAAAACAGAAAGAAATTAGAAAGAGAGAGAGAGCACCTACCTGGGCCTTACCAGCAGAAGCAGCCCAGCCCACCAGGGGCATACCTGTCTTCAACCTCTGCCTACTGGCAGAGGCGAGAGCGAGCATGGCGCCCGCGCACGTCGGCATGCAGCTGCCTGCCTGGGTCCCCTCGATGCGCCTAGATGACGCCACGGAGACGCCAAAACCCCCTGCACCTCTCCCTCTCTCCCCCGAACGCTCTCCCCCTCCTCTGTTCTCCTCACCGAACGCGCCCGCCGCCGGCGGCGAGCACCACCGTGACCACCGCCACTCCCTCGCCCCCTGGAACTGCCCACGTGCTTCGTCTCCACGCACTGGAGCTCTTCGCCGAGCCGCCCGATGCCAGGAACTCCTGGAGCGCCATCGTCGACCTTGTCTTCTTCCTCAGCCATAGTAGATCGCCGCCGGGATTCCGACGCCGTCCGGCCTCTGTCGAGCCTGCTGAGACCTCCGACCGAACCCCTGTGAGCCCCTTCATCGTTCCCCTCTCTCCCCTTTGTCGATCTCGACCCCTAACCACGCCGGTCACCAAGCCCGAGAACCCCTCGCCGCCGGCCATGTCGCCGTCGTCGTTCTAGCCACCGCCGCTCATGTTCGAGCTCACCACTGCACTTAGTGCACCCCTGCGCGTCGATTTCGGCCACCGGTTGCTCCTGCCTTGCGCTGCCACGCCGTTTCGGTCGTCGCCCGAACTCCGGCGGTTGCAAAGAGCTTGCCGCCGGCAGCTCCGTCCACCCCGGCCCCTCCCACTTGCGTGGATGGATGCGGGCGAGCAAGGGCTACGCCCTGCTACCCTCAGCAAGCCAAAACGCCACCCGTAGCGTGTTCCCGAGCCGCGCCGCCGTCGATTTGGTCACCGTCGGCGAGGTTCCGGTGCCGCTGACGTGGCACCATTAGTTTAGGGTCTAATCGTGTTTAATTAGTGCCCCATGTCCATGACATACGTGCCCCAGTGCCTAACTAACCACGGCTTTTATTCCTGTTTAGTTTAAGTTAACCACAGTGGCCCCACGCGTCAGTTTTGACCGTGTTGACGTGGGCGTTGACTAGGCCCACATGTCAGCGACCCTAACCAGAACTGAGTCACTGACACACGGGCCCCACTAGCAGGTTTGACCTGGACCCGCCCGTTGACTTGCTGATGTCAGCATGACCTAGTGCTGACGCAGTAACTATTTTCTGTAATTTAAAATAAATCAGAAATGATTTATTTATTTCACAAAATAGCCAAAACTTCTAAAAATCACAGAAAATAATCTATAACTCCAATGAAAATAATTTATATATGAAAAATGATTAGAAAAATTCAAGGAATCTGTTTATGGCATTTTCATGCAGGTTTGAAAAAGTTAGACCTGGTGATCAGGTCAAATCAATTAAAGGACATTTAAATAATCACATATGGAGTTTGAATTTGAATCTTTGGTTCAAACCAACTTCATTTAATATGGTTGCTAGATGCATTAGCCCAATCAACAGCATATTGCCATGTCATGATCATGCATCGTATTGTCGCATTGCATTGATTGTGTTCTCTCTTGTTTTCCGGTGTTTCCCCCTCTCAGTAGACGCTGTTCCGACGATGTGATCGATGACACTGATGAAGACCCAGTGATATCTTCAGATGTGCCAGGCAAGCAAAACCCCATTGAGCATTCCGATACGATCCCACTCTCTCGCTCTTGCTCTCTTTACTGCATTAGGACAACAACGCTTCAACTGTTACCTGCTGCGGTAGTTGAACCCCTTTCCACTGCATGACCTGTCATTGCCACAGTAAATAGTTGAAACCCACTAGTATGAGTAGGAGTTGTTTGATCCATGTTGTGCCTACTCATTCATGCTTTCTGGTTATGCCTGCTATTGCCTAGAGTTGTGTCAGGTCTGATTCATCGGGGATGAAATGGAAGGGTGATGAACATGTCCTAATGTGTGTGAGCTAAGTGTGTGAACACGTTTTGGTAAAGGTGGCGATGAGAGGCCATGTAGGAGTACATGGTGGGTTGTCTCATTGCAGCCATCCTCAGGAACTGAGTTCTGTGTTGGTTGATCCATGACCAGTTACTACCATGCATTGGGCCCGAAACCAATGGACCCTCTCGACTTATTAACTGCCCTTGTCCTCTGTCCAAGAGTTGCAACTAGATTCTGGTGTTTGTAGTTTACTGGAGGTCGTGCACAGCGCTGACCCTCGGGGTGGGCTGCGACGCGGCAGGTACGTGGCACGGTGTACCGGTTGCCTGTTTGGTGATGCGGGAACCCTGTACACATAGTTTGGGGCCGTGAGCGACACCCCGGCCGGATCTCCCCACGGATGGAACCCAAATAGGCGATAAACCTGGACTAGAGACTTGTGTGGTTAGTCAGGTCATGGCCGACACCCTCGCAGGGCCTCCGCTTGAAGGTTGCCGAGTACATGTCGTGTAAACGGCGGTAAGTGGTGAGAGTGTGTGTGAAGAAGTACACCCCTGCAGGGTTATATATGATCTATTCGAATAGCCGTGTCCGCGGAAATGGACTTCCGGGTTACCTATACAGTTCATAGACAAGTGAAAGTGGATACTCTAAAACGCGCAAGATAAGCGTGAGTGCTATGGATGGCCTTCTCGTAGGGAGACGGGAGCGGATCCATAGTGGTGTATTGATTGGTGAATATGTGGACTCGTGTGCGCCACCTCAAAAGAGTTACTTGCAGTCGTAGTTCAGGATAGCCACCGAGTCAAAGTTGGCTTGCTGCAGTCAAACTCCACAACCCCTTTGTTGATACTGATGCATATGTAGCTAGTTCTGATGTAAGTCTTGCTGAGTACCTTTGTACTCACGTTTTCTTAATTATGTTTTTGCAGAGAGACTTCAGTCTCGCTAGTGGTTCCGTGTGGACTTCGACGTTTAGCTTGTTACCTCAGCTACGATCTTGTACCCTTGGGAGGGTCTTGTAGATAGTCAGGCTTCTCAGCCTTTTTCATTTGTAGTTGTCTGTACTCAGACATGTTATGCTTCCGTTGCCTGTATGCTGTGTATGTTGGGTCATGTGACCTCTGTTTGTAATAAATGCTATGATGGCTCTTCTGGGCCTTTATCTATATGAGTTGTTGAGTTATGTTGTGATGCCATGTTGTACAACACATACTTGCACGTTATGCGTACGTGTAATGTGTATTACTATGTGTGGGATCTGACACCTAGTTGTTTACCCTTGGTAGCCTATCTTACATGGAAATGTCTCCTAGTGCTTCCACTGAGCCTTGGTTGCTTGCTACTGCTCCGAAACACTTAGGTTGGCCGGCATGTGTCCATCTTCGTTCCTGTTTCTGTCCCTTAGGGGAAATTTCACGCGTTGTTCCTTTAAGTCCTTATAGCTTGCTACGACCTGGGTTCATACGTGGATGACCGACACGTTCGTTGCTGGGTCATGTATGCCTGTCTCTGTAATTTAGTGCCACTTTTGGTTTATAACTGGTCATGTCGGCCCGGGTTCTTTGGCATATAGATGCTAGTGACACTATCATATCCGTGTGCCAAAATGCGTAAACGGTCCCGGGCCATGTAAGGTGGCACCCGTGGGGATACCGTGCGTGAGGCCGCAAAGTGATATGATGTGTTACAGGCTAGACCTGTGTGACTTAGGATCGGGGTCTTCACAGCTAGGTCGTGGATCTTTGAGCGAGCGTGTGGGGACCCCGACTTAGAAGTCGAGATCACCGAATGCACGTGTACAGTGATCCCAGAGATCAATGCTCACTGAACACACAGAAGCTGAATAACAAGAGTCTTACATCCATACAAATAGTCTTACACGAATTAAGGCCATTAAGGCCAAGTCTTACATAGATAGAGCCTCACGGGCTGAATAGGAAATAACTCAAATAGCGGAAGTCTTCGATAACGGGTAGAACCCATGCCATCTTCCTTAACCCTACAGGCATACTGACTGGGATAGCGTCCTAGTTCGCATGTTCGTCTCCAAAGAACTCTTCCTCATATTCCTGTTCTTCCATGCCTGGCCAATTAAATAACCAGTGGCAAGCCAATGAGTACTTTGAATGTACTCGCAAGCAACCCATGATGTGGTAACAATGCAATTGAACGGCAATGAACAATCTAGCAAGGGCTAGAATAAACATTCTACTATCAAGTTATGCATCAATAACCTCGCGTAACCTCGAAGACAGGTTACCGATATCAACATGATTAAGATTCAACTCATCGAGTCAGGTCACCATCCTTGACTTATCACACACATACTATCACTGATGAAGTAAAATTCTGGACATAGTTTAAGTAGCACCACCCAACTGTCCATGACCGTGGACACGGCTATTCGAATAGTTTTACACTCTGCAGAGGTTGTACACTTTACCCACAAGATCCGGGGAACTTCCGTGTCATCCACGACCCGTGGTACCTCAAGTACCCGGGGTAAGCACCCGGTCATTACCTTTCCTCAGACGACACTAACATAGAGTCCACTCGTTGGTACACGGCCCTCGGGTACAAACAATAGATCACGGGACTTGCCCTAATTTCAATGTCACGCGTACCCGAAGGGACCAACGGTGTGTCCGGTGCCCCGTGAAAACAGTCATGGTCGTCTATCCAAGCACGACCCCGTCCCGGGAAACACCTCAAGTCTCCCCGTCACTAGTAATGCGGGCACCATGCTAGTATCGACCTAAGTAATCAATAAAGCCCCGTCCCATAAGGGGTAGTGTGGTTGCACATGCTTGGTTGGGACAGTAGTCACACATAAATCTAATCCATCATTTCACCATGCACATGATTTTTACCGGCACATCACTTCTTCCTCAAGTGATGACCTAACACATCATCACCCTCGGGCATTAGGGGCACCCGATGGGTTCATGCAAAGATTTCAACTACGAGTGTTAAAATCACACATGAATCATTTAAGCTTCATGACCAACTATTTGCATGTCATCTAGCACTTAGCAATATCAAGATCAAGCATGCATCATGTGGTGGGTTCAACTAGGTCACCATCGTGAATCTATCATCATGCATCGGAAACAACGGGTTCCGCAAAACAAGTGTATCATGGTCAAAGGGCTGCTTGCCTGGATTGGCTTGGTCTTCAAAGTCTTCCAATCCTTCTCCTTCTTCTTCCACAGCAACTTCGTCAAATACGGGATCTATACGTCGCATAATAACCACGGGAAAATAAGAATACAAACAAAACAGAAAAATCAAAGTGCTCAGAAAAATGTCAACTTATTTTTGTTAAATACTAGAGGAATTTCTAAGATGGGGAAAATTCTTAGTTGGAGTTTTGGAGTAACAGAATTGAATATATTGATTTTAGAACATGAGTTTTACTGCTCAAATTTGAATTTAAATTTGAACAGAACAGAAAAGTTTTATGGATTTGAGTGAAAGTGGTACCATTAAATAGGTTGGAATATTACAAGATTTTAGGAGTTGAAATTATTTTATTTGGACCATTATTATTTTCTGTAGAAATGTTTAAAACATTTACAGAAAGAGAAAAAGAAAATGTGTCCTGTGCACTGGGCCAGAGAAGGCCACAGTGCACGGCCCAGATGGACCAGCCCAGCCGCACGGGTGCCTGCGCACGCACGTCAGGTTTTTGAACCTGACGGGCGGGGCCCGTGGGTCAGTGGCAGAGAGGAGGGGGAGAGAGGTGTGGGGATGACAGGCGGGGCCCGCCTGTCATCTCCAACCTTGCGGCCACGGCGACGGCGAGCTCACCGGCGAGGTTTCCGGCCACGGCGTCGGCAACGGAGGCCAGGGATGGACTCAGCGTCGAGTGGCGGTTGCAGTGGTGGTGGAGCGGCACGCCGGGGAGGTCAGGTTCGCCGGCGGCGAGGTGGGACGGTGGAAGCTCGTCGGGAGGTTGATGCTCCAGTCGTTTCCGACTGCAAACGGAGGGGGAACCAGGGGGGAAATGGTCAGTGAGGCGAGGGGGTTCCGAATCAGGCGAAAGGAAGGGCAGGGGAGGCCCGTACAGCGAGATCACCGGCGGCGCTCCGGTCGATCCCGAGTACTGGGACCTCCTAGGGTCGGACTGATGGTGCTGGGGGGATCAGTGGAGTGAGGTGAGGCTGTTGGTGTTGCTGGAGAGGCTCGGGAGGGGCTATATATAGGAGGTCGATGGAGGCCCGTGGTCCAGTGCGCCGGCGAGCTCCGGCTCGAGGCTACAGCGCACGGGAGGCCAAGGGGATGAGTCCATGGTGTTCTTGGACGAGCTCCACGTCCAGTAGAAGTGAGAGGAGGAGTGGGGGAGCTTCTGGAGCGTGCGCGCGTGCGAGGCAGAGGAGTGGCCGTTGCGGGCGGCCAGCGCGCGTGCGACGGTGACCACTGGAGGGCGCAGGAGGAGGGGGGACAGCGCCGAGGAGGTTGCGGACGTCGAGAGGCCTCGACTGGCGCGAAGGGGAGGCCCGAGGCTGTCGGGGGAGGCTGATTGGCTGGAGCTACAACGCGTGTATGCACTGTTGCGTGCTCCAGAGCGCGTGTTTGGCTGGCATCATCGCGCTCTCGTCGTCCTGGTCAAAACCAACGTTCCACAAAGTGTCTAGAAGGTTGAGGGGGGAGTAAAGAAATGGCCTGCGGCCTTGGATGCCCTGGAGATGCTGAGAGAGAGTGAGAATGCTGGTGACTTGGTGAAAACCTGCTGTCCAGCAAGGTAAAGCAGGGTTCTTACCCCTCAATCATGGAGCTGGGGTGCTGGGGAAGTTACTGGGGGTAGGTAGTAACTCAATGATCATGTGGTAAAAAGTACAGGCCATGGAGAAGAGTAAAAGTGATCAAATTGGAGGTTTTAGTAAATCTGCAGAAGGTGTTTGATCAGTGTTTGGTCAAGCAAATGACCTCCACTTGATATGGCACTTAACCGGGTTGAAAGACATGAGAAAATAGGGTGCTTCACCAAGTTTGGGCCCATTTGAAGAAACTAGCCAATGCAACTTTGGTGAACCCTAGAAATCAACAGAAACAGCTTCATCTTGTTTGAGTCAAGCTAATCATCTCCCCTTGATGCACCACTTGGTGTAGCATCATCATTTGGGGTATTGATCATGCCCACAAAGTTTGAAGCTCCAGATAAAAAGTTGGTAATGTAAAGTTGTTCAAATTTGTATTTGAACAGAAAGGGTTTTGAGATGATCTGATCAAGTTGCTCTATTCCAAATCTTGTGCCATTTTGTCTAGATGCCTTATTAGGCCATTCTAGCATGTGCACCAAGTTTGAGAGCATTTGGACAAGTTTGGCAATGTAAAGTTGCTCAAACTTCAAATAGGGACAGAATGGTTATGAAGGGGTTTGAGGATGTTTTCTTCCTTCCCAAGGCATGGGACTTGGCAAGATCATCTAATATGTCATATATGACATGATAGAATTTCCCTGGAATTTTTGGAGAAAAATTCCTTTGTAAATATTTCAAAAGCTTGAAATATCCAGAAAGGGTTTTAGAGGGTTTAGCCCATAATTTTGAACATGACCAAGTGTTGAAACTCTTATATATGGACAATATATGTCCTCTGAGTCTCTCTAAATTTTGGCAAATATTTTTGAAATAGTTAAATAATTTTCCCCTATTAAAGACCATTTCTGGCCTTAAGAAAAAAGCTTTTAAATAAAATTGGAAAATAACTTTTAAAATTATACCTTTGGGGTTTCTGGAAGTCCTATGACTACTAGGTCTCAAATAAACCTTTTGAAATAATTTTCTCACCCTAAATCAAGTACTTGCAGTGCAAATCTCAATTCAGGGGTTTTTGGAAAACTAAATTTATAAAAATACATTTTGGCCAAATTATTTTTGTAAGAAAATACTATACTGTTATATAACACTTGGCATGATCATTGGGCAGAAGTTTTGAGTATGGAGATGAATTCTACAAGAGGTCATAGTTGACTTTAATGAGCACAAGAAAAAGCACATGAAGAAAACTCAATTCCAAATAAAAGCCAAATGATGCTAAAAAAATTTGCTGGTCCAAATTTTTATGCTTCAAAGGTACAAATAACATGTTACAAAATGCAGGGTGTGTCAGACCTACCCCCCTTACAAGAATCTCGTCCCCGAGATTCCTAAACTAGGGCTTAAAAGAGATCGGGAAACTCGGATCTAAGATAGTCTTCTCGTTCCCAGGTTGCTTCTGCTTCGGTGTGGTTGCTCCACTGGACCTTGGTGCGAGCTTCCCCTTGACGTGGAAACGCTTGGTTCCCTTCATAGGAGTTACCCGCAGGTACACACGGCCCCCGACATGGAAACTCATGTTCCGACGATGAGTGTCAGCATAACTCTTCTGCCTTGACTTGGCTGCCTTTAATCGCTCTCTGACTAGTTGGACTTGCTCTTCTGCTGCGCGGAGATTATTCGGTCCAAAGACGAGTCCTTCTCCAGTCTCTGACCAGTTGAGGGGTGTGCGACATCTGCGTCCGTACAACACCTCAAATGGTGCCATCTGAAGGCTTGACTGGTAACTGTTGTTATAGGAGAACTCGGCAAAAGGGAGACAGTCTTCCCACTTGGCTCCATATGCCAGGACACAGGCTCGGAGCATGTCTTCGAGAATCTGATTGACTCGCTCTGTTTGACCTCCGGTCTGTGGGTGGAAAGCTGTGCTGAAAGACAACTTGGTTCCCAAGGCTTCTTGGAACTTCCTCCAGAACCTTGAGGTGAACTGGGTGCCTCGATCTGACACAATCTCCTTGGGAACGCCGTGAAGACTTACGATTCGGTCGATGTAGAGAGCTGCCAGCCGGTTGCCATCATAAGTGGTCTTGACAGGAATGAAATGGGCCACCTTGGTCAAATGATCGACTATGACCCAGATAGAGTCATGTCCTCTATTCGACCTTGGTAATCCAGTGACGAAGTCCATTCCGACTTTATCCCACTTCCACTCAGGAACCTTGAGTGGTTGAAGCAATCCAGCAGGTCGCTGATATTCATCCTTGACCCTTTGGCACACATCACATTTTGCAACATAGGTTGCAATCTCTCTCTTCATCCCGTGCCACCAGAATCGTGCCTTCAAGTCTTGATACATCTTGGTTCCTCCGGGGTGGATGGAATACGGAGTGTCGTGGGCTTCTTGCAGAATCAACGTCTTCAGCTCGGTGTTGTTTGGTACACAGATGCAACCTTTGTACCAAACAATCCCGTGCTCGTCTTCGGAGAATCCTGGGGCCTTGCCCAGCTTCGTCTTCTTCTTGATACCTTCGATGCTTGCGTGTCCATCTTGTGCCTTCTTGACGTCGTCCATCAGGGTCGGTCTGACTTCCAAATGATCCAGAAATCCTGGGGTGACCAATTCCAAACTAAATTGTTCGATCTCCTTAAACAAGGCTGGCTGCGTTTCTTGAATAACGGCATTCAAAGAGCAAGCCTTCCTGCTTAAGGCATCGGCCACCACGTTAGCCTTCCCAGGGTGATACTGAACACTGAGGTCATAGTCTTTGATGAGTTCCAACCATCTCCATTGCCTCATGTTCAATTCCTTTTGGGTGAAAATGTACTTCAGACTTTTGTGGTCTGTGTAGATCTCACACCGTTTCCCTAGGAGGTAATGCCGCCATGTCTTCAAGGCATGAACTACTGCCGCTAACTCAAGATCGTGAGTAGTGTAGTTCTCGTCATGGGGTCGTAGTTGCCTGGAGAGGTATGCTATGACGCGGCCTTCTTGCATCAGAACGCTTCCCAATCCGGTTCGAGAGGCATCACAATATATCACGAACTCCTTGTGAATATCAGGTGTTGCCAGAACTGGGGCGGTGGTCAATCTCTTCTTGAGCTCTTGGAAGCTCTCTTCGCATTTTGGCGTCCACTCGAACTTCTTGTCCTTCTTGAGGAGCTGAGTCATTGGTCGTGCAATGCTAGAGAATCCTTCCACGAACTTGCGGTAATAGCCTGCTAGTCCGACGAAGCTTCTGTCTTCCTTGACGGTCGTTGGAGATTGCCATTGGGTCACAGCTTCGATCTTTGCAGGATCAACAGATAATCCTTCCTCGGTCAAGACATGACCTAAGAATCCAACTTTATGCAGCCAGAACTCACACTTGCTGAATTTGGCATACAGTTGGTGCTCACGAAGCTTGTCTAGGACCATCCTCAGATGCTGCTCGTGCTCTTCCTCCGACTTCGAGAACACAAGAATGTCATCAATGAAGACAACAACAAACTTGTCCAAATATTCCATGAAGACTTTATTCATGAGATACAAGAAGTAGGCCGGGGCATTGGTTAACCCAAAAGACATGACCGTGCACTCGTACAGGCCATATCTGGTTACGAATGCCGTCTTCGGAATATCTTGGGGTCTAATCTTCAGCTGGTAGTACCCAGATCTGAGGTCGATCTTGGAGAACACCTTGGCTCCGCTGAGCTGATCAAACAGATCTTCGATCTTGGGAAGTGGATACTTGTTCTTGATTGTAACTTCATTGAGGGAATGATAGTCGATGCATAAGCGGATGGTACCGTCCCTCTTTGCCACAAACAGAACAGGAGATCCCCAAGGGGAGGCACTCGGGCGGATAAATCCCTTCCTTAGCTGCTCTTCTAGCTGCTTCTTCAACTCGGCTAATTCTTCCGTCCCCATTCTATATGGCTCCTTATAGATGGGTCCTGCTCCGGGCACGAGCTCGATGATGAACTCAATGTCACGGTCAGGGGGCATTCCCGGTATTTCATCCGGAAAGACATCAGGATACTCACATACCACCGATACTTGATCTAGCCCAACTTCAGACAGACAGTTGACTTTAGCGGCTTGAGCGGAAGAGGAGTTGGAAGCAAACTTGACTTCAACTCCTTGGTCATTGGTCACAGTGACTATCCGATTGGCACAGTCTAACAAGCCTTGGTGCTTACTGAGCCAATCCATCCCTAAGATCACATCCAAGCCTTGCGATCTCAGGATGATGAGGTCTGCTAGGAAATCTACACCGTTCATGGTAATACCGACTCCTTTACAGCCTATCTTGGCTCTCATCTCGGCTTCGGGGGTTTGTACCACCATAGGGTTATTCAGGGGTGTAGGGGTCATGCCACTTTTTAATGCAAATCTATGAGTGACAAATGAATGCGTTGCTCCAGAATCAAACAAGACAGTTGCAGGTGCTGAGTTGACAAGGAACGTACCCAGCACGACGTCCGGGTCTTCCTGGGCTTCTTCAGCAGTGACGTGATTCACACGCCCCTTCCCATGGTTCGGTGGATTGCGAGGAGCTGGGTTCCTTGGTGGCATTCCACGGCCTTGTCCCTGGTTCTGCGCATTGGGGCGCGGGGCATCAGGCTTCTTGTTGGGGCACACCCTTGAGATGTGTCCGGGCTGACCACATCCAAAGCAAGTGACTTGGTTTGGATTGATCTTGTTGCCACCACTGGTATTGGGGTTGAAAGCTGGCCTGGGGTTGGCATACTGCTGAGGCTGAGGGTTGGCACGAGGTGCAGGAGCTCTTGGTTGCTGATAGGTTGGCTTGGCCGAGGCTGACTGCCACGGACGAGGCTTCTGGTTGCTAGAACTTCCCTTACTGACCATCTTGCGCTTGCGAGTGTCTTCCAAAGCACGCCGCTTGTCTTCAAGCATAAGTGCCTTGTTCACCAGGTCAGGGAAAGACGGGCAGTCGCACACGACAAGCGAGTATTGCAGAGTCTGATTAAGGCCTTCCATGAAGCGCTCCCTTTTGGCAGCATCAGTGCTGACATCCTCAGGGGCATACCTTGACAGAATACTGAACTTCTGCATGTACTCCTTGACAGTGCCACTTCCTTGCTTCAGGGCTCGGAACTCACGCTTTTTGATAGCCATGATTCCGGATGCAATGTGGGCCTTGCCGAATTCTGACTTGAAGCTAACCCAAGTGATGTCTTTTTCAGCATGCATAACCTTGAATCCATCCCACCAAGCTCTAGCAGTTCCCCCGAGGCAGTGGGCTGCATAAGCCACCTTCTCGTGGTCTTCGGTGCATCCGACTAGTTCCAGTATCTCCTCAATGGAACGGACCCAGTCGTCTGCATCCAGGGGTTCAGCAGTCTCGATGAAGGTTGGCGGTGCATGCTTCTTGAACTCTGCCAACGTGGAACGTCCATTGCCATTCCCCGCCGGCTGGCGGTTGTTGGTGACAGCTTGAGCAATCAGCTGGAGAGCTGCAGTGTTGGCTTGGCGTTCCTCTCGGAAAGCTTGGAGAAGCTGAGCCATGTCCATGCTTGGAGGAGGTGGTGGTGGAGCTTGGTCGTTGGTTTGGTCGTGGCCTGCCTCTGGCTGAGAGGATGCTCCGGCTTCGGGCTGCTGGGTAGAGGTACCAGTACGAGTTACAACAGGCATCCTGTTGGAGCGGTAAAAGGTCTCATGACTCGGAAGAGGGAAAGCAAGATAGATGGGTGCCTAGTAAGGGGGTGGGTGTGACACTAAATCAAATCATGCAAGGGCCAAGAGGGCAAAACACATTCATTAAAATCCAAACGGGTGATGTAGTCGTTTACACATTCCCGAAGGAAGAATAAGACTTACATCCAGACACAACAAAAGCAAACACTAGATGGTTTCATATGAACCATACAAGGACTCGACTGCGCATAGGGGTTACACGACCTATCCTACCATAGGGGTTACAACTGGCATATCCGAGTAGCGAATAATGCCTAAGCGGCGGAATGCTCGGTCGCGTATTCCGGCTCTTCTGGGTCTTCCTCCTTGTCTTCATCTGTCTGGGCCCCCTTGTCACTTGAGGGTGTGGGGGAGTGGAGGAGTTGGATACGACGGTGCTTCGTCGGTGGTGCAGGGAAAAGCTTGCGATATTCCCTCGCCGTCATCCGGCGTCGCCGAGGTGGTTCTTCACCCTTGGAAGATACATCCTCGGAGGGCCTTCCGCCTCGGTATGCGATAGCGGATTGTCCAGAAGGTGCTCCTTCCTTCTTGATCCTATTTGCCTTCTCTTGAGCTCGACGAAGAAGTGCCTTGGTCTTGTGAAGTTCTTCTCGAAGCTTCATTGATTCCGAGGCCAAGTCTTGTGCCAAGCTGTCGGCACATAGACTGAAGTAGGTCTGGAATCGAAGCGAGAGTCCTTCCTTCAGTGGAGGGGCTATTGCGCTGCTTTCCTCTTCACCTTCCTTCCGGTAAGGTAAGAAGCGAGTTGTCATCTTGGCTGCCATCTCCGGAAGAAGCTCATGGAGACGGGTTAATGCCTTGAGTGCAGCAGCTTCGACAGCGAGTGGTAGTGTTGCCATCTGGGGTCCCTCGAAGAACCAACTTGTGGGAGGATCGTTTGCCTTCACGATCACTTCCACGTGGTACTCCACCTCAGTGTCGCTAACCCAATGCTCAAGGTAGGTGAGAATGGGTGCTCGATGGAACTGACACTCCTAGAGGCTATCCTCGAGAAGTAAAGGAAACCCAGTGGTCAGGTGCTCTTCGGGTACAGCGGCCATCTACAAAGGTGGAATAGGAGGGGTTAATAAGCTGATGAAATCTCAGGTTTAGAAAAGAAGAGAGGTTCAGAAGGTTTTTGAAAAAGGGTCTCATCTAACTAACGCCCATGCTAACTAAGGCTTCCTACAGTCAGGATGGCTCTAATACCAGCTCTGTGGGGACCCCGACTTAGAAGTCGAGATCACCGAATGCACGTGTATAGTGATCCCAGAGATCAATGCTCACTGAACACACAGAAGCTGAATAACAAGAGTCTTACATCCATACAAATAGTCTTACACGAATTAAGGCCATTAAGGCCAGTCTTACATAGATAGAGCCTCACGGGCTGAATAGGAAATAACTCAAATAGCGGAAGTCTTCGATAACGGGTAGAACCCATGCCATCTGCCTTAACCCTACAGGCATACTGACTGGGATAGCGTCCTAGTTCGCATGTTCGTCTCCAAAGAACTCTTCCTCATATTCCTGTTCTTCCATGCCTGGCCAATTAAATAACCAGTGGCAAGCCAATGAGTACTTTGAATGTACTCGCAAGCAACCCATGATGTGGTAACAATGCAATTGAACGGTAATGAACAATCTAGCAAGGGCTAGAATAAACATTCTACTATCAAGTTATGCATCAATAACCTCGCGTAACCTCGAAGACAGGTTACCGATATCAACATGATTAAGATTCAACTCATTGAGTCAGGTCACCATCCTTGACTTATCACACACATACTATCACTGATGAAGTAAAATTCTGGACATAGTTTAAGTAGCACCACCCAACTGTCCATGACCGTGGACACGGCTATTCGAATAGTTTTACACTCTGCAGAGGTTGTACACTTTACCCACAAGATCCGGGGAACTTCTGTGTCATCCACGACCCGCGGTACCTCAAGTACCCGGGGTAAGCACCCGGTCATTACCTTTCCTCAGACGACACTAACATAGAGTCCACTCGTTGGTACACGGCCCTCGGGTACAAACAATAGATCATGGGACTTGCCCTAATTTCAATGTCATGCGTACCCGAAGGGACCAACGGTGTGTCCGGTGCCCTGTGAAAACAGTCATGGTCGTCTATCCTAGCACGACCCCGTCCCGGGAAAGACCTCAAGTCTCCCCGTCACTAGTAATGCGGGCACCATGCTAGTATCGACCTAAGTAATCAATAAAGCCCTGTCCCATAAGGGGTAGTGTGGTTGCACATGCTTGGTTGGGACGGTAGTCACACATAAATCTAATCCATCATTTCACCATGCACATGATTTTTACCGGCACATCACTTCTTCCTCAAGTGATGACCTAACACATCATCACCCTCGGCCATTAGGGGCACCCGATGGGTTCATGCACAGATTTCAACTACGCGGGTTAAAATCACACATGCATCATTTAAGCTTCATGACCAACTATTTGCATGTCATCTAGCACTTAGCAAGATCAAGATCAAGCATGCATCATGTGGTGGGTTCAACTAGGTCACCATCGTGAATCTATCATCATGCATCGGAAACAACGGGTTCCGCAAAACAAGTGTATCATGGTCAAAGGGCTGCTTGCCTGGATTGGCTTGGTCTTCAAAGTCTTCCAATCCTTCTCCTTCTTCTTCCACAGCAACTTCGTCAAATACGGGATCTATACGTCGCATAATAACCACGGGAAAATAAGAATACAAACAAAACAGAAAAATCAAAGTGCTGAGAAAAATGTCAACTTATTTTTGTTAAATACTAGAGGAATTTCTAAGATGGGGAAAATTCTTAGTTGGAGTTTTGGAGTAACAGAATGGAATATATTGATTTTAGAACATGAGTTTTACTGCTCAAATTTGAATTTAAATTTGAACAGAACAGAAAAGTTTTATGGATTTGAGTGAAAGTGGTACCATTAAATAGGTTGGAATATTACAAGATTTTAGGAGTTGGAATTATTTTATTTGGACCATTATTCTTTTCTGTAGAAATGTTTAAAACATTTACAGAAAGAGAAAAAGAAAATGTGTCCTGTGCACTGGGCCAGAGAAGGCCACAGTGCACGGCCCAGACGGACCAGCCCAGCAGCACGGGTGCCTGCGCGCGCACGTCGGGTTTTTGAACCTGACGGGCGGGGCCTTTGGGTCAGTGGCAGAGAGGAGGGGGAGAGAGGTGTGGGGATGACAGGCGGGGCCCGCCTGTCATCTCCAACCTTGCGGCCACGGCCACGGCGAGCTCACCGGCGAGGTTTCCGGCCACGGCGACGGCAACGGAGGCCAGGGATGGACTCAGCGTCGAGTGGCGGTTGCAGTGGTGGTGGAGCGGCACGCCGGGGAGGTCAGGTTCGCCGGCGGCGAGGTGGGACGGCGGAAGCTCGTCGGGAGGTTGATGCTCCGGTCGTTTCCGACTACAAACGGAGGAGGAACCAGGGGGAAATGGTCAGTGAGGCGAGGGGGTTCCGAATCAGGCGAAAGGAAGGGCAGGGGAGGCCAGTACAGCGAGATCACCGGCGGCCCGACGCGGCGGCGCTCCGGTCGATCCCGAGTACTGGGACCTCCTGGGGTCGGACTGGTGGTGCTGGGGGGCTCAGTGGAGTGAGGTGAGGCTGTTGGTGTTGCTGGAGAGGCTCGGGAGGGGCTATATATAGGAGGTCGACGGAGGCCCGTGGTCCAATGCGCCGGTGAGCTCCGGCTCGAGGCTACAGCGCACGAGAGGCCAAGGGGATGAGTCCATGGTGTTCCTGGACGAGCTCCACGTCCAGTAGAAGTGAGAGGAGGAGTGGGGGAGCTTCTGGAGCATGCGCGCGTGCGAGGCAGAGGAGTGGCCGTTGCGGGCGGCCAGCGCGCGTGCGACGGCGACCACTGGAGGGCGCAGGAGGAGGGGGGACAGCGCCGGGGAGGTTGCGGACGTCGAGAGGCCTCGACTGGCGTGAAGGGGAGGCCCGAGGCTGTCGGGGGAGGCTGATTGGCTGGAGCTACAGTGCGTGTCTGCACTGTTGCGTGCTCCCGAGCGCGCGTTTGGCTGGCATCATCGCGCTCTCGTCGTCCTGGTCAAAACCAACGTGCCACAGAGTGTCTAGAAGGTTGAGGGGGGAGTAAAGAAATGGCCTGCGGCCTTGGATGCCCTGGAGATGCTGAGAGAGAGTGAGAATGCTGGTGACTTGGTGAAAACCTGTTGTCCAGCAAGGTAAAACAGGGTTCTTACCCCTCAATCATGGAGCTGGGGTGGTGGGGAAGTTACTGGGGGTAGCTAGTAACTCAATGATCATGTGGTAAAAAGTACAGGCCATGGAGAAGAGTAAAAGTGATCAAGTTGGAGGTTTTAGTAAATCTGCAGAAGGTGTTTGATCAGTGTTTGGTCAAGCAAATGACCTCCACTTGATATGGCACTTAACAGGGTTGAAAGACATGAGAAAATAGGGTTCTTCACCAAGTTTGGGCCCATTTGAAGAAACTAGCCAATGCAACTTTGGTGAACCCTAGAAATCAACAGAAACAGCTTCATCTTGTTTGAATCAAGCTAATCATCTCCCCTTGATGCACCACTTGGTGTAGGATCATCATTTGGGGTATTGCTCATGCCCACAAAGTTTAAAGCTCCAGATAAAAAGTTGGTAATGTAAAGTTGTTCAAATTTGTATTTGAACAGAAAGGGTTTTGAGATGATCTGATCAAGTTGCTCTATTCCAAATCTTGTGCCATTTGGTCTAGATGCCTTATTAGGCCATTCTAGCATGTGCACCAAGTTTGAGAGCATTTGGACAAATTTGGCAATGTAAAGTTGCTCAAACTTCAAATAGGGACAGAATGGTTATGAAGGTGTTTGAGGATATTTTCTTGCTTCCCAAGGCATGGGACTTGGCAAGATCATCAAACATGTCATATATGACATGATAGAATTTCCCTGGAATTTTTGGAGAAAAAATCCTTTGTAAATATTTCAAAAGCTTGAAATATCCAGAAAGGGTTTTAGAGGGTTTAGCCCATAATTTTGAACATGACCAAGTGTTGAAACTCTTATATATGGACAATATATGTCCTATGAGTCTCTCTGAATTTTCGCAAATATTTTTGAAATAGTTAAATAATTTTCCCCTATTAAAGACCATTTCTGGCCTTAAGAAAAAGCTTTTAAATAAAATAGGAAAATAACTTTTAAAATTATACCTTTGTGGTTTCTGGAAGTCCTATGACTACTAGGTCTCAAATAAACCTTTTGAAATAATTTTCTCACCCTAAATCAAGTACTTGCAGTGCAAATCTCAATTCAGGGGTTTTTGGAAAACTAAATTTATAAAAATACATTTTGGCCAAATTATTTTTGTAAGAAAATACTATATTGTTATATAACACTTGGCATGATCATTGGGCAGAAGTTTTGAGTATGGAGATGAATTCTACAAGAGGTCATAGTTGACTTTAATGAGCACAAGAAAAAGCACATGAAGAAAACTCAATTCCAAATAAAAGCCAAATGATGCTAAAAAAAATTGCTGGTCCAAATTTTTATGCTTCAAAGGTACAAATAACATGTTACAAAATGCAGGGTGTGACAGAGCGCGCTGGGGAGAGAGTGTTATTCGTGCGCACCCCAGAGTTTGAACCTCTCTAGGGTCTGCGGAACCCAAAATCCGACAGATTACAAAAACTCGGTGAGACTGACTTTAGTAATAAGCAAACCGAGAGTTGATCAATTAAACTCGGTGGGACCGACTGCGTACCTTGGTGAGACCGAAATAATTGCAATAGGCAATAGAGAGTATGCAAGCCCATCTCGGTGAGACCAAGATCCCACCGGTGAGACCGAACTAATTAGGGTTTCTGGCCGTTGCAATGTCAAGTGAACACGACGGCGCGGGATGAATCAAATCAGTGGGGCCGAGTTTGACTTTAAGTTTAGGACATATTTGGATTTGTGAACGTGGTTGAGGGCTTTGGAGCATATCACTAAGCACTTTGAGCAAGTAGACCATTAAGCAACACCTCATCCCCTTTTAATAGTATTGGCTTTCATATGGACTCTACGTGATCTTGGATCACTAAAATAGAAATGAAGAGTCTTGAGCTTTTGCCAATCTTCTGTCCTTAGCATCTAGAAGGGGTTCCACATCCTCTTGTCCATGCCACGCCTTTGTTGAACTATCTGAAATATACTAGATGAAAACATTAGTCCAACAAGAAATATGTTGACATTAATAAAAAAATCACCAAGGGAGCACTTGTGCTTTCAGTGTGAAATAAAATGAGTGAGTGAAAAAGTGTGTTTGTGCGTGTGTGAAAGAGGCATGGACAACACATGATAAAGTAGAGAAAAAGCATGTGTGTCTTATGCAAACATATCACACATGCATCTTCGATAGTGGAAGCGAGGTGAGGAGATAGTGTGTGGTTGTTCGCAACCAAGAGAGAAAGACCCCTATCACGTGGCCAAGAGAGATCTGACAAACAATGGAGAGAGGTCGAGAGAGATGTATGGAGAAAATTTAGGCACGGGGAGGAGAGAGTGTGTGTTTGTGACAGAGAGATTCCCTGGAGATCGTGATGGGACTACATGGGCGGGAGATCGAGTGATAAGGTTTATGCGCGATAGAAGATACCCCGGGAGATATCGAGATAGACGTATGGATGGAAGGAGACAATACGTGTGTTCCTGATGGATAGTGAGAGATAGTCATACTTAGGGGGGGAGTGTGTGCCTATGATGGAGTGAGGGAATATGGTACTTAGGGGGGTGCGTGTCACAGAGAGAGAGCACAAGGGCGAAGAGTGTTGGATCGGTCTATGTAGCGCGAGCGAGACATGTGTATGTGTGAACCAGGGAGATATAATGTTTGAGAGAGATAAAGGATCCCTAATACGGCTAAGTGGTGCGTCGGATAGCTAAGAGGGGAAAGAGATACTCCATCTGGTCGATAATGCAGTGCATGCAAACTTTTTAGAAGTCAAACTTTGGAAACTTTGACCAGGTTTACGCAAAAATTATTTATATCTACAATACCGAAGATACATCATACGAAACTACATCTCATGATGAATCCAATGATATATGTTTGTCGTTCTAGATGTAATTTTTTTCTCCATGTACCTGGTCAATCTTTGTGATGTTTGACTTTTCAATAAATCTATATGCTATGGACCGAAGAGAGTACCTAAGTCGAGAGAGATCAAGTGCGTGTGAAGGAGAATGATTAAGTGTGCAAAAAGAGTATGTGTGTGAAAGAGAAAGGGACAACAAACAATAAATTAGAAAGAGTGTGTGTGTTCGTTTCTTATGCAAACATATCACGCATGCATCTCCGAGATAGAAAAACGAGGTAAGGAGATACATGAAGATAGCTAGTGCATGATTGTTTGCAACGGAGAGAGACACCCCTATAGAACATGTCCAATAGAGGTCTGGCCAGCAAGGGACAAAGGTCGAGAGGGAAGCATGGAGAAGATGGATGCATGGGGAGGGAGAGAGGGTGTGTTTGTGATAGAGAGATCCCCTCGAGATCGTGAGGGGGCTATACGGGTGGGAGATTGAGGGACGAGGTGTGTGTGCAATAAAAAGATGCCCTAAGAGAAATCGAGATAGACCAAGTGAGGAAAGAGACAATGCATATGTTTGTGATGGAGACTAAGAATTAGTCATATACATAGGGGGACTACATGTGCCTACAATTGAGTGAGAGACAATCATACTTAGCTAGGCGTGAGATTGTGGATATAACTACTGTGTATGAACCGCTCAGGAGGGGCCCGGTCATACCACTGGCGACTTATCAATGAAGATGGTGGGTCATAGCAAGCCCATTGATGGCCCAAGACCTAGAGGCATCTTAAGACCAAAGAGGATGAACCGCCATATGTATGACTTATATTGTAAGGCAAGCTTAGTTAGTCACCGAGTCGGACACATTGTGTATGAGCCGGCCAGGACTCTGTAAGCCGCCAGGCATCAACCTGTGTATATAAAGGGGTGAACCGGCGGAGAGTTGAGGGCAAGAAACAAGAGATCGAGAACTAGGTCAAGCGTATTCGCTCCCTGGTAATCGAAACCCAAGCAATACAACGCCAAACTAGATTAGGCCCTTACCTTCACCACAAGGGGCCAAACCAGTATAATCTCTCTGTGTCATTTGTCCCGATTAACCCCTTTATGCTAACATAGTTACGATGGCTCCACGACTAAGTCCTTACGCTAGGAAATCTACCGTGTCAACTCCACAATAGTTGGCACCCACCATGGGGCCAGCGCACGGTGGTTTCGAGTTCTTGAAGGGCAGCTTCAAAGGGATCAAGTTATACGTTGTGGGTCGGATGACCAAGAGTCGTCGTGGCAAGTTCTACATCGACGACTCAGGCAGGAGTGGCCCGGTCATACCACTGGCGACTTATCAATGAAGATGGTGGGTCATAGCAAGCCCATTGATGGCCCAAGACCCAGAGGCATCTTAAGACCCAAGAGGATGACCTCCATATGTATGACTTGTATTGTAAGGCAAGCTTAGTTAGTCGCCGAGTCGGACACATTGTGTATGAGCCGCACAGGACTCTGTAAGCCGCCAGGCATCAACCTGTGTATATAAAGGGGTGAACCGGCGGAGAGTTGAGGGAAAGAAACAAGAGATCGAGAACTAGGTCAAGCGTATTCACTCCCTGGTAATCGAAACCCAAGCAATACAACGCCAAACTAGATTAGGCATTTACCTTCACCACAAGGGGCCAAACCAGTATAATCTCTCTGTGTCATTTGTCCCGATTAACCCCTTTATGCTGACATAGTTACGATGGCTCCACGACTAAGTCCTTACGCTAGGAAATCTGCCGTGTCAACTCCACAACAGTTGGCACCCACCATGGGGCCAGCGCACGGTGTTTTCGAGTTCTTGAAGAGCAGCTTCAAAGGGATCAAGTTATACGTTGTGGGTCGGATGACCAAGAGTCGTCGCGGCAAGTTCTACATCGACGAATCGGGCTGGGGCCCCGAGGCTGGCCCAACTGAGTATGGGTACCGGGTCCCCTTCGGAGGAATCCACGTCTTCATTGGCACGATCGGCGAACCGGGCCCTGAGCCAGACACCTACACCGACATCATCGAGACGGCTCAGTGTGCTCGTCCCGCCCAGGTTCAACCCGCCGTAAGGCATGCCTTTTATGGTTGCGTCCATGGGGCGGAATTTGAGGAAGGATTTGTGTCTAGTGGCGAGACGTCCATCTACTCTGGAGGTGAGTCATCAACTAGTGAAACCAATTCAATAAATCAGCTGCAGGCCGGCCGGCTTGGGGGCACTTCTGATGGCGATAGTATTCCGGACCCCTATGAGGTGCCAAATAGGGTGGCGATCTTCATGGCCAGTACACAGTCGGTGCTCGGTTCAACAACCGCCACGGCTATGACCTGTAGCTGAATGGCTACGGCGGCGGCTGGTGCTAGCGGCTCTGCACGCCCGCTAGCTCAGGTTTTGATAGAGTTGTTGGAGGCTTTGGCGTCTTTGATGGGGATGGAGATAACCCCGGATACCCAAGAACATCATAAGGCGGATGTTGCAAAGCTACGTGGTGAGATAGCTCAAGCTAAGGAGGAATTGGCAGCTAAGAATGCTAGGATGGCCACGGAGCGAGCTGCTTTGGATGCTCACGCACAACGAATTCAGGCAGACTCTTCCTGGCTCGCCTTGGACCAAAATGCTTCAAACGAAGTCATGAGAAGGAGGCACCATACTCGTCTACCCCCAGTTTATGATGCAAGAATACTATTCAACACGCCTAGAGCAGGGACCAGTGAACCGCCGGTGGTAAACCGGGCGGCTGAGGCACCCGTGACTGGAGCGCCGGTTCAGCCGTGTGTGATGGATCTGCCCCATTTGAATACCACTCCGTCTTAGCACGTTCCGACACCGCCAGGTCATTATTCTAACCCTTTGGATAATATGATTGATGCGGCGACGTGATTGGCGGCTCTCCCATTTGAAGGCGAATCTCCGACCGCGATAGAGACATGGAGGGCCAGAGAACTTCTTCAGACAGTGCTGGATCAACAGGAGGATCATAAATACAGTCGTGAAATGATTCAATCAACCCCTCGACCAAGCCAGGTGATAGCAGGCACATTGACTCGGTTGTAGTTTCAAGTAGTGAACAGTGCTGTAACCAACCTTGTGGGCATGACCCGGCGCGCGGTGGTGTTGATGCTCAGACCTTGGTGGATCAGGGCAGAGCGCGTCGGGAGGCTGAGCTGGTAGCTCAGCTGGCGGTTCAACAACAATCTCCGGTTTATCAATCAGCATCGATGGAGGCAGGAGTGACCTCGAGAACCTTTGGTGTGCCATGTTTAGTGCCGGCTCTGCGTAATGAGCGCCTACCTACGTATTTCAAGGGTCCTCGTAATGTGCCTAATTATAAAGCAGATTAGGCCCCTGAGGCTTGGATTGAGAGCTATGAGATGGCCATGGAGATGCTGGATGTTAGTGATGCTGCATGTGCTAAATACTTCACCATGATGTTGGATGGGCCGGCTCGTACTTCGTTGAAAGGGCTGCCGGCTAACTCCATTAGATCATGGGTAGAGTTGAAAGCTCGGTTTATCCAAAAGAATTAAAGACACATGCAAGCAGCCTATGTCGATTCTGGACTTGGATTCGTGTCTCCAAGGTGAGGGCGATTCGACGACCAATTGGTTGCACCAAATCTCAGCTATTATATAATCTTTCAACAGTATCAATGCTGGTTCAGCAGTCCTGATGTTGGAGAACAATTGCCGTTTTCTCCCCTTAAACAGAAACTAGGGTGACTTAAACGCCACTGCAATCACATGGGGGAGCTCATGGCAGCTCTCGTCAAATATGCCGACTCTGATAGTACCAAAGACCCCGACTCTGACAAAGAGAAGGTGGGTAAGGGGAAGAAGAGTGGCAGTGCCAAGGGACAATAGCAGAACACGGCGGGTCACGATGGCAATGTTAATCACAAAGCTGAAGGCGGTTTAGACATTGTGGCCAACACCAATATGCAGAATCATAATCAGCGTAAGAAGGGAAACGCTTGGAGGGTCAAAGTTCAACTTGGAGGCAATGATGAATCAGCCTTGCCCAAAGCATGGTACGCAGGAGAAGCCGACCAATCATCTATGGAAGGATTGCTTCATCATTAGGGAGTATAGAAATTCCATTTTTTCACAACAATCATGGCCCGAATGGTGGTTCAGGATCTGACTCTCACGATCCTGGCTTTGGTGGCGGCGGCTCAAATTTTGGTTTCCAGGGCTAAGGTAATCAATGTGGTTTTAATCAGCAGTCTGGTCAAGGGAATCAGTAGCAGCAATCTAGTTATCTGAGCAATCCGAAAAGTTGAATAGTGAACAGTATCATGTGTTCACTACGAGTTTGTGTAAACATGACCAGAAGATTCATAAAAGGGAGGTGAACGCAGTTGAGCCGGTGATTCCCCGTTTCTTGAGATGGTCTGAACATCCTATTCTTTTGAGCCGTGAGGATCACCCGCCCCGGGTTGGAAATCAGTGTCACTTGGCTCTAGTGGTGGCGCCCCGGGTTGGAGGTTACAGATTCACTAAGGTCCTCATGGATGGAGGCAGCAGCATCAATATCCTTTACTATGAAACTTTTCGTCGTATGAGTTTGACTAACAAGGATCTTAAGCCGTCTAATAGTATTTTTCATGGTGTGGTGCCTGGTATAAGTCGGGGTACCCAGTGGGCAAGATAGCTTTGGAAGTGGCCTTTGGTGATGATCACGATTCCAGAGTTGAGACTTTGTCCTTTGAGGTGGTTAAGATTAAGAGCCCTTATAACGCTTTGTTTGGGCGGCCGGCTTATGTTAGTTCATGGCTAGGCATTGTTATGTTTATCTGGAGCTTATGATGTCGGGTTACAAGGGTACCATCACAGTGCATGGGAGCCCGAAGATAGCCTTAGAGTGTGAAGAGGGTGATGTTGTGTATGCTGAGTCTGTTTGAGCAACCGAAGAGTTGTAGTTTTACAAAGATAATGTTGACCCAGCAGATATGACACCTTTGAAGAAGCCATCCATAGAGCATGACCCTCCGTTGAAATTTAAGCCGACAGATGACACTAAATTGGATGATTTTGTTCCTCGCGATTCATCCAAGTAGTTCAGTATCAGTGCTAATCTGGATCCAAAATAGGAAGGCGCACTCATCGAGTTCATCCGTGAGAACCGGGACATTTTTGCATGAAAGCCTTCAGACATGCCAGGTGTACCGAGGGAACTCGCTGAGCACACTCTCAATATTGATCCAAAGTTTAAACCCGTCAAGCAATTCCTTCGTCGCTTCAACGAGGAGAGGCATAACGCCATTAGTGAAGAAGTGGCCCGGCTCTTGGCAGCTGGGTTTATTGTTGAAGTTTTTCATCCTGAATGGTTGGCTAACCCGGTGCTGGTACTTAAGAAGAATGACACCTGGTGTATGTGCGTGGATTATACAGACCTTAATAAGGCTTGCCCGGCTGATCCCTTTGCTCTCCCTTGTATTGATCAGATTATTAATGCTACGACGGGTTGTGAGCGTTTGAGTTTTTTGGATGCTTATTCTGGGTATCATCAGATCAAGATGGCAATTAAGGACCAGGAGAATACAACCTTCATCACTCCCTTTGGAGCCTTCTGCTATGTGTCTATGCCTTTTGGGCTCAAGAGTGGCTACGCAACTTACTAGCGGTGTGTGCAGAAATGCCTTCATGATCATATTGGGCGCAATGTTCATGCTTATGTGGATGATATTGTGGTGAAATCAACGAAGAAAGAGACCTTGATAGAATATTTGAAAGAGACCTTCGACAATCTTCGGGTCTACAAGATGATGCTTAACCCGGCCAAATGTCTTTGGTGTAAGAGCAGGCAAACTCTTGGGTTTTCTGGATTCTGAAAGAGGCATTGAGGCTAACCCGGAAAAGATAAAGGCTATTACTTCCTTGGCTAAACCAGCGTGTATCAATTATGTTCAGTGTTTGGCGGGTCGTATTGCGGCCTTAAGCTGGTTGGGAGAAAAAGCTATCCTTCTATATAAGATGATGAAGAAAACCGATCACTTTGTCTGGAGTGATGCTGCTAATCGGGCGTTTGAAGCCTTGAAGAAACAGTTAAGTGAGCCGCCAATCCTTGCTGCTCCCATTGATAAAGAGCCCTTGTTGTTATATGTGGCTGCCAATAGCCGCGTTGTCAGCGTGGCAATTGTTGTGGAAAGGAAGGAATCAGGCAAGGAGTATCGGGTTCAGCGGTCGGTTTATTATATCAGTGAAGTGCTCATTGAATCCAAGCAGAGGTATCCACATTAGCAAAATCTGGTATACGGGGTGTTGATGGCTAGTCGCAAGCTCAAGCAATATTTCCTTGGTCATCCCATCACTGTGGTTAGTTCCTCTCCTATAGGGGATATTATGCAAAACAGATAGGCCACATGTCGGGTAGCCAAGTGGGCCATTGAGCTTGGACCCCATGATTTGAAATATACTCCTCCAATAGATATCAAGTCTCAAGCACTTGTGGATCTTATCAATGATTGGACAGAGCTACATATGCTTGAGGAGAAGCTGGATAGCACATATTGGACTATTCACTTCGATGGATCCAGACAGTTGGAAAGCTTGGGGCTGGAGTTATTTTTACTTCCCCACGAGGTGATAAATTTTGTTATGTTTTAAGGTTGATGTTCCCTTGTACTAACAATGCAGCTGAGTATGAAGCCTTACTCCATGGTGTTCGGATGGCTAAGGAGATGAATCTAAGCCGGGTAAGGTGTTTTAGTGACTCAGATTTGGTGGCTCAGCAAGTTTCAGGCACTTGGGATTCTAAGGACCCACTCATGGTGGCTTATCTCTACGAGGTCGATCTTATTGCTGGTTACTTCAAGGGATATCAAGTGGAATATGTTGATCGAAGGAAAAACAAGGCGGCTGATGCTTTAAGCCGGTTGGGGTCCCACCATAAGTCGCTGCCACCCAATGTTTTCCTTGATATTCTGCATAGTCCTTCTGTCAAATGGCCTAAAGAGGAGGATCTTGCTATTCCTGACCGGGAGGCACAATTATTGGCGGCTCTTCATGCTATTCTTGATTGGACAGTTCCATATTTGGCTTATATGACCCGGGGCGAGTTACCTGAAGATGAAACTTTGGCCAGGCAAATAACCCGGTGGTCTAATACAATGACTATTGTCAATAGAGAGTTGCACCGCTGTAGTGTCACAGGAGTGTTTCAACGTTGTGTTTCTCCTAAGGAAGGCCGTGAGAATCTACGAGAGATTCATGAAGGGGATTGTGGTCATCATGACGTCTCTAAGTCTCTCGTATCCTAGGCTTTCCATCATGGGTTTTATTGGCTAATGGCTCATGCTGATGCCGAAGATTTGGTCAGTAAATGTGACGGTTGTTAGAAATATTCAAGATGAGCTCATATGTCCGCTCAAGAAATGATGATGATTCCAATCACTTGGCTGTTTGCAGTCTGGGGCTTGATATGGTTGGACCTTTCAAAAGGTCCAATGCTAAAAAGACCCACCTTTTGGTGGTGGTTGACAAATTTACAAAGTGGGTTGAGGCAGAGCCGGTCAGTAAGTGTGACGCAGCAACAGCGGTTCAATTCATCAAAAAGGTTATTTTACATTTTGGTTATACCACATCATTATAAATGATAATGGCACAAATCTGTCCAAGGGTGATGTGAAAGAATTTTGTCAACGAGAGCATATTCGTCTTGATGTATCATCAGTGGCTCACCCCCAGTCCAATGGCCAAGCTGAAAGAGCCAATCAAGAAATTTTGAGAGGCATCAAGCCCCGGCTTATGGTCCCTTTGCAGAGGACACCGGGTTGTTGGGTGGAGGAATTACCCTCAGTGTTATGGAGAATCAATACTACCCCAACAGATCTACGGGTTACACGCCTTTCTTCATGGTTTACGGAGCAGAGGCCGTTCTCCCTAGTCACATCCATCATGATTCGCCCCGTATGGCGGATTATGTTGAAGTTGGTAATGAAAAAGCACGTCAGGATGTGCTTGACCTATTGGATGAGGAGTGTGACCTTGTGACGGTTCGTTCGGCGATTTAGCAGCAAGATCTGCGTCATTATCACAACCGTCGGGTTAAAACTAGGACCTTTCAAGAAGGCGATTTGGTGCTCCGGCTTATCCAGGATCAGACTGATATGCACAAGCTATCCCCACCTTGGGAAGGGCCCTTTGTGGTCAGCAAAAATCTAAACAATGGGTCATACTACCTTATCAATGGTCGAGACCACAAGGACTCACACACGTTAGAGGAGGAGACCTGCCGGCCGTGGAATATTGCTCATCTTCGACCTTATTACACCTGAGCCACCATCTCTTGTGATGTACATACTTTTCAATGTATATATTATGATCAATATAATAAATCCGGCATCCCTGAATTCAGGGCCTCTGTCGTTTCATTTCTGAGAATATGAGTCTTTATTGTGACTTCATACGGTCACTTGGCCGCTTCCGGCTTATTGAGCATAGCTATGATTACCCTCTTGATCTGGCTTGTACGCCATGATTACAAAATACTTGGGGGCTTCCTGCTCATTGAGCATAGGTATGACTACCCTGCTGATCCAGCTTATATGCCTGGAATGAGATATTACTTGGGGGCTCCTTGTTAATGAACAGAGCTTTGTTGACCCTTGTAATAGGCTTGGACGCCAAGTGTATTCACCAAAAAATCCGGGTTATACTTCCTTTATTTGCCTGCCACTCCGACCAGGTAATCCTAGAATGACTCGCCGTACTCTTGACAATCAATCTTTTAAAAGACCCTGAATTTGTCAAAGATCAAATGATGATGGGTCATGTGAGGTCTGGCTTACACTATTTGAATTAAGGTTTAACTCAGTGGCTGCATGGCCCTTGAATAACGCTTGACATGGGGGCTTGGCAGCCTATGAATGCCTTGTTTTTGTTTTTTTGGTTTATATTTGGTACAAACATTTTTTGAGGTACCTTTTATGCCATATTGATACATGGTTAAAAACTGATTGGTAACATGGTTTCCTTATGATTCATATATGATTCTATCCGGAATTTTAATAAAACCGACCTGGTTTTGGACTTTAAGTCGCCAGCGTATCATGATTATGTGCTTGAGTGTTGTGCTCTAAGCTTTGGGGATGTTGCCCCTTGCTGCATAAGGTGTGATGAGCCGGCAGTATGAATAAATTGAACAAGACGCTGTGTTTCTGTCTTTGGGTTGTTCCCCTTACTGCACGATGCATGATAAGCCGGCAGCGTGAACAAATATCACAGGTACGATTTTGTTATGATTATATGAGGTTTTTATAAACCGGCCCTGGTTATGGACTATTTAGTCATTAGTGGTTTTTATATGGGCTATTGTGACCCGCCCTGGGTTAAACCGCCGGGGCACTTGTTTTGTGCAGGAAAAATGATAATTCTGACCTGCATAATTGAGAATATTATCTGCATAAGTGGCAAATCTTCAAATGGTGGATCAGTAGTATTATGCAAATGAACACGCACGATGGCGTGACATATTTGAATTGGTTAACTAGCCTATTACAAGGCATCTAATGGCCCAAAAGGACAAGTTTTTTTCGAGACATAGCATCAAAACGCTATGACTAGCAAGCCGGCTCATGAGTTCCGACTTCTACTATTGGCTGGTTGAAGCCTCCGGATCATCTTGTGCTTCTTCTTTTTCAACTCCTTGATTATCCATTGGTTGGAAGTCAGGCGTAGACCAGTTGATACCGGTCAAAGATCTAAACACAACTTCATCATCAGTAAGGTTGGATGGATCAATGTCAGGAGAGAAGGTATGCCTATGCATCTGTGGGATGAGATCCACCTCTTGATGAACCGGCGCCTTTATCTTCTTGTTCACAGCATCATAAGTCACCTGGTATTGGGATAGATTGGCCTCCTCAGCTAGTTTGCTGGCTAATGGACGCATTGCTCTTGCTATTTCTGCAAAGTCATCAGCACTGAAGGGAGACCCGTCTTCTTTTACACTTGGACAGCCATTGGCCAAGTCTTCTGGATCAAGATCTGCTTGCCACACCTTTTCCCGGCTTAAAGCAGCCAAGGCACCGGCTCTGGTAGATGCTCGCTTTGAATCATCGATCCTTTGGGGCAGCACTGATAAATTCTCCAACGTGTCCTTGATGAGGGTGGGCGGTTGTTTTTTTATGAATGGCAACAACAATGGTCCGTTGAGCGCCAGTATATAGCTGTTCTACAAGAGTATAGAAAGCCTTAAGCTTGATTGGCATGTCTGAGCCCAACTTGATGCTTTGGGAGCCTGCATCAGATAAATTATTAATAAACCAACAGATGATTATGATATGTCTGATGGTGTAAAGGACTCAGTTTTATTGCTTACCGAAGATGGCTATTGTCATGTTGTTGATCTGATGCTTTAAACCGGACAACGCATCAGTCACTGGTTTCAGGGCTGCATCGGCATCCTCTGCTCTCTTTAATAGAGCCGCCTTCTCGGTCTCCCAACCGGTTTTATCAGCACTAAAGCCCTGTTTCAACTGCTCAATGGTTTCCAATGCAGTCTTCAGTTCTGACTTGGCCTTGGACGTTTCAGATTGCTGAGTTTTAATATTGGCCCTCAGATCATTGATCTGTGAGTCCTTCTCAGTTAGTTTAGCCTGCGACATGAACAAACATGAAAGGTATTATGATTATGATTATTTTTTAAGTCCCAAGCACAATACAAGTATTTTCCTTGGCACTTGGGGGCTAATGCCGATCGCTCATTTCAAGAAAAATTTATCTGATGACCCGGGCAAAAGGATATGATCCGGTTTATAAAGGCTATATATTGGAATATTGGTTTCAACAGTGGTGATAAGTCCCGATTTATTAATACTAATTAAACCGGACCTTGGGGGCTACAAATGCAAAGTTGATTACTGCTAATTAAAGTCCCGACTTAACTTGATAATTTAAGCCGACCCTTGGAAGCTACTAGTGGTGATGTTCTGTGATAGCCTGGCTTATTTGGGATGTATCAATAAAGAATTCCTTCTTTTCTGAGAGCCCATTCGGATAGAACTCCAAAGTTAAGCGTGCCCAGCTTGGATTTGTTTCAGGACGGGTGACCGACCGGGAAGTTGCTCTCGGGTGCGCACGAGTGAGGACAAAGTGCCCAGAAAAGACTAGTATTGATATGTGGGGCCAGTCTAGATCCCGCCAGGAGTAACGACCACCGGCGGGTGTGTCTGGGGCATTACAAGTTGGTATCAGAGCCGACCCTCGTGGTTACACACATGTTTGCGGACAGGTGCTCGGTCATGTTGTTCATGACATTTGTGACCCGTCGTGGCACACGGCATGGCACATTTATCAGACTGGATGCACAGACGTTTGTGCCAAGAGGGAACGTTCCTATGGCCCGACGAGGATGTCAGTTCCTTTGAGTAGGGGTGTTTGTGATAGCCTGGCTTATTAGGGATGATAGAATACTCATATAAATAAGGAATTCCTTATTTTCCGGGAGCCCATTCGGATAGAACTCTAAAGTTAAGCGTGCTTAGCTTGGAGTAGTTTCAGGATGGGTGACCGACCAGGAAGTTGCTCCCGGGTGCGCATGAGTGAGGACAAAGTGCACAGAAAAGACTAGTATTGATATGTGGGGCCAATCTAGATCCCGCTAGGAGTAACGACCACCGGCTGGTGTGTCCGGGGTGTTACATGTTCATCTATTTGTGAGTATTTGGAAGTCTATAGCATGTTCAATTCTATCTTATTCTATAGACTTGGTGGCTAATAGAGATATAGTTATGAGGAGAATTTTGTTGGATTACCTCATAATGCTCCTTCATCAAGGTGACCAAGCCGGCTTCAAAATCACGGCTGGTATACAAATGATTCAAATAACCGGAGTGGATCTCTTGGGTGCCGAATTGGGCATAGCTCTCCAAGTATACCTTCCACTTGCCTCTGTCAGCAGCAGAAAATTCTTCCTTGGCGCTGTGTTTGGATAAGTAAGTAGGGTTACCCGGCGTTGTATAGCCAAGCCCGGTGATGATGACATCATCAGCTTTCTCTTCAGTGGGTTTATGGGACTTTGCGTCTTAGAGATGACCGACTCAACATCTATTTGATCCATGGTAACATCATGCTCTTCTAGTGGAAGGTCATCAATGGTAGCTGGAGCGGTTGGTTGAGAGGCCTCTGGCAATTGTTTTTTCGGCTCAGAAGGGTTTGAATCTTCAGTCGGTTTGTTCAGTTTCGCCTTCTTGCTAGGCTTGTCCATTCCATTGAAAGTAAGAAATACAAAGTTGTCAGCATATCAATCAGGCATGAAGTTTCGAATGATGGAATATATCCTTACCCAGCCACAGTCTTGAAGGTTGGGATTTGAGTCACCGTTGATTCGCCAGAGGAGGAATGAGATGTGCCCTGATGTTTTGAATCAGACGGGTTAAGAGGTTATCAAAAAAGACCCGCCTTTGGATATGATAAATCAAAAATATTTAAAACCTCCGGTCAACGTTTGCGAGGTGCTGGGGTGTTTGGTAAGCCGGAGGATAAAATTCCACCACCATTGTTCCGGGTTGTGAGGCGGGTTTCATGTTGCTACTTCTTCAAAAGAAAGTTGGGATCCAAGTAAGTTAAAGGGTGAGAAATTCTAACTTTGTGTCTTGCTTGTCGGGGTTTCTATGTTGGCAGAGGTTCTGAGCCAGAGGAAAGAGTAATTACCTCTTCATCATCTGCACGGCTGGCCTCCGCATCATCGTGATAATAGTCATTGTCAATAACATGTACAAAAAACGAGCCAAGGGAATCAAGTTCTACCTCCGACTCATCATCATCATCTTTATCGTCCAAATTGAATAATTCAGCAGGATTGGTCTTCTTCTTGGCAGGATTTTTGACAGCCTTGTTCTTTGTCCGGGTTTACTTGACCTGCTTATCCTGTAGCTTCTTGGTCAAAAAAGGTGAATCGGCCTGTAAACATTGAATGACTATGAACATGCAGTACAAATGAAAACATGATTCAAGAATTAACTTGATTCAGTACTTACAGCTGGCGTCTTATTCAGAACGCAGAAAGGGTTTAATCCGACTTGACTCCAATCTTCCAAGCTTTCATTCAACATAGTTTTTGTCATATTATGGATGTCTTCATCAGTCATTTCGATTTGACAGTGGCATTGAGGATATGTTAACTCGCCGGTATACATACACATTAAGCCAGGCTGGCGGCTTAGAGGCAAGAATCTCCAAGCAACCCAAGATCGAACTAGGTCAATTTCGGTCAAACTGTTAGCCATCAAGGCCCGAATCTTTGAAAAACCAGGCATGTATTTCTTCCGCTCTGTTGTATTGATAGGTCTGGAAGATGATGTCTGTTACTAAGCCCGCTGGCGCTATAACACGGGAAGGGATTTTCCCCTTCTAGAGAAGTGTCTTTGCAATAAAACCAAGTTTGGTTCCAGTCTTTGGGATGACTCGGCAAGGTGGCGGCTGGGAAAGTGGCTTCTTTCCATCGCTGTATGGAAATGCCGCCTAGCTCTAGACTAGGCACGTCTGTGAACTCGTTCTGCCGATTTAAATAATAGATTTCTCTGAATAGTTTTACGGTGGGCTCCTGTTGAAGGTACACCTCACATAATACTTGGAAGTTGCAGATGTTTGAAACGGAGTTGGGTCCGATATGTTGTGGATGGATCTTTAAAAAATGTAGCACATCGCCAATGAATTCTGAGCCAAGAGGGCTGGAGCTCCGGTTTATATGTTCCATGAAAACAACTACTTCACCATCTTTGGGCTCAGGGCGAGTCTCAGTGCCTGGGACCCTCCAATGGATGACGTCCTTTTTGGCCAGGACACCTGTCTGAACATATTCGTTCAAATCTTCCTTGGTGACCTGGGAAACGACCCAGTTCTAGGAGGTGACAGTTTTTGCCTTTGACATTTTGGACAACAAAGGAAGATATTGCCGGTTTAACTGTCATGCTATTAAACCAGACCATTGATTCATAGGTAAAAGTGCTATAAATGGCTAACAGGTTAAGCTAGAGGATGTACATTGAAGTATGCAGATATTCATATTGGCGGCTTAAAAGGGGACTAATGGTACCTACCGGGTTAAGGATTTTGCTGTTAAGCCAGACAGAGTTTATAAGTCAAAAGTATTATGCAGAACCAGCTTATGAGCATGAATAAGCAAGCGCGGTTAAGTCAGTGGAGTATTGTCGGGTCATGCAAGTTATACACCATATTATGGCGGTTTAAACAAAAGCCTAGTGTTATATGGTGGATCACGGTTTACGGTATAAGCCACCATAGTAGTTATGGTACTTCAAGTTTATCAGGGAAAAATTGGCTAAGTGATTGAAAAAAAGATTTTGCAAGCTGGGGCAATAATTTTGGATCTACCATAGTTCAGAAAAATCAGTAAAATTATAAACCTAAGGTGGTGGCAGTAGAAAAGTTTTGGTGCTTCAATGAGATCTTTTATGGAGAGATCTTATTCTGGTGATAAAAATGAATGCTAAACTGCTATCGCACAAGGTTCATGGCCTATTCGGATCAAAAGCTATGTGAGTTAAAAGAGACAACGAAGAACGGTGAAGAACACCGATGAACAGATGAAACCCTAATGTAGATCTAAGGTGTAACAAGAGGAGCACTTACATACGATGAGGGACAGCGGTGGCACGCCACAGTTCTCTAGTCTGGTCAAGTCAATGAAGCGGCCTAAGTTCGTGCAGTGGTTAGAGGTCATGGCGGCGGAGCTCAATGGACAGAGGAGACGCGAGAGGAAGACGAAGGTGAGGAGGCAATGGGGGAAATGATAAAGACCCCTGTCCCTATTTATAAGGGGGTGGATGGAAGGCATGCACGGGAATCGAGGAGGCCGAAATCATCATGTGGCCATATGGATGCCTCGATTTTCGGGATGATTATTAAGATAAGGATCAGTTAAGGTGTTTTGGGCCTTGTGCGAAATTAATGCGGAATGACGTCATGGCGGATTAAGAAGATTATGTGAGCTGACTGATGACCCACAAGTATAGGGGATCTATTATAGTCCTTTTGATAAGTAAGAGTGTCGAACCCAACAAGGAGCAGAAGGAAATTATAGGCAGTTTTCAGTAAGGTATTCTCTGCAAGCACTGAAATTACCGGTAACAGATAGTGTTGTGATAAGGTAATTTGTAACGAGTAACAAGTAATAAAAGTAAATAAGGTGCAACAAGATGGCCCAATCATTTTTGTAGCAAAGGACAAGCCTGGACAAACCCTTATATAAAGCAAAGCGCTCCCGAGGACACATGGGGATTATCGGCAAGCCAGTTTTCATCACGCTCATTTGATTCACGTTCGTTACTTTGATAATTTGGTATGTGGGTGGACCGGTGCTTCGGTACTACCCTTCCTTGGACAAGCATCCCACTTATGATTAACCTCTATTGCACGCATCCGCAACTATATAACTAGTATTACGGTAAACCTAACCATAGCATGAAACATATGGATCCAAATCAGCCCCTTACGAAGCAACGCATAGACTAGGGTATAATCCTCTGTCACTCTAGCAACCCATCATCTACTTATTACTTACCAATGCCTTCCTCTAGGCCCAAAAAATGGTGAAGTGTCATGTATTCGACGTTCACATAGCACCACTAGAGGAAAGACAACATACATCTCATCAAAATATCGAACGAGTACCAAATTCACATGACTACTTATAGCAAGACTTCTCCCATGTCCTCAGGAACAAACGTAACTACTCACAAATCATATTCTTGGTCATAATCAGAGGGGTATTAATATGCGTAAATAATTTGAACATATGATATTTCACCGAGTAAACCAACTAGCATCAACTACAAGGAGTAATCAACACTACTAGCAACCCACAAGCACCAATCTAAGGTTTTTGGACAAAGATTGGATACAAGAGATGAACTAGGGTTTGAGAGGAGATGGTGCTGGTGAAGATGTTAATGGATATCGACCCCCTCCCGATGAGAGGATCGATGGTGATGACGATGGTGACAATTTCCCCCTCCCGGAGGGACGTTTCCCCCGGCAAAACAGCTCCGCCGGAGTCCTAGATTGGTTCCGCCAAGGGTCTGCCTCGAGACGGCTGCGCCTCGTCCCGAAAGCTTCCTTCTTATTTTTTTCCAGGTCAGAAGACACCTTATACCAGAAGATGGGCATCGGGGGGCTGCCAGGTGGCCCATGAGGCATGGGGCACGTCCAGGGGGTAGGGCGCCCCCCCTCGTGGACAGTGGGTGGCCCCCTCTGGTGCTTTCTTCGCCCAATATTTTTAATATATTCCAAAACTGACTTTCGTGGAGTTTGAAGACTTTTTGACTTGTGCAGAATAGGTCTCCAATATTTGCTCCTTTTCCAGCCCAGAATTCCAGCTGTGGGCATTCTCCCTCTTCATGTAACCCTTGTAAAATAAGAGAGAAAATGCATAAGTATTGTGACATAATGTGTAATAACATCCCATAATGCAATAAATATCAATATAAAAGCATGATGCAAAATGGACATATCAACTCCCCAAGCTTAGACCTCGCTTGTCCTCAAGCGGAAGCCGATATCGAAAATATGTCCACATGTTTAGAGATAGAGGTGTCGATAAAATAAAATATGGACACAAGGGCATAATGATCATTCTTATAACAGCAATATATATATATATATATATATATATATATATATATATATATATATATATATATACACACAATCATATGATTTCTTATGCTGAAGTAAATATCTATTCACAATGTCAAGTACGAACCAGAAACCTCATCGAAAACTAAGAAACTATGATCTCGGTCATTGAAGCAATTGCAATTTATGATAACATCGGAAAGAATCAATATAAGAGATTTTCAGCAAGTCCACATACTCAACTATCATTTAGTCTTTCACAATTTCTAACACTCAAGCAATACTTATGGGTATGGAGTTTTAATCAGACACAGAGAAAGATAGGGGATTATAGTGTTTCCTCCCAACCTTTTACCTCAAGGGTAACGTCAACAATAATAGGTTATGTAAACTTAGATCCAATTGTGTATAAACGCCAGGATCTTTCCAACACAATGTGCTTGCCAAAGGATAAAGTGTAAAAAGGAAAGGTGAAGATCACCATGACTCTTGTATAAGGTATAAGACAAAAAAAAGATAGGCCCTTCGCAGAGGGAAGCAGAGGTTGTCATGTGCTTTTATGGTTGGATGTACAAAATCTTAATGCAAAAGAACGTCACATTATATTGCCACTTGTGATAGTGACCATTATTATGTAGTATGTCGCTTTTATTTCTTCCATATCACAAGCTCGTATAAAGCTTACTTTCTCCACACTAATAGATCATACATATTTAGAGAGCAATTTTTATTGCTTGCAACACTGACAACTTACTTGAAGGATCTTACTCAATCCATAGGTAGATATGTTGGACTCTCATGGCAAAACTGGGTTTAAGGATATTTGGAAGCACAAGTAGTATCTCTACTTGGTGCAAGGAGTTTGGCTAGCATGAGGGGGAAAGGCAAGCTCAACATGTTGGATGATCCATGACAATATACTTTTTTTCGGATATAAGAAAACATAACCCATTACGTTGTCTTCCTTGTCCAACATCAACTTTTTAGCATGTCATATTTTAATGAGTGCTCACAATCATAAAAGATGTCCAAGATAGTATATTTATATGTGGGAACTTCTCTTTCTTTATTACTTCTTATTAATTGCAACGATGACCAACACTATGTATGTCAACCCTCAACAACTTTTATTCATCATACTCTTTATATGTGAAGTCATTACTTTCCATAGGATAAATACGATCTCTTTAATTCTTTTTATTCTTTATTTTATTCCCTTGAGATCATAGTGAGATAATCAAGCCCTTGACTCAAAACTAATCTTTACTATATATAGCTCACGGACTCGATTACCTAGATAAGGATCATAAAGCAAAGCTCACAGGTAGATCATACTAAACTTTATTCTACTAGATCGAGATATAACCAAAAGGATCGAACTAAGAAAAAGGTAAAGATAGAGGTGTGATGGTGATACGATACTGGGGCACCTCCCCCAAGCTTGGTAGTAGCCAAGGGGAGTGCCCATACCCATGTGTTTATGTCTCTTTCTTCGGAGGTGGTGATGATGGAGTTGTTGACGATGTAGGCTTGTCGTCCATCTTCCAAGGCATAGGCTCACCATCGTAGAAGGATGATCGAGTTTCCGGGCTCCTCAAATCTGCAGCCAAACTCATCTTCTTGAATCTATATTCATACTCACAGTTTTTGTTTTGTAGGTCATAGATCTAGGCTTGGAGGTGTTCGATTTTCTCGTGAAGCTTGAAGATGGCTTCCCCAATGTTCTTGGCATCCAACTTGTGGTTGTTGGTGAACTTCGCAATCATCATGTGGTTGGCATTGAGTCCGCGTTCGACCATCCCCTGGCACTTGAAAACTTGTTGCTCCATTGCTTCGAGTCTTGTCTCCATGCTTCCGGTCCTCCTTGATCCCTCAACATCGTGGATGTGCAGCACCCCCTCACGCATCCCAATGGTTTGAGGGTGTTGCAGCACCTCCGCGAGGTAGGGGTTGATGACCTTATCGATATAATTGTCCTTGGGAGCGCTTGAAGAAGTCATGGTGATCTAGATCTTTCAGAAAAACAGCTCGAAACTAATGCTGAGGATTTTGCCGTGGTACTGTGGTCAAAACCTTCAGGAGATTATATCATAAATTTTTACCGACTAAAAGAAGTATCGTGCAAGAAAGCGGAGTCCAGATGACACACGGGGTGTCCACGAGGTAGGGGGCACGCCCAGGGGGTAGGGCGCGCCCTCCACCCTCGTGGATGCCTCGTGTCCCTTTCAGACTACTTCTTATTTTCCTATTTTCTTAAATATTCCAAAACAGAGAAAAATTGCTATTAGAACTGTTTTGGAGTCGGTTTACTTACCGTACCAAATACCTATTCCTTTCCGGAGTTTGAAACGTTCTGGAAAGTATCCCTTATGTATTCCTCCAGGGTTACGGTTTCAATGACATTAGTTTCAATATTTATGGGATTACCTGAGATATAAATTTTGTTTCTTTGACCGTTCACCACCTTCGGATTTGTGCCTTCGAAGTTGTTGATTTTTATGGCACCGGGAAGATAGACCGCCTCGATAACGTAAGGACATTCCCATTCAAAGAGGAGATTTCCTGCAAAAAATATTAAACGAGAGTTGTATAGCAAAACATAGTCACCTACATTAAACTCACGTTTTTGTATCCTTTTGTCATGCCATCTTTTAACATTTTCTTAAAAAAATTGGCATTTTCATAGGCATGGGTTCTCCACTCAGCAAGTGAGCTAATGTCAAATAGTCTCTTCTCACCAGCAAGTTTGAAATCACAATTGAGCTCTTTAATGCCCCAATATGCCTTATGTTCTAGTTCGAGAGGTAAGTGAAATGCTTTTCCATAAACCATTTTATACGGAGACATACCCATATGATTTTTATATGCAGTTCTATAGGCCCATAATGCATCATCAAGTTTCTTGGACCAATTCTTTCTAGATCTATTAACAGTCTCTTGCAAAATTAATTTGAGCTCTCTATTACTCAGTTCTACTTGAGCACTAGACCGTGGGTGGTATGGGGATGCAATTCTATGATTAACATCATACTTAGCAAGCATTTTACAGAAAGCACCATGAATAAAATGTGAAACACCATCAGTCATTAGATATCTAGGGACTCCAAACCTCGGAAAAATAAATTCTTTATGCATCATAATAGAGGTTTTATGATCAGCACTACTAGTTGGAATAGCTTATACCCACTTAGTAACGTCATCAACAGCAACTAAAATATGTGTATACCCATTAGGGGAAGGAAACGGTCCCATATAATCAAAACCCCAAACATCAAATGGTTCAATAAGAAGTGAATAGTTCATAGGCATTTCTTGACGTCGACTAATATTACCAATTCTTTGACATTCATCGCAAGACAAGGCTAACTTGCGGGCATCTTTGAAGAGAGCAGGCTAATAAAAGCCGGATTGCAATACCTTATGTGCAGTTCTATCTCCAGCGTGGTGTCATCCATATGACTCGGAGTGACACTTGCGTAGGATCTGTTCCTGTTCATGCTCAGGTACACAACGTCTAATAACTCCATCTACTCCTTCTTTATAAAGGTGTGGGTCATCCCAGAAGTAATGTCTTAAATAATAGAAAAACTTTTTCTTTTGCTGGTATGTGAAACTAGGTGGTATAAATTTAGCAACAATGTAATTAGCATAATCATCATACCATGGAGCAGTGCGAGAAGTATTTATGACAAACAATTGTTCATCAGGAAAGCTATCATCAATAGGTAGTGGGTCATCAAGGATATTCTCTAACCTAGATAAGTTGTCAGCAACGGGGTTCTCAGCTCCCTTTCTATCAATAATATGCAAATCAAATTCTTGTAGCAAGAGAACCCATCTAATAAGTCAAGGTTTAGCATCTTTCTTTTCCATAATATATTTAATAGTAGCATGACCAATGTGAATAGTTACTTTAGAATCAACAATGTAAGGTCCGAACTTGTCAAAGGCAAATACAACTGCTAAAAATTCTTTTTCAGTAGTAGCATAATTTCTTTGGGCACTGTCTAGAGTTTTACTAGCATATTGGATAACATTTAATTTATTATCACCTCTTTGTCCTAGAATAGCACCCACAGCATAATCACTAGCATCACACATAATTTCAAAAGGGTAAATTCCAATCAGGTGGCTGGACAATAGGTGCAGAAATCAAGGCTTTATTAAGTATTTCAAATGCTTCTACACAATCATCATCAAAGACAAATGGAACATCTTTTTGTAAGAGATTAGTTAGAGGCCTGGAGATTTTTGAGAAGTCTTTAATGAACCTCCTATAAAAAACAGCATGACCAAGGAAACTTTTTATACCTTTAATGTCCTTAGGACACAACATCTTTTCAATAGCATCAACTTTAGCTTTATCAACTTCAATACCTCTTTCAAAAATTTTATGCCCCCAGACAATACCTTAATTAACCATAAAGTGGCACTTCTCCCAATTCAAGACAATATTAGTTTCTTCACATCTCTCCAAAACTCGATCAAGGTTGCTTAAGCAATCATCAAAATAAGTTCCATACACAGAGAAATCATCCATGAAAACCTCAAAAATCTTATCAAAAATCAGAGAATATAGCCATCATGCATCCTTGAAAGGTAGCAGGTGCATTACATAAGCCAAAAGGCATACGTCTATAAGCAAAGGTACCGAAAGGGCAAGTAAAAGTGGTCTTTTCTTGATCATCTTTTGACACGGGTATTTGAGAGAAACCGGAATAGCCATCTACAAAGCAAAAATATGTGTGTTCGGATAATCTTTCTAGCATTTGATCAATAAAAGGTAAAGGGTAATGATTCTTTTTGGTAGCTTTATTTAATTTGAGGAAATCAATTACCATTCTATAACCTGTAACAATTCTCTGTGAGATCAATTCGTCTTTATCATTAGGAACAACAGTAATACCTCCCGTCTTAGGGACACAATGGACAAGACTTACCCACTGACTATCAACAACAGGATAAATTATACCTGCCTCTAGAAGCTTTAGTATTTCTTTCCTTACCACGTCTTCCATCCTAGGATTTAATCGTCGTTGGTGATCAACAACCGGTTTAGCATCTTTCTCCAATTTTATTTTGTGCTGGCACGGAGTGGGACTAATGCCCTTAAGATCACCGAGAGTATATCCAATGGCAGCACGGTGCTTCTTCAGAGTTTTCAATAATTTCTCTTCTTCTTGCTCTGAAAGGTTAGCACTAATAATAACATGATATATGTTCTTTTCATCAAGATAAGCATACTTAAGAGTATCAGGTAATGGTTTGAGCTCAAACACGGGATCACCCTTGGGTGGAGGAGGATCACCAAGGATTTCAACAGGCAAGTTGTGTTTCAATAAAGGTCCTTGTTTAAAAAATATTTCATCTATTTCCCTTCTCTCATTCATAAACATATCATTTTCATGGTTTAGCAAATATTGTTCTAAAGGATCATTAGGAGGCACGGCAATAGAAGCAAGACCAATAATTTCATCTTTACTAGGCAATTCTTTATCATGGGGTTGTCTACGAAATTTAGCAAAGTTAAAATCATAAGACATGTCCCCTAAACCAACAGTAACAATATCCTTTTCGCAGTCTATCCTAGCATTAATTGTATTCAAGAAGGGTCTACCAAATATAATGGGGCAAAAGTCATCTTGTGGGGAACCAAGAACAAGAAAATTAGTAGGATATTTGACTTTCCCACACAAGACTTCATCATCTATAACAATACCAACTGGTGAAATAGTATATCTATTGGCAATCTTAATTGTAACAACAATACCTTCTAACTCGGCAGCTGTAATATCGTGCATAATTTCCTTATATAAGAAATGATGTATTGTACTCGCACTAGCACCCATATCACATAAGCCATGATAGCAATAGGTATATGTTTATTTCTAGTATCGGGTCTAGCAATTCTAGCAGCTTCATCACAGAGTTAAATAACATGCCCATCAATATTATCGACCAAGAGATCTTTAACCATAGCAATACTAGGTTCAACTTTAATTTGCTCAGAGGGTGTAGGTGTTCTAGTATTACTCATACGTACCACAGTTGAACCTTCGGCATGATCCTTTATTCTAACAGGGAAGGGTGGTTTCTAAATACAAGCGGTAGGAGCAATAGGATCAACATTATAAATGATAGTCTTTTCTTCAACTTTAACAAGTTTAACTACTTTTACCTCAATGGGAGGATGATATTTAAACCACTTCTCCGTAGGGAGATCAACATGAGTAGCAAATGATTCATAGAAAGAAGCTACTATCTCAGAGTCAAGTCCATATTTAGTGCTAAATTCACGAAAAACATCGGTATCCATAAAAGATTTAACACAATCAAACTTAGGTGTTATACCCGACTCCTTACCTTAGTCGAGATCCCAATCTTCAGAGTTGCGTTTAATTCTTTCCAATAAATACCATTTGAATTCAATAGTCTTCATCATAAAAGAACCAGTACAAGAAGTATCGAGCATTGCGCGATTATTGAGAGAAAGCCGAGCAAAAAAATTGAATAATAATTTCTCTTGAGAGCTCATTATTAGGGCATGAAATAACATTGACTCAAGCCTCCCCCAAGCTTGAGCGATACTTTCTCCTTCACGAGGCCAAAAATTATATATATAATTACGATCACGATGAACAAGATGCATAGGGTAAAACTTCTGATGAAATTCAAATTTCAACCGGTTCTAGTTCCATGATCCAATATCATCGCATAGCCTAAACCATGCCAATGCCTTTCCCTTAAAGGATAAAGGGAAGACCTTCTTCTTGATAACGTCCTCAGGCATACCTGCAAGCTTAAATAATCCACAAACTTCATCCACATAGATTAGGTGCAAATCGGGATGCAATGTTCCATCTCCTGTAAAGAGATTAGCTAGCAGTTTCTCTATCATACCCGAAGGAATTTCAAAGTAATAAATTTCGGTAGGTTTAGTAGGTTGAGGAGCAACTCTTTGCTCTACTGGTCGGGGTGAAGATACCCTGAACAAGCCCCTCAAAGTATTATGTTCCATAGTAACAAGTGACAGTAAATTTCAGCACACTATATAATTTTTTCCTTACCAAATTCGACCTACCAAAGGCGCTTCACTCCCCGGCAACAGCGCCAGAAAAGATTCTTGATGGCCCACAAGTATAGGGGATCTATCGTAGTCCTTTCGATAAGTAAGAGTGTCGAACCCAATGAGGAGCAGAAGGAAATGATAGGTAGTTTTCAGTAAGGTATTCTCTAGAAGCACTGAAATTATCGGTAACAGATAGTTTTGTGATAAGGTAATTTGTAACGAGTAACATGTCAAAAAAGTAAATAAGGCGTAGCAAGATGGCCCAATCCTTCTTGTAGCAAAGGACAAGCCTGGACAAACTCTTATATAAAGGAAAGCGCTCCCGAGGACACATGGGAATTATCGTCAAGCTAGCATTCATCACGCTCATATGATTCGCGTTCGTTACTTTGATAATTTGGTATGTGGGTGGACCGGTGCTTGGGTACTACCCTTCCTTGGACAAGCATCCCAGTTAGGATTAACCACTATTGCAAGCATCCGCAACTACAAAATAAGTAATAAGGTAAACCTAACCATAGCATGAAACATATGGATCCAAATCAGCCCCTTACGAAGCAACGCTTAAACTAGGGTTTAAGCCCAATCAATGGTGAAGTGTCATTTAGTCGACATTCACATAACACCACTAGAGGAAAGACAACATACATCTCATCGAAATATCGAACGAATACCAAATTCACATGACTACTTATAACAAGACTTCTTCCTTTTCCTCAAGAACAAATGTAACTACTCACAAATCATATTCATGTTCATAATAATAAGGGTATTAAAATGCATAAAGGATCTGAACATATGATAATAAACCAACTACCATCAACTACAAGGAGTAATCAACACTACTAGCAACCCACAGGCACCAAACTAAGGTTTTTGGACAAAGATTGGATACAAGAGATGAACTGGGGTTTGAGAGGAGATGGTGCTGGTGAAGATGTTGATGGAGATTGACCCCCTCCCGATGAGAGGATCGATGGAGATGACGATGGTGACGATTTCCCCCTCACGGAGGGATGTTTCCCCGGTAGAACAGCTGCGCCGGAGCCCTAGATTGGTTCCGCCAAGGTTCCGCCTTGACACGGCAGCGCTTCGTCCCGAAAGCTTCCTTATTATTATTTTCCAGGTCAGAAGACACCTTGTACCAGAAGATGGGCATCGGGGGGGCTGCCAGGCGGCCCGTGAGGCAGGGGGCATGCCCCACACTCTCGTGGACGGTGGGTGGCCCCCCTCTGGTGCTTTCTTAGACCAATTTTTAATATATTCCAAAACTGTCTTTCGTGGAGTTTCAGGACTTTTTGAGTTGTGTAGAATAGGTCTCCAATATTTGCTCCTTTTCCAGCCCAGAATTCCAGCTGCCGGCATTCTCCCTCTTCATGGAACCCATGTAAAATAAGAGAGAAAATGCATAAGTATTGTGACATAGTGTCTAATAACAGCCCATAAAACAATAAATATCAATATAAAAGCATGATGCAAAATGGACATATGACTGACGTCATGGCGGGTTACAGCAAGGTTTATCAAACAAGCAATGGAATATTTTTGATAAGTCAGGAATTGAAGATTGATATCAACAAGTTCAAATCAACCTGGGGCCTAATGTTGGGGATATAACTACTAGGTATGAACCACCCAGGAGGGGCCGGGTGATACCATTAGCGACTTATCAATGAAGATGGTGAGTCATAGCAAGCCCATTGACGGTCGAAGACCCAGAGGCAACTTAATTCCAAAAAGGATAAACCGCCATATGTATGACTTGTATTGTAAGGCAAGCTTTGTTAGTCACCGAGCCGGACACGTTGTGTATGACCCGGCCAGGACTCTGTAAGCCACTGGGCATCAACCTGTGTATATAAAGGGGTGACCCAGCAGCGAGTTAAGGACAAGAAACAATAGATCAAGAACTAGGTAAAGCATATTCGCTCCTTGGTTATCGAAACCCAAGGAATACAACCCCAAACTAGATTAAGCCTTTTCCTTCACCGCAAGGGGCCGAACCAGTATAAACCCTCTGTTCCTTTCTCCCGATTAACACCTTTAAGCTAACCAAGTTGCGATGGCTCAACGACAAAGTCCTTACGCTACGACATCTGCCGTGTCAACTCCACGATAAGGGGTGTGTGCAATAAAAAGATGCCCTGAGAGAAATCGAGATAGACCAAGTGAGGAAAAGATACAATGCATATGTTTGTGATGGACACTAAGAATTGGTCATATACATAGGAGGGACTGCGTGTGCCTACAATTGAGTGAGAGACAATCATACTTAGCTAAGCGTGAGATTGTGGGTGTGTGCGTGTGAGATGGCGAGAGAACAAAGGAGAGAGAGAGGTTTAGATGGGTCTACTGAGTGCGAGTGTGATATGCATGTGTATGTGTGACCTAGAGAGATGGAGAGTTTGAGAGATAGGGAAGGGCATAGAGATGGCGGGGTGGTGTGTGAGAGAGTTATGGGCAATGAGCTAGGGAATTTGTGTGTGTAGGATGAATGCACCCTAGATATTTAGCTTGGACTAGAGAATCATACATTGTGTGCCCGAGAGACCAATACATGGAGTGTGCATGAGAAAAAAAAAGACACCCCACCACACCCCCCCCCCACACACACACAGACACAGATATAGAGAAAGAGGGAGAGGGACCAACAAGGTTTGTGTTTGGATGCGTGTGATAGAATTGAAGATTGTCGGTGAGAGAGAGAACATGAGTCCGGGAGAAGGAGGTCATGTTTATGCATCAAAGACTGATATAAACCATGTTTCGATATAACTTTGCATTCCAATATTTGAATTTTAGAGAACATGTTGTCTGCAATCCACACATGAATGGAGATATGCATATCAAACAACGTCATTAATTTGACTTTCAACATGTTCATGGAGTACTATAATACAACATGCTACTCAATTGAGGTGTTCAATTTTGGATTTAGTTCACTATTTTGACCTAGTGAATGAGCTATTTCATTGAATCGAGATATTTCATTTTCGGTTTGATTCCCGTTTTGAGTGGTAAACTATTTGTCATACAGTAAATCGTTAGCAACGAGCATGTAAAAACACATTAGTCCCGAGCATCATCTGACCATCGAAAAAAGAAGTAACAAGCTAATATTTAAAAATTTGATTCAAATCGACTTTTTTTTGCGATGGAACACTCCGATTCCATACTTAAACTCGCTTAGCAAAATTGCTGGCAATTTGAATCGACTTGGTAACATAGAGCTGGATGCTCATTCTCCCAAAATTTGAATGAACCACTAAACACCCACTGCTCGGTGGAATTCGCCCGAGCAAATAATTGTGAGACGCGAAATTACAGGCCTATGTGGGATACACATCAATTTGCCCATTGTACATCGAGGATAGGTTCATAACTTCATCAAAGCGCGCCTTCTCCTTAGCATAAATGACAGGTGCCAAATAATTCATAAACCATGGGCGGCAAAACACCCACTCCTCGGACGAAATCGCTCGCCCCGACTATTTAAAAACACGGCCTCCTCGCCCGAAATCGTGCGTGCCCACTATTTCAAAACAGGACCTCTTCGCCCGAAATCGCTCGCGTCCAGTATTTGGGAGAAGCAAAGTTACTCTACTATCCCCGACCCTCAAGACACAGAGCCAAGCCCAGAAGCCTAAAGGCAGGGGTAGAATTGTAACTCCCACCAACATTTCAGACAAATGCGTTTGTAAGACATGGTTCCTCCTCCCAATTCCCCATTCATACATCCTGGCGCTCCTTCTCCTTAGCACCAAATCACCTTCTCACCAGAAGCTCGCTTCTCACCAGCCACGAAACATCAGCCGCTCATCCGTGGCGCTCCTCACCGCACCAAATTCAAAGTGTCCTCCTCCCGAATGCCGGAGACGCTGTCCATTTGATGTCGTCCACTGGGTCGTGTGCCTCTTACTTTGTGCTGCCTGAGCTGCCTCGACGACGACCACGTGAAATCGTACCGGAGCCGATTCACCCACGCCATTATGCACGGCACCGAAGCGGCTCCAACTTCGGATGCGTCCAGGGCCCTGGCGCTGCATCCCCATAGCCGGCGACCATCGCGACATATCTTCTTTCTGCTGCCGGGAGCCACCACAACCATGTCGGCCTCACTGACTCGGTGCTGGAGCTGCCTACTTCACCGAGCCGCAAGATAGGTAGTACACTCATCTTAAATGATTTTATTCAGGCGTCAGTCGTCTGAATTTTTATTCTGGGCCAATCGATTCCCAATGGGAAGCAGCACCCATCGAGGCGGTGGAGCTCCTAGGTTGCCAGTTGGTTGGTGTCTATCGTAAGCAAGTTCGCCGTGGAAGCAGCGCTTAGGTGGCATTCTTAGAGTTTTGTGGGTTGAAGTTACTGCCGGCACTGGATCTGGATGACGACGAGTCTTTGTGGACTGGCCAGGGCGGCGCAACCATGGCAGTCTGGTGGGGGCGGGAGCGGGGTTTTGGTCGGAGCTCTCACGGCCAAGGACGGCGGAGGAAGGCTGTTCTGTCGGTGGCCGCCGGCTCTATGGGGAAGGTTCTGAACAGTGTCAGTCGAGACACACAAGACGACCAATCGTGTGACCCCAAATTAGTTTTCAAACATATGACCACTCTCGTACCTTACTGTTGATTTCTTAGGGTATTTCTTCAGATCAGAGATATGCGTCGTTCTTAACATTATGTGTGTCGGCGTTCTGGGAACAGGGGTACCCAGACTTGCCTGCCTACGGCCCAGAGTGTGGCTCATTAGGCAGCCTGGTACGGCCCAACCACATCAGCAACCACTCAAGACCCTCGCGAGGCGGAGTGCGCAAGACCTCCCCTCGGGCGGCCTCACTAGGCTCGCTCCTGAGGAGCAGAGATATCAAGGCAAGTGTCACCGCATGAGGCCCTCATGATGTGAGCTGTGACGACCAAGGCCAGACGGGCGCCAGTGGGCGTAGGCTGCCAGTTTCCTCTTTGGTGCTAAAGGGGCAGGCGCAGGCGAGGAGTCCCGAGGCGTCAGGCAAAGGTTTTCCTATCGGTGCAACGAGACCAAGATCAACAGGACGGTAGAACAGAGGTCATCGCAGAGCCCACGGCACGTCACCACCAGAGCCTTTGGCAGGCGAAGACCACCTTTTGTCAGGATAGCTTGTACTGGTTGTCCCCCTTCAAATTTGGCCGTTGTGGGATCTCTTCCTGCTCGATATTTGGGAAGAGGACCCGAGCCACTATAAATAGGACTAGCCACAACCACAGAGATCATCTCATCTTGAGTTGATTAGATAGAATGCCACGCATTCACAAGCTCACCCGAGCACAAGAACACCTCACCTCGGGAGGCTGTTCTCCCCATGTACTAGTTCGTCCTCAGCCTACAAGGCAATCCAACACACCACACTGGATTAGGATATTAGACCACCACGGTGGCCCGAACCAGTATAAACCTTGTGTCCCTTGTTCTTCGGGTCTGACGATCTAGGCCTAGGGATCAGCGAGTAGATGAGCTAGGGTGGAAGGAGAGATCTTCGTGTGCACCCAGTGTTCGAACAACAAGGGTTTTGCCGAAACTCAAGATCCGATATTTGGCGCGCCAGGTAGGGGGTGCGCCGGATCTTCTCTTCCTTCGTTCGGTTTGTTACCTCTCCGCAGTCCCGATGGCCGACGACCAGGGGGCTCATGCCGACCGCTGGGCGGCCTGGCCCACGCAGGCGGCGCCGTCCGTCCATGGAGGCCTCAACCCCGCACTTTAAGCGACCCCTGCACCGCCGAGCGCCGCCGGCCGCGGACGGCGTGGACCTGCAACCTCCGCTTCGGCGTCATCGCGCGCGTGCTCCGCGGCTAGATCTTCGACCCACGCCGTGGAAATAGCACCCTACACCCGACGGGAGCAGGCAAATACGAGGGTTGCGCTCATCTTGGTGTGAGAACTGCTACAATGCAGGCTGGACGAGGGAGGCCGCGACATACTGCTGGAATGCGTCGCCAAACTGCTGAACTGTGCCTGCAGAGGCACGCCGCCGTTCTGTTCCTCATCCCCGCCCCAGGTGTCGGGCGAGGCACTGGTGAGGTTCCGACAAGCTCGCGCGCCCCTGGGGCGATGGGGGGACCTGACGACACCAATAGGAGCGATGTCGCCATCCGTCCAACCGCAGCGACTTCGTCACAGGCGGGAGCAAGCACCCGTGGCCCCTTACGAGGGTACGACGGAGTGCATATCAGCAGCCGCCAAGTCCAGGTGACGCAGTTGGAGGCTCAAGGCATGGGGTACTCAGGCGGAGCCCCCGGTGGGGGTGGCCGACGAAGCTTGCATGCCTCGCATGGTGGACCTGATGTACATGTTCGGCGAAGGCCCCAATGCCTTCCTACTGATGAGATGGAACGGCGGGACGCTCGAGGAAGAAGATTACCATGAATCGCCTAGTGGATCCGTTGACCACTTCAGCAACGACGAAAGAGAGCAGCAGGTATTGCGGTAGTAGGCATGCGCTAACGATGGACTGCAGGTGACTCAAACCACGACGATGGTCGGAGACCCGAGAGCGGCCGCTCTGCCCTCAACCGGAGAAGAATGCTCGGGGTTGTGCGTGGAGGGCCTAGAGCTGTGGCCTCCCCCGCGACGCGTGGTGCAGGGAAGTATGCGAAATTAGGTCCTCTGCCGGGGCGAGCATCATCAAGCCTCCCCCCCGGCAGAGGGCCCGTGGTTGCCGAGGGTGCCGCTGGCATCCCCCTTGCCTCCTTACACTACAAAAAATACACTTTCGTGATGATACGTGTTTGTCACAGTAGGTCACGTTTTCTGTCATGCATGCACATCCATGACAAATTTATGACAGAATCAAGATAGTCATACATGTGCTGTCGTATAAGTGTTCCATGACATTACCAAAATTATCATCACGGAAGTGTCCACTTCCATGATGATAAATCGCGCGTCACAGTAGTGCATTCGTCAAGGGTGACCGACATGTGGCATCCACCATAACGGAACGCCGTTAAGCTATTGGGTCCGGTTTTGCATCCGATAACCCATTAACAACCGCGACCAATGGGGATTTTCCACGTCTAAAATCATCATTGGCTGGAGGAAACACGTGTCGGCTCACCGTTGGTACAGATGTCATCCACTCATTGGACACAAACCGCCTATGATACGTCGACACGTGGCACGGCCCAACACAGGCCCATTCCTATGAAAAGGCCGGCCCATTTGACTTGGTCAAAAGGTGGCAGGCCGGCCCACGGAAAGCCCGTTAACGGCCTGTTCGCATATAGCCCATCTACAACCCGCTAACCCAGGGCCCGTTACGACCTATCCGAATTAGGCCCAGTAGCATCATCTGGGCCGTCCAATATGATTCCAGCCCATTTTAAGTTCCGGCCCATGTATGGCCCATGACGTCTTTAGGCCCATATGAGGCCCTTTGTAACTCTTGGCCCATTAACGGCCCATGGTGAAACTGGCCAGTAATGAACAGTGTATCACTTTATACCCATTAACGGCCCATTAATCCATTGGGCCGTTTGCAGCCCATGTTATCTTTCGGCCTTCTCAGGGCCCATTTATTCTTGGCCCATTAACGACACGTGGTGAAACTGGTCCGTGATGAACAGTGTATCACTTTATACCCATTAACGGCCCATTAATCCATTGGGCCATTTTTAGCCCATGTTATCTTTCGGCATTCTCGGGGCACATTTATTCTGAGGCTCGTATCCAGCATTCGGTTACTTACGGCCCATTACTGCCATTTTCTGCTTGTGGGCCAAATTCAGCCCGTGGTTATAGTCGGCCCGTTTGTGGCCCGTTAATATGTTGGGCCATTTTCATAGCGTTGTCAAATATGGCCTATTAACAACGGCCCATTATGGTCGGCCCATGAACGGACGACTCCAACTCTAGCCGGTTTACGGCCATAATGCGGTCTGTTTTTGGCCCATGTTTGGCCAATCGATCATATAGCCTGTCTAAGGCCCATTGATGATACGGCCCATAGAAGGCCCATTGTTTCTACGGCCCGTGGAAGGCCCATTGTTTCCACGGACCATAGAAGGCCCATTGTTTCTACGGCCCGTAGGAAGCCCAGTGTCACTACAGTAAATATGTAGCCCATGGCCTGTTAAAGGCGGGAAACTACTATAGGTTTACACCTGCTAATGGCCCAAGATGATTATAGGCCCACGTTTTGGCCTATATAAGTAACGGGCCGGCCTGAAGACCGACAACCCTGAGATCCACTAAACCTTCCGGCCTAAATTACAGCATACCAACCAAAGAATAAACCTAGACTATACAACAAAGAAATTACGTCATATTACAACCACTGGGAATCAAAGTTCGCTACCGGTGATAATAAAGCGCAACATGACCGCGAATTACATACACTAGGCATCAAAGGTCGCCACCAGTGCATATAAACGTGCCGACAAAAGAATATACAAAACTAGGAGCACTTCAGAAGGCACTAGACCTGGCAAACTTGGGCCCCGCAAGCAGCCGAACAACCTGATGAGACCTCAGTTGTGTCAATGATAGATGCTTCATCCCTAGCTATATGGCACCATAGTGCGCAAGGCAGTCCCCTGACATCTTCATTACATCTTTGACTTCAAGTCGGAGCTGAGGTGAAGCAAGCCTTTCCGCTTTATGTTGAGACTGAAGAAGTCGAACTGATTGAGGCAGCGACTGCACAGAGGTTGTCTCACACCTGCTGGTGAGTAGCTTCAACTCACTATCTTCATCAAGACAGGACCTTGGGGTCATCTCGCTGTCCTCAAGATGGTTTGGCTCACTATCTTTCCTAAAGTTCTGCCTGGCATAAGAGATACGACTCTAAAAGGGAAACAAGGAGACACATAACAGGTGTCACAATTATATAAGCAAATAAATGGATCTGTTCTGCATAAGGAACATGTTTTTACAACTACAATTTAAAACTGGTAGTTGTTGCAAACATCCAATCAGATGTAAACAGCAGTGGAGGAAATGATGCCTATCCAAATCTATACTAGAACAAAGTTGGAAGGGTTGAGAAGGATGAACTTACATTACATGTTAACACGGGCTGGATAAAGCCCTTCTCCATGTTGATGGAAAGACAATTCAATAAATTCCCCAAAGAAAATTCTTTATAAGCGTTCCCATTATTCTACATTTTGCAAAGAGTAAATATAGATCAAATAATATTTGGAAGAAATACAGGATAATGAAGCTCAGGTGGAGATTGATGATACATAAGCAAATAGCAATTAATTAAGTACAGCGTTACAAGGCAAAAGGTACTGACAAGAGGAATGTAGACATCAACGTGTGAAGTGGCATTGGCTTTATTCAACATTTTGGTAAGAGTAAATGTAGATATGATAATTTGGAGAAAGTGGAGGGCAGGGCAGATAAGATGAAGAGTAATGCTAGACAATCAACTATCTCATGATGCATGTACTTTAATACCACCACCATCAGTTATTAGCTGTCCCTCAAATGGATGTATCTAGCACTATTAAGTTCTAAATACATCCAATTGATCAACAATTAATTCGATACAGAGGGAGTACATGACAACAGGTACTTACATGAGCAATGCAAAACTTCATAACCATTGTGTTAATTCTACATTTATCTAAAAGTAAATATAGATCTTATAATTTCAAGGAAAGGGAGGATAAAGAACGAACATTTACAGTGTTGCTACATAATCAAACAACAATGAGTGTAAGTATGCTGACAAAGGGCAAGAGGTACTGACAAGAGCAATGCAGAGCCCAGAATTATCGTGAGATCCTATGATCCTTGGAGCAAGGAGATTCATCTGAAATTAGTTTTCATACAAGAGAGAAGGCACATGCAGAAAGTTAGGAGTTCAAATTTTGAATTGATATCATAGACAGTACGTGACGCTGGGTTGTCAACAGTTCTAATAGGGGTTTGGCCACTAGAGTAGGGGTAGAGTCTGTTACAGTTGGGCCTCTGTTTTCTATGGATGCTGATCTATCTGATTTAATAGATATAACTACCTTTTCCAAATACCTAGTTTGTACTCCTTGAGGATCTGCAATCACCCTCTTCCTTTTGGACATCTATTACGAAAGAACAACATTTGACTGGAAAAACATAGTATGACGACACATGGAATTGGCACAGAAAATGAATAGGTATGGCATATACTTATATATGATTCTTAAACTAAGCAGATGGTGTAACAAAGCAGAAGTAATGCAAGAGGTCAGATGCAAAATATGTGCGACCAATACAACCTTGCCAAGTTAGAGCATGCACCTTGATGGGTGAATACGATAGGCCATCCTCACCATGCCAAGTTTGTTAGCCAGTGGATTGTTCTGCGATATTCCTCTCGTGCACCCATTGTCATATTCATTTTGATAATGTTCAATACCTGATATGCATGAAAACATAAAAAAAGTGAAATTATCTTTGTAATGCAGAAGTGATACTAATCCAATACATCCTCCCTGTAAACCCCTTTGTGCTCTCTCTGCAATTCTTCTAAGAGGTGCCATGCATGCTGTAATTTGGTGTGTGCATTAACATAATGTGGCCTACTACTCAAAATATGAGAGCTCCAGAAGTGATGATACTTCGCAGATGATAGCTTCAACATATAGTAAAGAAGAACAAGTCGACCTGGCCTGACAGATTCAAAATATACTAAGGGAGAATAACTTGACCTGACCAATCGAGCGCAAGAGAAGAGGATCATCTTAAAGAAGAGCAGAAGAGCAAGAAGATTGAAGATATTACAAGTCTTTCTATACAATGTCGGTTGGCCACCCATGATGAACCAGAGCGCACAGAGAAATATTGTTCCTTTTGGTCTCTCCATATGTGTCTCGCATGCATTTCGAAACTAAAGTAGGAACATTTAGCTGACCAATTAAACATCTCCCAGTTTTACTAATATCAGCATAATATCAGATTTGAATTTGTACAACTAGGCTTGTTTAGCTCGATGGGTGGAGCAGTGCTATTACGACACGAACCACGTAGGTTGATCATGGTCATCATAAAATGGGGAAACCGTAAGCATGATGAGTATATTGTTGACCGTGGCAGTGGGATGGCAAATCTGAAGATGCAAAACGCGCAAAAGGTAGTTAGCAACCGATATTTGCTTTGAAATAACAACTAAGATTTGGTATGGACAAGAAAGTACAGTCAACAAGTGAAAAAGAAATGCAATTATGCTGTCTCTCTATATGTCGCGACATGCATTTGGAAACTCAAGTTGGTCCTTTAGCTAACCAATTAAATGTGTCTGTTAATTAATATCAGTATCATATCACAATCATATTTGAACAACTAAGGTTTGGAATTTTGAGTGTTGTGTTGTTTAGCTTGAAGGGTGGAGTAATGCAAGTATGACAGAAAGCACCTACGCAGATCATAGTAGAGTAGATAAAAGGGGAAAACCCTAAGCATCAAGAGTAAAATTAGGAAAGTGGAACTAGCTGGACCAGTGGGTGGCGCACATGCTTTTCGAAACGAATATAGGAACATTAGGTGACCAATTAAACGCTCTTTGTTTAAATATGAGCATCATATTAGATTCATATTTCAACACGTAAGCTTTGGAATTATGAGTGGCATGTTGTTTCGCTCGATGGGTTGAGTTCTTAAGGAGCAGTGCTAGCACGACACGAAGCAGTGAAGCACCTACGATGATGGTAGTGAATATAAAGGGGGGAAACCATAAGCTTTACGAGTATAGTGACCATGACATGGCGGATTTGAAGGTGCAAACCGGACAAAGCTACTTCGCAACCAATGTTTGCATTCAACTAGCCACTGCAATTTGCTACGGAGAAGAAAAGTACAGTAAACAATTTAAGATCTATTTTCCAGGTCAGATCAATAACTTAAGCACATATGGAAGAGTACCACCTCTCTTGCAACGCCGTGCAGGCCCCTACTGATACGTTGACGGTGCTGCAGGTGTGATGGCTGTCGGCGGCGGGGAAGAAGACTTTAGATGGCAGACGGTCGGGTTGGGGGATAAATCATGTTGCCACGAACGAGGCGGTCGTAGGAGCGGCAACGGCAAAGTGGACGATGACGCCAATGAAGCGAGACGAAGCGATGAAAGGATCCTGGTTCGGCGCCGTGGATGAGAGACGTCCAGCTCTTGCAGTGGACGACGGGGTAGGGATAGCGGCTCTGGCAAGGTGGAGGATGGGGTGGCGGACGGAGGATGCTGGCCGCAGTGGGGAGGTTGTCGTGGTGCCGATGGTGTATGAATGGGGAAATGGAGGGGGAGGGGGATCTCAAACTTTGGGACGCGCTTGTCTGAAATGTGGCAAAGTTACGAACTTATCCTCCGTTGAAAATTTCGGGCATCACGTCGGTTGGTTGATAGGACGGTAATCTAGCATCTCCCAAATATTTGCCGGTAACAATTTCGGGCGAGGAGAGGGTGTTTTGCCGCCCACGGTTGGCACCCACGGTGTATGAACGGGGCTGACAGGTAGGGCGGTTGTGTCACGTCTGAGGGAAGTTACACATCTGCCCCTATTTAAAAATATTAGCCTACATCGATTTCGGACGAGGAGAGTTTGTTTTTCCGCCCACCGTGGATTAATGGGGAAATGGAGGGAGAGACACATGTCTTTCGGACGAGCTAGAATCAAATGTGTTTTGCCGCCCACGTTTGGCACCCACCGTGTCTGAATGGGCTCAGAGGCCGTCGTGTCACGTCTGATTGAAGTTACTAGTCTACCCCTATCGAGAGCAGTGTAAATCCGGTCGATAAGGATGTCAAGTGTCTGGGGTAGACAGTAATTTCCATCTCGCAAACACTTGCTTCAGGCAGCCCACAAATGATAGTGGGTGTTTAGCCGTTTCGATCAAAATTTGGAGAATTAGCATTCACGTTTTCCCTGGGCCCTGGCAAATAAATCCAAATCCAATTTTTATTCGATTACGAATATCCACAGATAATTCTACGTTTTGTTATTTATTTCTTCGAAACCACAAAAAATATTTATTCCACATTTATATATGATTATGATTTAGAAATGTCATGATCTTCGAATTGAGTAGGTTGGATACACTTTGAGTCAAACAGTTATTTCATCCAATACAATATGCTCACACGAAAAACAGTTCACCTTATGTCAATCATACAAGTACTGAGGATTACATCGCCTAAAAAATTCGGATCATTACAACACATGGACATCATAGGGGGTCTTACAACATAATCCATTTAGAGACATGAAACAACATGCAAGTACAATAATCTAATGAGAATTTCAATTGCTATCTAAAGAAGAACTGGGATTACCATGGGCTTCTGCTAGCAGAAGCAGCAGGACCTCCTCCGTCTCCAAATGCAACATTCTTACTTCCTCCAATTCTTGGGTTGCGTGCATGATGCGTGTAGCTAATTGCATAATTTCTAGCTTCAAGATCGAGATTAACTCATTCATGGCAGCCACACCATCTCTTTCTTCCTCTAGGAGAGCCTCAAGAACTATAATATCTGTGCTCAGACTGCTCTCCGGTGGTCTTGCCTCTGAACTGCTACCATCTGGTAACAAGGATGGCGCACTACTTCCACAAATAGATTCTGGGGTTGTACATTGTGTGCTAGTGTGAACGGCATCCTGAAAGGTTTCGGCTGGACATAAGTAAGAGACAGTTATCGCATGATCCAGGCAGTAAGCGTACATGGTAAACGACGTACGAATTATTGCCGAACATGACAAGCTATATTTAAATGGTTCGAAGCAGCATCAGCCGAAAAGAAATTAAAATGGTAAGATGGAAACTTGAAAGGGAGTGTACCACTGCTATATTTAAGTTGCTAAGGCATCGAAGTAGTTGAAATAATCCGAGAAAGCACTTAACAGTGTGGCCTCATATAAGCTACGAAGACATTCTTGTGATGAATTTCAGAGGAAAAGTTAAGGACTCAAATGAACTAGGCATGCATTTCTTTATGATAAAACAGCAGGCACAGCTGACATATTGGCCAACTCAGGTATAGCGTAACAAGTAACTAACAAGCATTCGAATCAAGCAATACAACAAAGCAGACAACTAAACTATTTGTTATTCTGTAGAATTACAGGTTGAGGGCACAAGCCAAGAAAGTAGCCCACACGCATTACATTTCACATGTACTAAAACACACTGGCTAACCATATGTTACTGTGAAGCCTCGCTACTGCTGCAATGTTCTTTGAAGATATCGTCAGCATCCCATGGTTGCAAATCTACTTGTTGTAGTTTATCCTGCACCCTCTATTTAGGTAAAATTAATTTTAATCACATGCACTGGTTCGAATTGATCATCAATGGTTCATCTAAACTAATGAAAGAAGTGTGTGTGCATACACGACAATATATCTTCTTCACTCTATTTTTATGCTTGTTCGAGGTGCCAGCCCCAAAAGAACAAATATTTTGCTTGATGGGGTTGGTAGCTCCATAATTAATAGAAACATCAAATTAGTCATCCAACTTGGGAAGATAAAGAACACACAAAAAAGTAATGAACACAGGCTCGTAGCAGCGATGTACTCCCTCCATTCCTTTATATAAAGTGTATTTTTTTTTGATAAAATTCCAAAATGTAATGTGCATGTCTTCTAATTCCTCATAATTCCCTTGTTAGCCCTCCAAAAAAGGAAATTATCTCTCTCCTGATTGTATGTATCTCTTTTTTGTAGCAAAAGAAGGAAACTATCTCTATGTCGATTGCATGTATCTCTTACTTTCCTGGACTAACTGATTTACTTGCCACTAACTAATAAATGTGCCAAGGGTAATTTCGACCTAAAACGTCCATAAATATGTGCCTTGGTTACAGTGCCGAAAACAATACACCTTAGATAAAGGAATGGAGGGAGTAATAGCTAGCATCAGAAAATGTAGGGTAAAACGAACAAAAACCAATGGAACCACATGCTAGTTTATTGATGTGTAATGAAGCATAGAGAACATGAAGCAGTCTGATGGAACCAACAGGTGGCATCTGAACAACCCCATTATCATAAATATAGCATGCAAGAAGTAAAATAGTAGGCAGTGATATCTAGGAAGTACAGTTATACTTAGGACAAAACTAAAGCATATTAACTATATGTGCACTAGTATGTAATTTAGCACATGTAACATGTTCACTACCAGAAGTATGACCATACATGTTCAAGCAGAATAATGCATCTCATTAAACACTGAATGGTGCCCTGAAGAAATTCAAAGGTGCGGTGCTTACGCTAACAAAGTGAACGTAGGCGCTAGCCGTTGGATAATTGTACCTGATTCTTGGCGGCGTATGGGTATCGTTGGCATACTTGATAGCTAAGGATCGTCGATGGTGCTCGTGTTGCTGTTGAGTTTGGGCCGGCTGTCGCAGTCACTGAAGCGGCTCCGGTGCTACGGTTGCGGCACCTGTCGACATACAAGAAAGCTCATCTGTGGTAAGTGAACAGTTGCACGATAAATTGAAAAACCGAAGGAGTACAGATCGAAATAACCTGATGAGGCTGCGGCGTTGGTAAAGCAAGGCCGGTGGAGTTGAATATGGCGTCCGTGGAGCGGGTCCGGTGCAGTGGACGAAGTCTTCGACGGGCGGGTTGTATAGTGCTTTCGGTGAGGCGGATCTATTGCGGCGGACGAGGGCTTGTATGAAGGGCCAGCGAAGGGACGGGCGGGGGAGTCAGTGAAGGGCCTACATTGTGGTGGACGAGGGCGCCGGTTAAGAAGATCCGGTGCGGTGGACCATGATGGCGGTCAAGGAGATCTGGAGCGGTGTACAAGCCAGTCGCTGAAGCGGCTCCGGTGAAGTGGTGAGTTGGCAGTTGGGGGTTCCAAGGTGCGGAAGGTAGTTCCGTTGGGGTGTGAGGTCCACCGCTGCGGCGGAGGAATAGATTCGGCGGCTTGGCGTGGTTGGGGGGTCGGGGAGGGGAAGGGGAGGGGAGGGGCTCTGGGAAGAATGTAGGGGGCAAAGAGGGGAAAACAATGGAGTTACCAAAGCAGCCTTTTTCGTTCATATGCAGGGGTAAAACAGGAATATCGCAGGGCTAAACTTTTGGGCGCGAGATATTTCGATGTGAGCGGGAAGTTTGAAAGCTTTTGGCACCTGAAAGCTTATCCTAAATATGATGACAAAAGCAAAAATGTGTATGTGTATGAATAAAGTGGATGATTATAAAGTTTGAACATGCCCATATGTGTATATCTCTAGGTTTGATATATGAATTTGAAATCACGAAATCCCGGCTTAAAAATTTACCTCCATTTAAATGAATTACAAAAGCTAATGATGGAGTCGAATTCCAAAGTTCCAATCTCATGTTTGTAATTCTGGTACATCAAAGTATATCACGCATGTTCAAAAGTATCGTTATCTCATAGTCCAAACTGTGAAACAAACTGATCAACCTTGAGTGCACACACTATTGACCATGTATGGGGTACGGCATCTTCGTCAGTACAAGGCTTCAAAAGGTGCCATTTTCAGACTGGCTTGGTAACTATTGTTGTAAGCGAACTCGGCATACGGCAAGCTTGCTTCCCAACTGGTCACATAGGTGAGAACACATGCCCTCAGCATGTCTTCTAGAATTTTATTTACACGTTCAGTTTGTCCTCCAGTCTTGGGGTGGTATGCTGTACTCAATACTAGTTGCGTTCCAAGAGCTTGCTGTAAATGATCCCAAAATTTAGAGACGAATTGAGTGCCTCTATCGGATATTATAGTCTTCGGAACTCCATGCAGGCATACTATATGGGACAGGTAAAGTTTGGCAAGCTTCTGGGTGGTGTGGGTTGTCTTGACTGGGATGAAGTGTGCCACCTTAGTTAGTCTATCTGTGATGACCCATATGGCATCATTTCCGTGTTGTGACCGAGGTAGTCCGACAATAAAGTCCATCCCAATATCGTCCCATTTCCACTCAGGTATCTTGTTTGGCTGTAATAGCCCTGCTGTTTTTTGGTGCTCGGCTTTAATGCGTTGACATGAATCACAACATGCAATGTATGTGGCTATATCCCTCTTCATACCGTGCCACCAAAATCTTTCCTGAATGTCCTTCTACATTTTGGTCCCTCCTGGGTGAATTGAATATGGAGCGGTGTGGCTCTCTGTTAGAATTTTCTGTTTGAGGTCTTCGTTATTGGGTACTCAATATTCCCTCACCGTCTATGACAAATTCTGAGGCCATGCCCAGACTCACTTTTCTTTTTATGCCCTCAATGCTGGGGTGTCCATGCTGAGCTTTCTTAATCTGTACTATTAGTGTAGGCCGTATTTCCAAATATGACACTTCGCCTTTGGTGACCATCATCAAGTTGAGTTTGGCGAATTCCTACTGAAACTCAGGTCTCAAGTTTTGCAGACTGCCGTTGTTCGAGCTGGGGTTACGACTGAGAGCATCTACCACTACATTCGCCTTTCCTGGATGATAGTGAATGCCAACATCATAATCTTTCACTAATTCCAACCAACGTCGTTGTCGTAGGTTGAGTTCTGGTTGTGTGAAAATATATTTTAGTCTTTTATGGTCCGTATATATTTCACAACGATTCCCAAGTAAAAGTGCCTCCACTCTTTGAGTGCATGGATGACTGTTGCCAATTCCAAGTCATGAGTAGGATAGTTCTCTTCATGCTTTCGTAGCTGCCTGGAAGCGTATACGACTACCTTGCCTTCTTGCATCAGTACGCATCCGAAGCCTTTCCGGGATGCGTCACAATAAACTTCGAAACTTTTGTGTATGTCTGGTACAACCAATACTGGGGCGGTTGTTAATTCCCCTTTGAGTTCCTGGAAGCTTTTCTCACAAGCTTCAGTCCACACGAATTTCTTATCCTTCTTGAGTAACTGTGTCATTAGTTTTGCTATGGTGGAAAATCCCTCAATAAACCTTCGGTAATATCCTGCCATTCCGAGGAAACTTTGTACATCTGTTACGTTTGCCGGTGGCTTCCAACCAAGTACGGCCTTGACTTTGTTCGGGTCCACAGCAACTCCTTCCTGTGTCAATACGTGGCCTAGAAAGCCAACCTGTCTTAACCAAAATTCGCATTTGCTGAATTTGGCGTATAGTTGATGTTTCCTTAATTCTCCCAATACAATTCGGAGATGTTCAGCATGTTCTTCTAGTGTCTTAGAATATACCAGGATATCATCAATAAACACCACAACAAATTTGTCCATAAATTTCATAAACACTTTATTCATGAGGTGGACAAAATATGCGGGGGCGTTGGTCAGTCCAAACGGCATTACTGTAAATTCATATAGTCCGTATCTAGAGGTGAATGTTCTCTTCGGGATATCATCTGTCCGTACTTTTAATTGATGATACCCCGACCTTAAATCGATTTTTGAGAAAACCTTGGCTTGAGCGAGCTGGTCAAATAAATCATTTATCCGTAGCATCAGGTATTTGTTCTTGATGGTGACCATGTTGAGTGCTCGATAGTCTATACACAGTCTCAGTGTCCCATCCTTTTTCTTGGCAAATAGTACCGGCGAACCCCAAGATGAGGAGCTGGCCCGTATAAATCCTTTGTCCAGTAATTCCTTTATTTGCTTCTTTAGTTCAACCAATTCGGATGGCGCCATTCTGTATGGTTTCTTTTATATGGGGGTGGTTCCAGGTACTAGCTCAATAATGAATTCTATTTCCCGGTCTGGTGGCATGCCAGGCAATTTTTCGGGAAATACGTCCGGGAACTCACATACTACTAGAACTTTGCTTAACTCTGAAGTGTCTACCTTGTTCAATTTTGGTTGCCATGACACTGGTCTTTCTTGAGCTGCGATTCTTATCGTCTTTCCGTGATGATGAGTAAGAATCAAAGTTCGATTGAAGCAGTCGATAAATCCTTTGTTGGTTGTCAACCAGTCCATACCTAGGATAACATCCAGTCCCTTATTTTCCAACACGATGAGGTTTGCCTGAAACTTTAATCCTTCAATCTCAATAATCACACCTTGGCAGTAACTCTGAGTGATCTGCTTACTTCCAGGGGACTTGATGTTCATTGATTTTCCCAAGGGGAGCATCGAAAAATCATGTTGCACAGCAAAGTTCTTTGAAATGAACGAATGAGAAGCTCCAGAATCAAACAAAACCATGGCAGGTATTGCGTTGATAGGGAACGTACGGAGTACGATATCCAGGGCATCCTGTGCTTGCTCCTTGGTCACATGGTTTAGGTGACCTTTTTTGTGGTTGTTATTGCCGTTGAAGTTGTTACGCTTGGGTGTTGAATTGTTTCCACTGTTGTTTGGCTTTGGAGCCGAGTTCCTTGGTTTTGGGCACTGTTTGGCATAGTGTCCCTCTTCTCCACATGCGTAGCAAGTAACGCCTGGGCGATACGTAAAATCCTTGTCTCTTGCATGAAATTTTTTGTTCGGGCATGGATCATTGGTCATGGATCTGTTCTCCCCATTTTTCTGAAAATTTGTCTTGCTCTGGTTGTTGCGCGCATGAGTAGTCTTATCCCTTTTGCGCTTGCGAATATCTTCCAAGCTACGGCGCTCACTTTCCATGGTAATAGCCTTGTCCAAAAGAGTCTTGAAATCTGGAAAGGTGTGTACGACTAGCTGGCATTTAAGTGCTGCTGCCAGACCATCCAGGAATTTTTCCATCTTTTTATTTTCAGTCATACGCTCTTCGTTGGCATAACGAGATAATTGAGTAAACTGCTATTGTACTCAGTTACTGTCATGCCTCTCTGCTTGAGATCGTCAAACTCCCTTTTCTTGATCTTCATAATGCATCTATGGATGTGTGCCCCACGAAAACCTTCTTTGAAATCCTCCCATGTGATATCATTTTCATTGGGGTGCATATGCAGAAAATTTTCCCACCATGATGCAGCTGCTCCAGTAAGATAGTGTGGTGCATAGAGTAACTTTTCACGATCCGAGCATTGTGCAATAATAAATTTCCTTTCAATGTCTCGAAGTCAATCATCAGCCTCAAGCGGTCTGTCAGGGTGAGAAAATGTTAGCGGACGTGTCTTCTGTAGTTTAGACAATTTTGAATGCTGCTGATGTGGCTCACGGCGATTTCCCATATTGATAACATGGTTCATCATTTCTTGGTGCTGCTGCTGGCTTTGCTCATAAAGGCGGCATACTTGAGAAAATGCGGTTTCACTGCCCTGCTGACTTGACTGCCCCTGCGTGAAATTGTTACTTGTTTGGGTGCCATAATTTTCCTCTGGCGGACTTGGCATGGAACGAGTCCAGGGACGAGTCATTTTCCACTCCGGGGTATTATTGCAGAACTCATGAGAAAAAACTAAGCGACAAAAATAAACAAATGATTTTGGAATTGCAGAAAATATACGAACTGCAAAGATTTTTAAATAAAATACTTGATTACGCATGGAGAAGGACCGCTTAGTACATATTTTACACGCGAGTTGACATTATTTAATACGTCAGTCAGGACGCGCGTACACATTCCTGACATGTTATTTAGGCTAGTGCACTTCTCCGAGTTCCTACATGATGCGCACACAGACTACTTCTCATCAACCTATTTTACATATAAAACATATCATACAAGCGGACACATCGCGTGGCGGACAGGCGTACTCAGTCGGAGATGGTGAAGACTTCCTTCGTCCTGCCGAGGGTAAGACCCAGTGGCGATGGAAACTCAACCTCCACCTCACTAATAGGCTCCAGGCGTGGAATACTGGTTCGAGGAGTTGGTGCGGGCGCGGCAGGTGGTGCAGCTCTGATTGGAGTAGGAGCAATGACTTGGTCAAACTCCTCAGTGGTAGGTAGGCGGCGAGCGGTGGTTAAGATGGCAGGTGCATAAGATGCTGAGGACGAGACATATGTCAGTGGTGGTGAAGTATGGAGAAGCTCTCTCCTATTGGCGGAACCGCTCTGAACTAAGTCCATACGAGCAACCACCAAGTCGACCACAAGGTTACCAAAGGCTGCCTCAAGAGCCTTGAGGTACTCAATCAACGATTTGATAGCTTCATCACGTTCTCCCCTTGCGCAAGCAAACACATAGTGGCACGTGTAAGGTACGTGGTAGGGGAGGTAGCGGTAGCGACGAGTCTTCATCGAAGGAAGAGCATCCCGGAGACGAGCTATCACCTCGCGGACAGCCATCTGCATGGCAGGCCTCTCCGTAGGCATGGCCCTGCCCACAAATCGGAAGCGGCGTGCCTCAGAACGCCCTCCCTTGAATTGCACCGCGGCCTGGTGCATCGACACGCTGTCGCTGATCTTGTGTTGGTAGAGTGTGAACTCTGGATGAGTCGATGGCCTGATAGCGACCTTGGTGATGGCTACGAGGAGCTTGATAAACCCCTCAGGTATGTTCGCGAACACCTGTGACTCACAGTCGCTGCTGGCCATCTACAAAAGTATACAAAAATTCCGAATAGTCAAATCATAAATGTATGACGACTAACAGAAAATTGCTACATATGTAAAAATGCTGAAATAGCACTCAATATGCTAATAACCGATTAACGACCGCACCTAGTGGCTTCCTACAGTCAGCCTGGCTCTGGTACCAAGGTTGTCAGGACCGATTTTTCCAGTAAAATATTTACTGAGAAACATACCTTTCTATCAGACCAGTGCAGAAGAATCCTTCTCACTGGTAAACAAATCCTTAATACAGAAATCCAGAGTACTGAATATTATACAAGGTTGAGCTGAAGCTGCTCAACAATATATTACAAGCACGCCGATATTATACATAAGGGAGCATATGCCAAAGGGTAGGGTGGCATAACTACTGATTCGTAATAAAAGTGGTGGTGGATATGTCAAAGTGTAGTGGGTGACACGACTCCAATATCTTACAGCTCATGAGTGTTGGAGTGAGACCCGATGAATTTATTTGGTGGTGGCGGAAGCGGTTATAATACAGTGATCAACTGGAGGATCGCAAGAGACTAACTGGGACTCCACTAGGCATCGGACTCGCTATCGAACTCTTCATCCATGAGATCGCCTTCGTCAACATCTGGCCAAATCAACAAGCCAGGTGAATACTTTGAATGTACTCGCAAGACAGTTCGGACATAAGATATAAAAAATGCAAACATGTTGCATATGAGCAGGCTAGCAATATGTACTCAAAGAATAAATTTGTGCTGCAAAATAAAAAAAAATGGGAGTCGGGCGGTAGTCCTCCCGAAATCCCAAGGAAATAAAAGAACACCGATCGAGTGTCTAAACGACGCCTCGCAAGGAAGAATGAATAAGCATGCCACAGTCGGACGTGTGGACGACATCACATAAAGGGCTTATATCAAAAATAAATAACGAGAATGCCACAGTCGGACGTCTGAGCGACATCACACAAAGGGCTTATATCCAAAAGTAAATGACGAGAATGCCACATTCAGACGTATGAGCGACATCACATAAAGGACTTATATTTGAAAATAAATAACGAGAATGCCACAGTCGGACGTTTGAGCAACATCACATAAAGGGCTTATATTTGAAAATAAATAACGAGAATGCCACACTCGGATGTCTGAGCGACATCACATAAAGGGCTTATATCCAAAAGTAAATAACGAGAATGACACAGTCGGACGTCTGAGCGACATCACATAAAGGGCTTATATCCAAAAGTAAGTAACGAGAATGCCACAGTCGGATGTCTGAGCGACATCACAAAAAGGGCTTATATAATCTTTGGTATGAAGGTAAATCATCTCAAGAGATTACTCAGTACAGAATTAACTGGTTAGTTCATCTACCTGGATGACCCTTGACTAGATTACCATTCTTATCGCTATCTTAGAATATCCGAGACGGTCACTGAGGTTGACCTGGAGATTGACGCTAGGCCATAGGTATGGCTACTCTGAAGGTTTTAACTCTGCAGAGTTTGTACTCTTAGATCACAGCCAATGGATTTCAAAAGCCACAAAGGACTAGTTTCATCTACGGTATTTTAGCAGAAACACAACTAACCAGTACACACCCATTTCACATCCTGCTGCCCGGATTCACCCGAGACAACGTTCACGAAAAACTTTAAGACGGGGAGGCTACAACCTCGAATAGCATGGGATCCAATTTATATCGCGCGCTCTAAGGGGTGCCCCCCTCTCGGTCCCAACCAGAAACACCCATGCCCCCTGACCGGATGACGGGCTTTAATACAGGTCCATGGAACCCTCATCACGGCCCCTCTATTTGGTGTCTACAAGGAAAGAGGTTTGCAGCTGACTAAACCTTATTCTTTGCAGAAGACATGTGACAGTACCAAAAAGGAGACGACCGGGATCATGACTTGATCCACATTAATACTATCAAACTATCTCAAGCAAACATGCAACACACTCATCATATCAAAGGTTCAAACATGCTTGCCTGGTTCGGAGTAGTCAGTGTCTAACTCGGTGAAGTTCACGGCTCCGTCACTTCCTTCGGTATCTAAGGATACAAATAAAACGGGTAATAGTAACATAAATACCGTGCGCGCATAAAATTTGTCCCAAATATTTTTCAAATAAATATGATAAAAAACTAGACAGAAAAATAGAGAGGTCAGAAAAAGAATCAACTCAAAATCATTTTTTGTTTAAAAGTTATTAAGGTTTTTGTCCAGGGACTTGTCTGTAATGAAATAGAATGTTTCCAGGGGCTAGAATATAAAAAAAGAAAATGATTCAGTAAGCAGTACGCCAGCTAAATAGAGAAAGCGTACTTTGCCCGAAGGCGTTTTCCAGAAAAACGGTTCGAATAAGATAGAGAGACTGACGAGGGGGTCCCACCCGTCAGGTTTGAATCTTAGAACTGAAAACAGAGCGCGCCGGCGCCAGAGAGCTGTGGTGGTCGCCGGCGCCGATCCACGGCGAGGTAGGGGAAGTGGGTTGTACCTACGGGTTCACGGTGTTCTTCCGCGTTAGTGGGTGGTGGAGTTGGACGTCGGCGAGCACCATGTCGACGGCGGCCTTATCTCCGGTGGACGCCGGTTCAGGTGGTTGTGGGTCTCATCGGTGAGAGCTGCGGAGGTCAAATTGAAGTGGGGGTTAGGCGCCTAGTTGTGTCAGGAGGCTACTGGAAAAACTAGGGCGGTGGAGGAGCTCTCACCCGAGAGGGAGCTGCCGGAGCCCAAAGCGGATTGGGGCGGCCGGAGTTGGGGAAGAAGGGCTCCTCGAGGTTCTTCCAGTGGCTGGGCGGGGTATGGCGAGATGGTGGAGCTGTGCGGGGTCGAGTGCGAGCTTGGAGGTGCTATTTATAGCCGGCCTGAGGCGGTTGCCGCAAACGGGGTAAGTCCGATGAGCGATTACGGCGAGGCTGTGGCTGAATGGGTGGCTTAAGTACTTGAGCATCGACGTGATGGTTTACAGGTTCCATTCCGATGCAGAGCTCAGCAAGACATAGGCGCTTACGACACTTTCCCAACGGAACGGCCATGCGGGCACGTCGGCGGAAGAGAGGGCGCTCTGCGCCTGTTAGGCCACGGCGACGGTGCTACACGTGCACAGGGAAGAAGACGCCCACGCGGAGCTCCCAGGTGGCTTGGGCGGTGCCGAACGGCGTCGCTTTGCAGGGTGACCCCTGTTTCCCGCCACGGGTGGCTCTGTCGCCGCGGAAGACGTCGGCGCAGGTGGGCCACGACGCCACCGACGCTCGCAACCAGCCAAGCTAGCGAGCGTGTGGCACTCTGGATAAGGGAGAGGAGCAGTGCAGCAAGGTGCGAAGGTAACACTGGCGAGATTGACGAGAAGCACTGACGAAACTGCACTGTCGACTGAATCTTCAGTTAACTTTTTCTGAATTTCAACAGAAACAGTGCACATCAACTGTTTGATGAAATGATTCAGGCACTCGCTGAATTATTCTTGGGCTGAAATTTTGGTGAGGTGGTCTCTTGATGCATCCAGAGGCTGCCTGAATTTTCACAAATTTTTAGGAAGAGAGGAAATATGAATTTCACCAAAAATGGCAAATCTGGTCCAAACTTGCACCAAGTGAAATTTGAAAATTGTGAACTGTGGACCAGTGGACCATGATGTATCTTGGTTGACGGTACTAAGGACTAGTCAGGGGAGTTTTTTTGGAAACCGAACTAAAAAGGAAACTAGTAGTTCTGTTGTAAATCACCAAGGCTCAATTAAGAAGGCGGAAATTGTTTTTGGAATAAAATAATTAGAAGAAAAATCTAAAACGGGTAGAAACCTACTGGAATTGATGTTATACTTGTTCCAAGGTGGGAATGAAGGTTTTGGGAAGAAAGACCTTCATTGGGTGTCATGGCAAAAAGAAAAGTTTGAATGGGGGAAATAAGTCCCTGGTTTTTATATGAAGGCTTTTCACAAAGAGAATTTGTCAAAAAAAATTCTTTTTTTTTTGAAAATAATTTGTGTTGAGACAACACAGGGAAAAAACCTTCAAGACCAGAAATCAAGGTTGAGAAGAACACAGAAACTTTTGTCATGAAATATTTGAGAAGAAGGGGTTTTTAAGAAAGGTTCAAATATCCTCCTCCCCAAAAGACCAAAGAATTTGATGGAAACAAAACCAAAAACTTTGGAGTTTTACATGTCAGGACCCCGATCCTAAGTCACACAGGTCTAGCCTGTAACACATCATATCACATTGCGGCCTCACGCACGGTATCCCCACGGGTGCCACCTTACCTGGCCCGGGTCCGTTTGCGCATTTTGGCACACGTATATGATAGTGTCGCTAGCATCCATATGACAGAGAACCCGGGCCGACATGACTAGTTATAAACAAAAAGTGGCGGCAAATTACAAAGACAGGCATACATGACCCAGCAACGAACGTGTCGGTCATCAACGTATGAACCCAAGTCGTAGCAAGCTACAAGGACTTAAAGGAACAACGCGTCACATTTCCCCTAAGCGAGAGACACAGGAACGAGGAAGGACACATGCCGGCCATCCTAAGTGTTCCGGAGCAGTAGCAAGCTACCAAGGCTCAATGGAAGCACTAGGAGGCATTTCCCTTTAAGATAGGCTACCAGGGGTAAACAACTAGGTGTCGGATCCCACACATAACAATACACATTACACGTACGCATAACATGCAAGTATGTGCTGTACAACATGGCATCACAACATAACTCAACAACTCATATAGATAAAGGACCAAAAGAGCCATCATAACATTTATTACAAACAGAGGTCACATGAAGCAACATACAGAGCATACAGGCAACGGAAGCATAAAATGTCTGAGTACAGACAACTACAAATGAAAAAGGCTGAGAAGCCTGACTATCTACAAGAGCCTCCCAAGGGTACAAGATCGTAGCTGAGGTAACAAGCTAAACGTCGAAGTCCACACGGAACCACTAGTGAGACTAAAGTCTCTCTGAAAAAACATAAATTAAGCAAACGTGATTACAAAGATACTCAGCAAGACTTACATCAGAACTAGCTACATATGAATCAGTATCAACAAAGGGATGGTGGAGTTTGACTTCAACAAGCCAGCTTTGACTCAGTGGCTATCCTGAACTACGACTGCAAGTAACTCTTTTGTGGTGGCGCACACGAGTCCACATATTCACCAATCAATACACCACTATGGATCCGCTCTCGTCTCCCTACGAGATGGCCATCCATAGCACTCACTCTTATCTTGCGCGTTTTAGAGTATCCACTTTCACTTGTCTATGAACTGTACAGGTAACCCAGAAGTCCATTACCGCGGACACTGCTATTCGAATAGATCATTTATAACCCTGCAGGGGTGGACTTCTTCACACACGCTCTCACCACTTACCGCCGTTTACACGAGATGTACTCGGCAACCTTCAAGCGGAAGCCCAGCGAGGGTGTCGGCCATGACCTGACTAACCACACAAGTCCCTAGTCTATGTTTATCGCCTATTTGGGTTCCATCCGTGCGGAGATCCGGTCGGGGTGTCACTCAGGGCCCCAAACAATGTATACATGGTTCCCGAGTCACCAAACGGGCGACCGGTACACCGTGCCATGTACATGCCGCGTCACAGCCCACCCCGAGTGTCAGCGCTGCGCACGACCTCTAGTAAACTACAAATAACAGAAACTAGTTGCAACTCCTGGACAGAGGACAAGGGCAGTTAATAAGTCGAGAGGGTCCATTGGTTTCGGGCCCAATGTACGGTAGTAACTGGTCATGGATCACAAACACAGAACTCAGTTCCTGAGGACGGCTGCAATGAGACAACCCACCATGTACTGCAATATGTTCTCCCATTTCTACCTTTACCAAATCATGTTCACACACTTAGCTCTCAATAGTAGGACATGTTCACCACATTCCAATTCATCCCCGATGAATAAGACCTGACACAACTCTAAGCAATAGCGGGCATAACCAAAAGGCATGAATGAGTAGGCACAACATGGCTCAAAAAAATCTTACTCATGCTAGTGGGTTTCAACTATTTACTGTGGCAATGACAGGTCATGCAGAGGAAAGGGGTTCAACTACCGCAGCAGGTAATAGTTGAGGCATTGTTGTCCTAATGCAGTATAAGAGAGCAAGAGAGAGAGAGAGAGAGAGAGAGAGAGAGAGAGAGAGAGTGGGATTGTATTGGAATGCTCAAAGAGGTTTTGCTTGCCTGGCAATTCTGAAGATAGTAAAGCTCTTCATCTGTGTCATCGATCTCATATCGTCGGAACGTCGTCTACTGAGAGGGGACAAACACCAGCAAACAAGAGAGAACACAATCAAAGCAATGCGACAATATGATGCATGATCATGACATGGCAATATGTTGTTGATTGAGCTAATGCAACTAGCAACCATATTAAATGAAGTTGGTTTGAACCAAAGGTTCAAATTCAAACTCCATATGTTAATATTCAAATGGCATTTAATGTATTTGACCTGATCAGCAGGCATAAGTTGGTCAACCATGCATCATAATGCCATAAACAGATTCCCTGAATTTTTCTGATCATTTTTCATATATAAATTATTTTCATTGGAGTTATAGATTATTTTCTGTGATTTTTAGAAGATTTGGATATTTTTTGAAATTCATAAATCATTTTCTCATTTATTATATTTCCAAAAAAAATTACTGCGTCAGCATGAGGTCACTGTGATGTCAGCAACCAACAAGGCCGGTCCACGTCAAACCTGACCAGTGGGACCCACTGGTCAGTGACCCAGTAAACTAAGTTAGTTAGTCCTAACTATCTGGGCAGGGCCCACTAGCCACTGACTGTAGTAACTAACCAAACTAGTTAATTAGTGCTAACTAGAGTAATTAGTCGGGCGAGGCCAGCAAGTCAGTGAGAGAGAGGGGGAAGTCAAACGGGCAGTGGGGTCAACCCACGTCGGTCAACGGGTCAGCGGTCACCGGCGTTTAGCCGCCGGCGAGTCCAGACGCGGCAGTGCGCTGCGGGATTCGCCTACAGAGCGCCGTTTGGTGCGCGAATCACAGTTACGGGATGCAGACGCTCGTCCACATCCAACCGTGGTGGTGGCGCGACCGAGGAGTGGCCGGAGTGGCGCCGGTGACGAGCTCGGCGGCGGCCGAAGCTCGGTCGAGCTCGGGCTCGTTGCTGAAGTGGCCTAGGCGGGGCGGCGCTAGCACCTACGGCTCCTACGCGATGCGGGGAGTGCAAGGGGCACAAGCCCGGGACCAAATGGTCACCGGAGCACCACCGGCGACGAGCGCGGGCGGCGGAGGGCTACGGCGAGCAAGGGGGCGGCGTCAATGGCGAGCAAACGAAGCGGGGAGGAGGGGGTTCGACGCAGGAGCTCACAGGGAGGCGGATGAGATGCTCAGCAGGCTCGGAGACGCGTAGGAGCGGGCGCACGGTCGTTGGTGATCTCCGCGGCCGTAGGTTGAAGACGGCAATGGTGAAGATGAAGCGGGGCTTCCCGGCGTCCTGTAGCTCGGTGCAGAGGACGAGGAAGACGAGGCGGAGCTCCCGGGCAAAACGGGTGGGCGAGAGGAGCACGATGGCTACGGCGAATGGCGTCGGTGGCGACGGCGGCGCTCGGCCACGAGGCGCGGAGCGAGAGAGAGGCGGTGAACAAGAACGAGAGCAAGAAGGTTGGGCTTGGGGACGTGCGTGGCATCCCAAGCGGTCGGCGGCAAGCAGGAGGTGGCGTGCGGTGGCCGTGCGCGCGTCGGGCACGCGCTGTGCGTCCGACTGGTGGGAGGAAGAAGACCTCCCTGCCCCTGGTGGGCTGGAACGGCCAGATGGGCTGCCAGGTAAGCCCAGGTAAGTGCTCTCTCTCTCTCTCTCTCTCTCTCTCTCTTATCTAATTCTTTCTATTTTCTATTTTCTGTAGACTTTAGGGCTTTATTAAAAATGCGAGGGCATTTCCAAAAATCATGAAACTAATCATGGATACTGTTTAGAATAAATCCAACAGTAAACATTTTAGTTTATGATTATTTGAGCATTTAAAATATTTTATAGCATTTAAATGCCCAAATGCAAATAGACTATGATTTAATTCAGAGCCCAAATATGTCATGGAAAAATGTGCATCAGCTCTGGTTACTGTTTACAGCATTTTCCATAAATGATGAACATTTTTTGAAATCCATTTGGATTTACTGAAAATATTTTAGTTGAACCTATAGAATTCCTTTGATGCTAGGGGTTTAGGCAATCCCCATTTCAAGTTTCTTTCAAGATTAAACATGATGCACACATGAGGCTAGCCTAGTGCATTACCAGAAGTTAGGGATGTGACAACTCAGCCCTACTAAACAAGAATATCGTCCTGAGATTCAAGTCGTGAGGTAAGAAGACAGAGGGACACAAGCTAACACATTCTTCATGATCCATATGTCTTTCTCGAGGATGTTGATTTGATAACTCAAGTCGATCTTGACGTTTTTGCTTTCGAGATCTTCATCCAACACGAGGACAAAAGAGCGAGACATGTCTACATGGATGGATCATCCTAATGATCACAAGATCAACTCACGGAATGAGACGTAGAAACATCTCTTGAGCTGAGACACGAAACATACATCCAAAGGGATGGAGTGAAGCGGATGACGAAGGTTCACTAGGTGAACAACAATTTCACACCTAAGGAGGTGGTGATCGGTTGTCAACGTAGCAAGGAGTTGATTTGCCATGATACCGTAACAGGGCACCTTGGAAAAGGTGACTCGTAGAATTATTCCCTTAAGTGGCAAAAAGAATTACTTTTGATATAGAGATCATTCATATTCGCTATACCAACCAAAAGCAAAACTCAAGCGCCCATTTGAAGGAGTCCAAAGAATGACATACTCCGATTAGAATGGATGATGTGGACTACCTTGTTGAAGACAACGCAAGGGGTGATTTTGCTTATCATTGGAAATGGATGGAACCCATGGTAAAATGGCACATTGGCGGTGCAAGCTGGGAACAAAATGCAAATGCTGGGAATGATTCTGGTAACTAGGAAGAAACCCAACAATAGAGAGTGAATCTACTCTTTGAGAGGTTATAGCATAACCAAGAACACTGGGAGCAATCCCGGTTAGTGCTAGTGATAACACCTAGTGCTTGTGCGTGCTCTTAAGAACTTGAGCATTTCCATAATCATCAAGGTTTTACCATTATCCGTGCCAGTGGTGCTGACAACACAACATAAGACCATGATGAATAGCGATGGACGATGCAGATGCAAACGAAGATAACACTTTCTCAGATTTCACCTTAGCGGAGTCAAGGGGCAAAATCTGGATGCTCGACCGAGAGACATTTAGCACTTCGCTTCTAATGTTCTCCTTGATGTGCTAGCGCAACCCATTTATTAAAATGGTTTGGTACCTAGAACGTCAAGTAAAAGGTCGGACTTCAGGAGCACAAAAATCCATAAGGAACAACTAGGGAGTAAATCCTACGAAATCCTTATGGGGAGGTGGCCAACTTCTTCAATCAAGATTCTACAACAATAGGTCTTCCGGCTGTGTGTGTTGGCCACGACATCCACTTTACCGGTTATCGAGAGACCAATATTATAGTTCTTGGAAAATGCTCCAACCATCATATCTGCCTGAGATTCTGTTCTGGTTGGTGTCGGGATATTCCAGACTCATCAAGTCTAGAAAGAAAAATGAAAGTTTGCATCCCAAATCGACGAGACGACGTTGTGAGATTCTCGGGAAATGGACTGCGGTAGTAGCTCCAAAACATGAGCTAGTTCTGCTACGTACCTGTGAACACGTTGTACCAGACAAGCATGACCACATAGTAGTCTTATAATAAAATACTACCGAGTTCAGATTGGGAATCATCATTGTAGATAATGAAGTCTTGTGCATGTCCGTCTGGGTCCTTCGGGAATAGCATTTGAACTTCTTATCCTTAAAAAAATCAATCAGTGGCTTGGTGTGCTAGGAATACATATGGAATGGAGATGATCAGTCTATTAAACCATAGAATACTTCGCAAATGCGTGACTGATTTGGGATGATTCCAGAGGAAGTAAAACAAGCTATCTCAAATTCACGGCGGCAACTTACATCAAGTACTCGTGAATTAGGGGAAGCCACTTCTTACATAAAGACATCTACTTCATGAGTTAACACAAAGATGATGCTTTCAAAAGTTTCCAATGTTGGCTTTAATGTTCAACATGAATCATTGCTGTCAGGACCCCGATCCTAAGTCACACCGATCTAGCTGTAACACGTCATATCACTTTGCGGCCTCACGCACGGTAACCCCACGGGTGCCACCTTACCTGGCCCGGGACCGTTTGCGCATTTTGGCACACGTATATGACAGTGTCGCTAGCATCCATATGACAGAGAACCCGGGCCGACATGGCTAGTTATAAACCAAAAGTGGCACTAGATTATAGAGATAGGCATCCATGACCCAGCAACGAATGTGTCGGTCATCAACGTATGAACCCAAGTCGTAGCAAGCTACATGGACTTAAAGGGACAACGCGTGACATTTCCCCTAAGGGACAGACACAGGAACGAAGAAGGACATATGCCGGCCAGCCTACGTGTTCCGAGCAGTAGCAAGCTACCAAGGCTCATTGGAATCACTAGGAGGCATTTCCCTGTAAGGTAGGCTACCAAAGGAAAACAACTAGGTGTCGGATCCCACACATACCAAGCATTTCAACCATACACACAATATGCTCAATATGTGCAAATACAACATTGCATCACAACAGAACTCTATGACTCAAAGTACTTTATTTAAGAGGCTCCAAGAGCCATACATAACATATCCATACAGGTAGGGGTCACAAGACCCAACACTCAAGTCATACAGTCATACAAGCACAAGCGGAAGCTACATGTCTGAGTACAGACAACTTAGGAAATAAAACAGGCTTGGTGTAGCCTGACTATCTACAAGGCCCTTCACAAGCTCCAGATCTCCGTCTGGGTGTCAAGCTACTCGTCGACGTCAACGTCTATGTAGAACCCATCAGCAGGGGCAGGGTTCTCCTCTGCAACAGTTATTAAGCAAACATGAGTACAAAGGTACTCAGCAAGTCTTACCACAAAACCTATCATACATGCAACATTATCAAAGGGGGTAGTGGAGTTCATAGCAGAAAGCCAGCTTTGACTCTTGGCTAACCTATACTACAACTCTCAACAGATTGCAATATGTTATTACGAACACGAGTCCTCTACTCACCACAACAATACACTACCGAGGATCCTCTTCCGTCATCCTACGGAAGGGCCATCCACGGCACTCACACTTATCTTGAGGCTTTTAGTAGTATCCATCAACTTGTCTATGAACTGTAAGAGTAACCAAGTAGTCCGTACCGCGAACAATGGCTATTCGAATAGATTGATAACACTGCAGGGGTGTACTTCTTCACACATGTTTTCACCACTTAGCGTCTGCACACGACATGTGCTCGGCAGACTTCAAGCGAAAGCCGACGTGGGTGTAGACCACGACCTAACCAACCACTCAAGTCTCTCTTCCAGGTTTATCCCCCATTTGGGTTCCATCCGTGGGGAGATCCGGCCGGGGTGTCGCTCACGGCCCCAAACGATGTGTACAGGGTTCCCGAGTCACCAAACGGGCAACCGGTACACCGTGCCACGTACCTGTCGCATCACAGCCCACCCCGAGGGTCATCGCTGTGCACGACCTCCAGTAATCTATAAACACCAGAAACTAGTTGCAACTCCTGGACAGAGATCATGGCAGTCGATAAGTCGAGCGGGGTCATATGTCAGGGCCCAATGTGTGGTAGTAACTGTAACTTGAATCACACACACAGATCTCGGGTCCTATGGACGATTCCAATGAAACAACCCACCACGTACCCCTACATGGCCTTTCATCGATACCTTTACCAAGCGTATTCCACACTTCCTTCTCTTTATCGGTATGATCATTTCACTCTGATCCATCACCCAGATGAACCAGACCTGACACAACTCTAAGCATAGCAGGCAACATAAACAAATAGCATGGTGGATCACACATCACATGGCTCAATCAACTCCTACACATGCTAGTGAGTTTCAACTATTTACTGTGGCAATGACAGGTCATGCAAGGGAATAGGGTTCAACTACCGCAGCAAGTAGCAGTTCACACGCTGTTGCCTTAATGCAGTAAAAGAGAGCAGGAGCGAGAAGATTGGGTTTGTATCGGAATGATCAATGATTGCTTGCCTGACAAAGTGGTTGTCGGGTACTGCTCTTCAACTGGATACGCAGCAGTATCCTCGGGAGCAGGACCTAACACAGAGAATACCGGCGATACAATCATTAAACAAACAAATGCAACAATATGATGCATGCTCATGACATGGCAAGATGCATGTGTGTTGGGCTAATGCAACTATAACCAAAAGGGTTTGAGCTTATTTGAATCAAAGATTCAAATTGGCACTTTAGCTATTTTTTAAATAAGTGCATTATCATGTTTTAATGTATACAGCAAGGTTAACTTGCTCAAACATGCATGAAACCAGTGCCATTGGAAAGAATGGATTTTTCTGATCATTTTTCATATATAAATCTTTTCCATCTGAGCTACTGTTGAATTTATATGATTTTTTGAAGTTTAGGCATTTTCTGGAATTTCCTGAATTATTTTTAAATCCAAAAATCCCAGAAAATCCTTTACTGTGTCAGCATGACATCATGCTGATGTCAGTCAGTCAACAGGGCTAGTCCAAGTCAAACCTGACCAGTGGGACACACTGGTCAGTGTCATAGTTAACTAATTAACTAATTAGAATTAAATTAACACCTAAACTAGGTTTGACTTGCAGGCAGGGCCCACATGTCAGTGACCCAGGGGGGTCAAACCCGTGGTTAAACAAGTCAAACTCGCCGGCGAAGTGACGCCGTCGAGGCCAGACACGGCGGCGTGCTTCGGAAAACGTCCACAGGGCTCGGTTCGAGCCGCGGTTGGGCACGTTGGAGAGCCCTTGTCGTTGCGCGTCGAACGGTGGTGGTCGCCGGACCTGTGGTGGCCGAAGACGACGGCAACAAGCTCGACAGCGGCGGCCGGCGTTCGGGCGTGTGTGGAGACATGGCTGCCGTGGCCTAGGCGATGCGTGCGTGGTGCCTAGCTCGTCTACGTGCTGCGGCGAGCGAGATGGACGTGTGCTAGTGACCAAATGGTCACCGGAGCATCGCCGACGGCAAGCACGGCGGCGGTGAGTTTCGGTGATCAACGGGGCGGCGTCTACACGGCGCAAACGAAGCGGAGAAGAGAGGGGTTCGGCGTAGGAGCTCACAGCGGTGCTAGCGAGCTCGACGGAGGGGTCGGGGACGCTCTGCAGCTTCTTAATCGACGGTGAGGTGCTCCGGCGATCCGAGGTTGGGGACAATGGCGTGAAGGCGTTGCCGGGCTCCCGACGATCCGTGGCTCAGCAAGGAGGTAGAGGGCGTCGCGGTGAACCTTTTGGACACGGTCACGGGGCGAGGGGGGGTCTAGGTGCGGCAACGGCGAGCGGCGGCGACGAGCGGCTCGGTGGTGAGAGGAAGAGAGACAGGGGAGGCGACGGGGACGAGGGGAAAGTGCGAAAGGGGTCGGGGCAGCTGCGTTGCGACGCCAGGAGACGTCCAGGCCATCGGGAGGCAGGCAGGCAGGGTGGAGGTGGCCGGGCGCGTGTCGGCGCGCGGTGGCCACGCGCGCTGCCTTCTGGCGTGAGGAGGAAGGCGAGAGAACGGGGCTGGTGGGCTGGGCCGGCCTGCAACAGTGCTGGGCTCCAGGTAAGTCCTTTCTTTCTTTTTCTTTTTTCCTATTTCTTTTCTGTTTCATTTGTTTTGCAACTTTGTTTAAATAATAAAAATGCCAGAACATTTTTATAACTCATGAAACTTGTCATGCCCACTGTATATATATTATGAACAGAATGGAACATTATAGTTTATGATTATTTGAGCATTTAAAATATTTTATAGCATTTAAATGCCCAAATTCAAATAACATATGATTTAATCCAGAGCCCTTAGATGTCCTAGAAAATTGTGCACCATTTTTGGCAGAGGTTTAAGACCAAGGCAGAAATGATGAACATTTTTTAAGGGCATTTTGGGTACATTGGAAAAGATTTTATCAAACCCTAGTTGTTAGAAGAGGGGTGCTGGGGTTTCTGTCATTCCCATTTCAAGTTTCTTTGAAAAGTAAACATGATGCACACTCTAGCTAGCCCTAATGCAAGTGCTTAACTAGGGATGTGACATGGAGAGGATAAACATGTTGCCGATGGGCTCGACAACAATTCATCGAGGCTTCCCTAAATTGGAATCCCATAACTATGTGAACAAAGTGATAGCATTGGTCAGACCAATAGATGTAACTGTGTATGCTCGAGGGATCAACCACAAGTAAGACAACATTACGAATACCATTGGTTCTGATTCGACTTTACGATAGCCCACACTCAAATCAAAGTTTGATCAAGACAATAGATCCAACAATTGATCACGAGGATCAATCGATGATGATATCATCTTTCTTCAACACAAACACAAAAGATATCCCTTGGAAGGAACTATGTCAGGCAAGCTTTTATCTTCCAGCTATCCAAGATGTTGTTTTAGCTTAACCAACTAGTTCAGAGTATCCAACACAGATTCTTGGAGAAGGGGTGGTTTATAAGAAACCCAACTTGATCACGAGCTCAACATAACGGTTAGGGAACAACCTGGTAATACTTCCGAGAATATATTCGGAAATCATGAACCACCGATATGTTGCTAAGCCCGAGAACAATGTTGCTTTTCAGGGCAAGACGATATGATCAAAAGAGCGAGAGATTGACACAATCCTAACTCATTGATCGAAGAGTGCACCAGAAATAAGGACTAGGTAGCACGTTCAATCTTAGGATGATGATTCCGAATCCAACATACTAAGAATGAGATTATCGTCCATTAACTACCCGGCAACAGAGTTGCTAGGAGCATTGATTACACATATCACGATTCACTTGTCATTATTCTGGTTACAACAACACGGAGACCGAGGAAGGAACGATGATGGTGAGAAGTATCACTATATCAAGAGTTCATAGGAGGTTGTGCAATTCCCATGACATTCTTGACATAAAAGAGGGTAACACTCCAATGTAGAGCAAAGCAAAATCTGGATTGGCATTTTGATCTGCGGAATACAACTGCTTTGACCAAATCATATATATGGATGAGGTACTGGAGTTTGTTTCTCCTGGTCATTCCAAAATAGAATGGATTGACGGACCACAAGAGTAAAAGGCATTGACACGAGTGCACAACTACTCCTGACTATCAATTGATGGACGGGGGTCTTAATATAACTAAAGGGGACAACTCAAAGGAATTTATAACTTTCTGAGTTGTGGATGCATAGATTAGCATGTAGAACTTTCAACATACTTCTTCCGGACAACCCATGCAGAAAGGTAGAATTGACAGAGTCACAATGTGGAGTGGAGAACTCATCAAGAGCACTTCTGCCATGATGGTTCATGGTATTGGAAGAACGATAACCACGGACCTCGAGGACTATCACAAGGTTACTAATATCCTAAAGGAACGAGCAAACACTATCAACAGGAAGTAAGTAGAGTGAATCTTGGGTTCAAGACCCAGAGCTAGAATACCTACCAACTAAATGGCATCACGGGATGCTTTCGAGAATGAGGGCCAGAATCATCACACCAGGAATATAAGCACTGCTAGATTACTGGGTGATTCTCTAAGATACTTAGGGTCATAATAATAACTCCAACATATGTGTCGAGGTAATAGAGTACCTCAACACACTAGTCAGTGTGGTTAATCTGGCCCAAAAGAGCATCAGGAACAGGAAGGAAAGATTTGCAAATGCATCAGATTATTTAGAAACCTGGGATGACTCGGACAGCATAACGGCTGTAATTGCCCAAAAAGATTTTGAGATACAAGCAAAAAGGGTAGCATAACCACTCAACATCATAATGTCAAGGTTCTGAGACCAACAGTTGAACACACAGAAATAGTAGGAACTGAACTGAGGGTTGAATCCACCATTAACGTGATCCTGATAAATAGAATGAGAATCCTAGTTCTTAATCCCCATAGAAAGAAGAAGGTGACTCAGATCAGAAAGTCATAGGGTAAATGAGTAAAAAGAGCCTTACGTTCCCTTCCATAATCAATTCCCTTATTATAACTAAAGAGTTTCTGGACACGACTTCGACCGGTTTGGCTTACTAATCCTACAGGTAGTCAAGCTCTGATACCAAAGCTGTCAGGACCCCGATCCTAAGTCACACAGGTCTAGCCTGTAACACATCATATCACTTTGCGGCCTCACGCACGGTATCCCCACGGGTGCCACCTTACCTGGCCCGGGAGAGTTTGTGCATTTTGGCACACATATATGATAGTGTCGCTAGCATCCATATGACAGAGAATCGGGGTCAACATGACTAGTTATAAACCAAAAGTGGCGCTAAATTACAGAGACAAGCATACATGACCCAGCAACGAACGTGTCGGTCATCAACATATGAACCCAAGTCGTAGCAAGCTACAAGGACTTAAAAGAACAACGCGTGACATTTCCCCTAAGGGACAGACACAGGAATGAAGAAGGACACATGCCGGCCAGCCTAAGTGTTCCGGAGCAGTGGCTAGCTACCAAGGCTCAGTGGAAGCAATAGTAGGCATTTCCCTGTAAGATAGGCTACCAAGGATAAACAACTAAGTGTCGGATCCCACACATAGCAATACACATTACACGTATGCATAACATGCAAGTATGTGCTGTACAACTTGGCATGACAACATAACTCAACAACTCATATAGATAAAGGCCCAGAAGAGCCATCATAACATTTATTACAAACAGAGGTCACGTGACCCAACATACAGAGCATACAGGAAACGGAAGCATAACATGTCTGAGTACAGACAACTACAAATGAAAAAGGCTGAGAAGCCTGACTATCTACAAGACCATCCCAAGGGTACAAGATCGTAGCTGAGGTAACAAGCTAAACGTCGAAGTCCACGCGGAACCACTAGTGAGACTGAAGTCTCTTTGCAAAAAAATAAATTAAGCAAACGTGAGTACAAAGGTACTCAGCAAGAGTTACATCAGAACTAGCTACATATGCATCAGTATCAACAAATGGGTGGTGGAGTTTGACTGCAGAAAGCCATCTTTGACTCAATGGCTATCCTAAAGTACGACTGCAAGTAACTCTTTTGAGATGGCGCACACGAGTCCACATATTCACTAATCAATACACCACTATGGATCCGCTCCCGTCTCCCTACGAGAAGGCCATCCATAGCACTCACGCTTATCTTGCGCGTTTTAGAGTATCCACTTTCACTTGTCTATGAACTTTACAGGTAACCCAGAAGTCCATTACCGCTGACATGGCTATTCGAATAGATCATTTATAACCTTGCAGGGGCGTACTTCTTTACACATGCTCTCACCACTTACCGTCGTTTACACGACATGTACCCGGCAACCTTCAAGCGGAAGCCCAGCAAGGGTGTCGGCCACGACCTGACAAACCACACAAGTCCCTAGTCCAGGTTTATCGCCTATTTGGGTTCCATCCGTGGGGAGATTCGGCCGGGGTATCGCTCACGGCCCCAAACGATGTGTACAGGGTTCCCGAGTCACCAACCGGGCGAGTGGTACACCATGCCACGTACCTGCCGCATCACAGCCCACCCCGAGAGTCAGTGCTGCGCACGACCTCCAGTAAACTACAAACACCAGAAACTAGTTGCAACTCCTGGAGAGAGGACAAGGGCAGTTAATAAGTCGAGAGGGTCCATTGGTTTCGGGCCCAATGTATGGTAGTAACTAGTCATGGATCACAAACACATAACTCAGTTCTTGAGGACAGTTGCAATGAGACAACACACCATGTACTCCTACATGGCCTCCCATCGCTACCTTTACCAAGCCGTGTTCGCACACTTAGCTCTCAACAGTAGGACATGTTCACCACATTCCAATTCATCCCCGATGAATCAGACCTGACACAACTCTAAGCAATAGCAGGCATAACCAGAAGGCATGAATGAGTAGGCACAACATGGCTCAAACAACTCCTACTCATGCTAGTGGGTTTCAACTATTTACTGTGGCAATGACAGGTCATGCAGAGGAAATGGATTCAACTACCGCAGCAGGTAACAGTTGAGGCGTTGTTGTCCTAATGCTGTACAGGAGAGCAACAGCGAGAGAGTGCGATTGTATCGGAATGCTCAAAGAGGTTTTTCTTGCCTGGCACTTCTGAAGATAGTAAAGCTCTTCATCTGTGTCATCGATCTCATATCGTCGGAATGTCGTCTACTGAGAGGGGACAAACACCGGCAAAGAAGAGAGAACACAATCAAAGTAGTGCGACAATATGATGCATGATCATGACATGACAATATGCTGTTGATTGAGCTAATGCAACTAGCAACCATATTAAATGAAGTTGGTTTGAACCAAAGGTTCAAATTCAAACTCCATATGTTAATATTCAAATGGCATTTAATTGATTTGACCTGATTAGCTGGCGTAAGTTGCTCCAACATGCATGATAATGCCATAAACAGATTCCTTGAATTTTTCTGATCATTTGTCATATATAAATTATTTTCATTGGAGTTATAGATTATTTTCTGTGATTTTTAGAAGTTTTGGATATTTTCTGAAATTCATAAATCATTTTCTGATTTATTTTAATTCAAGAAAATATTTACTGCATCAGCATGACGTCACTGTGATGTCAGCAATCAACAGGGCCAGTCCAGGTCAATCCTGACCAGTGGGACCCAATGGTCAGTAACCCAGTAAACTAACTAATTTAGTTAGCCCTAACTAACTAGGCGGGGCCCACTAGCTAGTGACTGTAGTAACTAACCTAACTAGTTAATTAGTGCTAACTAGAGTAATTAGTCGGGCGAGGCCCGCAAGTCAGTGAGAGAGAAGGGGAAGTCAAACCGGGCAGTGGGGTCAACCCACGCCGGTCAACGGGTCAGCGGTCCCCGGCGTTTAGCCGCCGCCGAGTCCAGACACGGCGGTGCGCTGCGGGATTCGCCTACAGAGCGCCGTTTGGCGCGTGAAGAACAGTTACGGGATGCAGACGCTCATCCGCATCCAGCCGTGGTGGTGGCGTCGTCGGGGAGTGGCTGGAGTGGCGCCGGCGACGAGCTCGGCGGCGGCCGAAGCTTGGTCGAGCTCGGGCTCATTGCTGCAGTAGCCTAGGTGGGACGGCGCTAGCACCTACGGCTCCTACGCGATGCGGGGAGTGTAAGGGGCACAAGCCTGGGACCAAATGGTCACCGGAGCACCACCGGCGACGAGCGCGGGCGGCGGCGGCCTACGGCGGGCAAGGGGCGGCGTCTATGGCGAGCAAATGAAGCGGGGAGTAGGGGGGTTCGACGCAGGAGCTCACAGGGAGGCGGACAAGACACTCAGCGGGCTCGGGGACGCGTCGGAGTGGGCACATGATCGCCGGCAATCTCCGCGGCCATAGGTTGAAGACGGCGACGGTGAAGACGAAGCGGGGCTTCCCGGCGTCCCGTAGCTCGGTGCAAAGGACGAGGCGGAGCTCCTGGGCAAAACGGGTGGGCGAGAGGAGCACGGTGGCTACGGCAAACAGCGTTGGTGGCAACGGTGGCACTCGGCCACGAGGCGCGGAGCGAGAGAAAGGGGGGAACGAGAACGAGAGCAAGAAGGTTGGGCTTGGGGACGTGTGTGGTGTCCCTAGCTAACTCCAGGCGGTCGGCGGCAAGCAGGTGGTGGCGTGCGGTGGCCGTGCGCACGTCGGGCATGCGCCGTGCGTCCGACTAGCGGGAGGAAGAAGACCACCCTGCCCCTGGTGGGCTGGGCCTGCCAGATGGGCCGCCAGGTACGCGTAGGTAAGTGCTCTCTCTCTCTCTCTCTCTCTCTCTCTCTCTCTCTCTCTCTCTCTTCTAATTCTTTCTGTTTTCTATGTTCTGTAGACTTTAGGGCTTTATTAAAAATGCCAGGGCATTTCCAAAAATCATGAAACTAATCATGGCCACTATTTAGAATAAATCCAACAGTAAACATTTTAGTTTATGATTATTTGAGCATTTAAAATAGTTTATAGCATTTAAATGCCCAAATGCAAATAGAGTATGATTTAATTCAGAGGCCAAATATGTCATGGAAAAATGTGCATCACCTCTGGTTACTGTTTACAGCATTTTCCATAAATGATGAACATTTTTTGAAAGCCATTTGGGTTTACTGAAAATATTTTAGTTGAACCTAGTGAATTCCTTTGATGCTCGGGGTTTAGGCAATCCCCATTTCAAGTTTCTTTCCAGATTAAACATGATGCACACATGAGGCTAGCCTAGTGCATTACCAGAAGCTAGGGATGTGACAATTTAACAAAAAACTACCACTTTCAACCAGCCCTAGGACGAATCTATTGTACAAAAAATAGCAAAAACTTACCCAAAATTTCTTAATCCACGCCAAAAACTACTACATGCCAATTAGGTTAGTTTAAACCCATTTATGACAGGGTTGGCCCACACGTCTGTGCTGACGAGGCATGTTAAACCAACACATTTTGTTTGACCGTTGACATGAGGGACCCACATCTGACCTTCTATCCTGTTATTCCCCCTCAAATCATTATTTTTCCTGAACATTACTTCAAACTGTACTGATGCGTGTTTGTCGGTAGTGCCGGTGATGAGCGAGTTGGCCACCGCTCCGACGAATGGATCGAACGCCGCGCTGGCCTCTGCACGGGTTGGCAGGCTGGCCCGAGCATAACTCACGAGCGAGCAAGCCGCCGCGCTGGCCTTCGCTCGATCCAGATGGCTGGCCTTAGCGCGGCGCGCGCGAGCAAGCCACCGCGGCGTCGTGCCAATCTAGCTAGCAAACCTTGCAGACAAGCAGCTGGACGGAGCTATCTTCGCTAGCTAGCGGCCGTGAGCGACGGACGGAGCGGGCATCCGGGCTGCCGTAAGATGGGCTCCGCACCGCCGGCAGTTTTGACCTTGCCTTCTGTTGGCGGCGGTAGCTGCGTCCCATGGTCGAGGATGACTAGGTGGACGGGCCGGCGGTAGGAGGTCACTCGGGGATTTTTGTGCAGACTCACATGTAGGTCCCACAAGTCATAACGCCCGGTCGAATAGAAGGCATTGACTTAATGGGCGACATAGGCCCTGTTTGGATACTCTAAGTCAGATGTTAGATTCTAACCGTGAACTAACTCTAACCAAAGTGGTGTTTCGATGGCAGGGTTAGATTGACAACAAATGTATCCAAACAGGGCCATGGGTTGAAACGTGCCTATGACGGCACTTTGTAGAGTAGTCGTTTCTTGGTAGGGCTGGTTGGTAAGAGCATGTACAATGGTTCATAAGGTAGTCTTATCTTAAGTCTGCCACGTATGCAAGTGGTAGTCGTTTCTTGGCATTATTTGTGGTTTCTTGCATTATTAGGGGTTTCTTGTAAGGAACAATGTACTACTAGCGACAAAAGGCGATTCTAGGTTGCGTTGTACTCCAACGAGTACTACTAGTGGTCGCCGGAGTGTATACCTCGTTTTGTGGGTTCGATCCCGGCCGAACGAACGGCGGCCTTTTCTTTAAATAGTAACTTCGCTGCGAGCCAATATTTTACACGGGTAGTTTGAGTTTTGAAGTCAAACGGACGTGCGACACCACAATCTGGGTGCACTGGATAGCCTAGCCATGTGAATTGGTTTTCCTTCCAAGCATATCGTGGCTCGCATGCTCGCCCTAGCCGCACCTCGCTTGCAGCTTCTTCATCAGCTAGTAGCATATTTAAACTAGCGCCTCGTAATTTAGCCCGAGGAGCCAGAAAAGCCTGGCGGGGCATTGGGAACTATGCAATATGGCTATGTACGTAAAGTGCTGTACTACTACTCTGTAGCTTGTGGCGTTGCACGCATGGACTTCACTCCTTTATCGGCTCAACTATAAAAGAAATTCCTCTTGACGTGTTTTTTTTAAACGGAGGCAAAAGCTTTGCTTCATCTCATTCATAAAGAAGGAACTACTAACAAAGTTCGACGAGATCCATTACACCTCCACAAATGGAAGGGAAAAGCCTAGTCTCGCTGTATCAAATAACTCAAATGTTCTACCCCACAGTAACCGTCGTTGATAAACAGGCTGCCAGTGTGTGCGTGAGAGGAGCAGCTGAGGCCCTCCACTATGTGTTCGGTGCCAGAAATCTAAAAAGGTTGCCACATACACTTCGATGCCAAATGAAAAATATTTAGCACCGGCACCACAACCTGAAGGATTTGGCATCCATCCACCTCTGGCCCACCCAGCTATAAACTAGTAATATATCAGCTCAAATTAGTGTCTCGCTAGTGGTGCTGGTGGTGCTTCGCATGCAAACGTACAATGGTTGCTTTGTTTATTGCCTCAACAAAATATGGCGTCGGAGCAAGTAGAAGCATCGATGCCCTGAAATTTTTATATGGCATCGGCTGGGCAATGTAGGACACCGGTGCCAAATGTTCAAAAAGTGAATTTGGCTCCGGTTTTGGCCTACATAGTGGAGGGCCTGAGTAGGCCAGCTACGTCAGAGGATCGGCTGAATAGAGCAACGAGAGTACCCACTAGGCCACTATGCAGGTGTACTTCCCTGCATTGAGAGTATAGCGATGGTTCTAGAGAACAGTAGTACCCTCCACTTCCAACTGTAGCTCCTTGGCCCTGAGATTCAAGAGTGCAAAACTGGTGCACTATACTGTACAGTACATAGCACTAGTAGTACCCTCGCACTACTACTACCTCCGTCCTGGTTTATTGGTCCCTATTGTATTTTGTGCCAAATTTTGACCATAAATTTAACTAAAAAAATTTGTGTGCATGTCACAAAAAATTATATCATTGAAAACTATGCTCAAGTACAAATCCAACGATATAATTTTTGTTAACATGCATTAACAATTGTTAGTAAAATCGTTGGTCAAAGTTTGGCACAATCTACAAAGGGGAATAATAAACAAGGACGGAGGTAGTAGTTGAGAAAGTAGTACTAGTACTGCTATAGTATGAGTACGTACTGCTTCGTCACATAATGTAAGACAGTTTTTGACACTAGTTGGCGTGTACAAAAAATAGCAAAAACATACCCAAAATTTCTTAATCCACGCCAAAAACTACTAGCTAGTGCCAAAAATTTCTTACTAGTGCTATTATTTACAGTAAAATGCAATCCCATAATGTCCCATAATACTAGTACTAGTAGTAAATAATAGCCTCACCCCTTCGCTACAGTTGGAAGGAACGATCTACAGTTGGAATGGATGAGGTCCTGCGGTTACTACGCTCTTATCTCCTCCTCGCCAGTTCCCCTCCCCCCCGAAGAGAAGGTAGTTCGTCGCTGCTCCCATGGATTCGCCAGGCGGTTCTCCTCCTCGTCGGGGCTGGGAGACCTTGGACAATGATCCTGTGGGAGAAATTTCACGCCACTCCGACATCCTCACTGTCGCAAGACTCGGTGCTTCTTGCACCAACTTTTTCAAGAGGATGCTTAAAATGGCTTCGGAAAAGGCCATGCTTGTTGGTATTCCATGCGTCCTCGAGGAGAAGGTTCTTCTACGGGACAATCCTTCGAACAGTCCACCACTCCCTGGCCATGTTTGCACGTTGACTCCACTAGAGTTGCCGACGTTGAGAGGTAGTCGGAATTTGTCCGATGAGCAGTTCAGTAATGGTGTTTGATCATGTAGTACTTAGTTATTCTATTTCCATCCCGTAATTTCTCCGCTGCCCATCGTCTTATATATAGGTCTGGGTCGGTGCCAACGAATATTTGAATGCATTCCTCCGGCCGGATACCACCATCATTTTGCACAACATCCACAGTAGTGTGGCTGTTTTGATAGACCCCTTCTCCACAATTGCGGTCGGCCTTCCGGACTGGCTGGGCTTGAATACGTATGATGATGCCTACATGAGATTGAAGAAGATAGCAATTGTGAACCCGCCGACAAAGCGACGCGGCTACGACAATTACTATCTCATTGCGGTGTTTGACATAAGGATTGCCATCAATGCAAGAGGCACTAACGGGAGAGGCTGGTGCATGTTGGCGGCGGCAGATTTGGACCCCTACACGTTCGAAGCCGTCGTGCGCCATCTAGGATGCATCTTCGTGGTGACAAGCCATGGGACTTGTTTCATCTGGTTGCCATGCTACAGTACGGGAGATTAGAAACGGAATGCACAAACCATCATTTGCATCCCTAACAGTACTCCATTATTTTGTAGGGACCAGTCATCCCGCGATCAAAATAAGATCACCGATCCTGGATGTGCATTTGCATCCGCGATTCGGTCTAACATGGAACCTTGTAGCTGACTATGGCATATTGGATCAACTATCTTAGCAGTCTTTACCCATGGTACCACTGATGTGGAACATGGTAACACAATCTACCATGATCGGACCGTCATCATCTACCCAGGTATTCCATTTTTTAACCCTCTCGCCTTCTCTTTCATTGTTGTACTAGTACTCTACTTACGTACTAGTAGGAGTACTTTTTACCTTGGAGGACGTGTATAGCTAGCTAGGCCCTTGAAGACTTGAACCCACTAGCTGCCACCATTTTTGTTTTCCATGTCTTACTATCTCATCCATGTAGCCAAGAGTGGCTATATATAATAAGCCGGTTATTTTACTTCCGCTATACCGGAGTAGTACTATTTGCTGCACAGTATTACTGACCGCCATATTTGAGCACAACATTATTATGCATGGACTTTGACTATGTACGTCACCATGTGTCCAGATCTGAGATGCCGCGTGTACCAGATGAACGGTGCCGAGTTTGACCCCCGTGATTCTACGTGGGTGCCGAGGAACACTCTTGGAGAGTACTCGCTTTTCATTGGGGACAGCTACCCCATTGTGAAGCGGATGCCACCTTCCGTGCACGACACGGAAGGCTTGTCGTTCATGAAGCATTGTTGTGTCTTCAGTGCGCACCGCCGGATGAACGACATGCTAGGACACGCTATCCCTGATTTATGCCGCTTCAGCTTGGATGAGTCTCCATCAAGTGGAACCGGACTAGAAAACTGCGACAATGATTCCCGTTGCCCACCGCTATGGATTGTTCCATCCATGAAGAACACCTAGGACTGGAACCTGGAGGAGGACATGTAGCCCATCTATAACGTGTAAGTGGAGTACGGTAAATTGTGAACGGTAGCGCTGTGAATATATGTAGACTAGTCGTGCACAAATTTATCACATGAATTGGAGATGAACTTGTGTGGCATACTGGAATTTGTCGTTTAGAATTTATTCCTAGTAAATGTGTTATGTGTACATGCAACTTGTGTGGTTGTTGCACGGGCTCCAACACACTCTTTGAGAAAAAAAAGTGGCACAGCTTTGGATATACGTGATGTGGCAGCATCATACAGTAGCATCGTTCGCTATAGTTGTACTCCGTGTAGTATGCTCCTACTAGGATGACAATTCCTATAAAAGCTTGCGCTTGGCTCTTTTCCTCTTCGGGAGGTTCAACAGTTCGTACTCGTGTGAACCTTGCACTTGGCTCATCGCCTCTTAGGAAGGTCCAACAATGATGATACTGCAGTACACATTATGCTTCTGGCAATCTGACACCGATTGAACTACTGCAGGTCCACCGCGAGGGCGAGGGTGAGGGAGAGGGAGAGGGAGAGGGCGTTGTAGTCCAAACCCTCTTCTCGTCCTACGAACCACCGCACGCGTGGTCGAGGGAGAGGCGTAGTAAGCAAACTTCTCCTTGTTCGGCGAGTTGACGGGATACATCAAAGCAGTACTGGTACTAGTCCATACTGCGTCCTTTTTGGTTAACATGGCTTAATTTGAAATGAGAAAAATACACTCGCGGTCAACGTATGTAACAATACGCTCTTTACGGTCACTATATATATTTTTGCGGTGATCATACGATCACTAGGTCATCGTAGAGCACCGTATTGCACCCTACTGAGCGGCCACATAGTAGATGTGGCACTTTTTTGATTGGTTGAATTGTCACCTGGTTTCTGGGTCCCACCTATCAGTTGGCAGAGCAAATAATCAGCTAAAAACAAAGAGTGTAGTACATCTACTCTTCCAATGCATTTAGCCTTTAATATAAATCGAAATTGACTGGCTAATGCACCAACTTGTGCTCTAGGTATAGGCTACATGTCTATCCTTAATTACAACATGCAACGACTTTCATTTAATCTCCTTCTCTCAATGGTCGCATGCACACATAAGTCTGCTACTTTTGGGCGTTAATTATGCCTTGGTCAATGTGTAAATCTCTAAATGTACAGTCTTTCACAGACGTAGGGAGTAGGTTGAGCACTTGATCATGAGCGTGTGTGTTGCGTCGTGTGCTGTGTGCCGCATGGGTGCATGAGTGTTGCGTGCGTCCATTTGTACGTGTGAGTGTTGCATGTTGCATGCATGCATGGGGCTTACTCCCTCCCATTGACATGTTCATATTTCAAGCTTCCTCTGTTTCCTCCATATGGTGACACTCCCTTTGTTCGCAAATATGGAGGAAAATTCTCCCTCTGTTCCCAAATACGGAGTAAAATCCTCCTCCGTTCCCAAATACGGAGTATTTGTCTTTCTAGAGATTTCAACAAGTGACTACGTATGGAGAAAAATGAGTGAAGTGAGCGTAGAGGCATAGGGATAATGTAGAAAGGAAATCTTCACGATCCATTATTCCCCATCTCGGTCAGAGAGAACTATTCAACTAGTCTTCGCAATGAAGTGACAATACACACTACAGCAGATGGGACACTTAATTAATAAGCCGAACCAGCATGTTGGTGTTACTAAATCAGCCTTACCTAGTACTGCCATCATGTTTGCCAGTAGAGCACGCTTCTGTCCTCCATTAACTAACTTATGGGCCCTCTTGTGGTAGACACATATGTCATCGGTGTAACTATTTACACTCCGAAGGACGGTATATCCTAGTAGTAGTAGTAGAATTGTGGTTTAATGCACTTTCTTCCCCATCTTCCACTCTTCTTCCTCCTCTCTTCCCCATCATCGGCCGCACACCATTTCCCCCCGCTCTTTGCTCACCCACCTGCGCTATCTTCCTTGGTAGCTCGTGTGTACCATATCCCCCCGCTCACTGCTCGACCACATGAGGAGAAGCTTCTTCGCTCGCCCGCCCGAATCCACTTCCCCACTGGCTCGCCGGTGTTAAGACATCTATTTGCCTGAGGTTTTGGTGATGATGACAATCCTTGTGTGGACTAATCGTGTGTCAATATTACTCAGGTTGATAACATGTGGCACAAGACGGTTAGGCCTTCCCTCTTTAAGGAAAAGATCGAAGACGGAGGTTCCGATGCCTTTCTGTTTCTTTTGGTCATAGGAAATCCGTACTATTAAGAGGGAACCCACATCGGAAGGTAGTGGGTGAATCAAGTCACCTACACAAATCCTTTGCACCCACTATATTGCCTCTGTTCGTGGAGAGAGAGGTCCCATTTCATTCCTCCTGTTTGTGTAGACTCATCCACAGTGGTAGTACCACTCTAGTTGGAGGTTGTACCGGTGGCTGGTAGTTCCGGTCAAATCACCGCCCCAAGTACCGCTCAGGGGTGATACCTTCTGTACTTGGTGCGGTGGTAGACCGGTGGTGGCCCGGAAGTACCGGTGTTCTTCTCGCAAGACCGGTACTACCGGTGTTCCGAGCGGTAGTACCGCTCTGTCAGCCACCACGCAGAAACTATCTGCATGGCGGTAGTTCCGGCCCAACCATCGTCCCAACTACCACCCCTGCTTGAAACCTTCTGGTTTCCAAGCGGTAGTTGACCGAAGGTGGGGCGGTAGTTCCGGTTTTCTCCGGAAGACCGGTACTACCGGGTGAGCCCCCGGAAGTACCGCCTTAGTGGCAAGGGCGTAGGTTTCTTCACTCACCGGTACTACCGGTTGGGCTAGCGGAACTACCGGTCCTATGTAAATCTGCACATAACGGTTGGATTGGTGGAGACCCTATTTAAGGAGCCCCTTCTCCCACCTCCACCTTATCTCTTGCCTCTCTCTCTCCACCATTAATGCCATTGAAGCTTTCTTGCCCGATCTCTCTCCTTAGCCAACCAAACTTGTTGATTTGCTAGGGATTGAAGGAGGAGACCTAGATCTACACTTCCACCAAAGGAAACTTGATTCCCCCATACTTTCTTGTGTGGATTTTGATACTCTTGGGTGTTTGAGCACTCTAGACGGAAGAGGTCACTTCGGAGCCACAATCCATTGTGGTGAAGCTCCGGGGTTTCGTTGGGAGCCTCCAATTAAGTTGTGGAGAGAGCCCCAACCTTGTTTGTAAAGGTCTGGTTGCCTCCTTCAAGGGCACCACTAGTGGATTCACGGCACCTTGCATTGTGTGAGGGCGTGAGGAGAATACGGTGGCCCTAGTGGCTTCTTGGGGAGCATTGTGCCTCCACACCGCTCCAACGGAGACGTACTTCCCCTCAAAGGGAAGGAACTTCGATATCACATCCTCGTCTTCACCGTCTCCACTTGTGGTTATTTCTTACCTTTACTTGTGCAAGCATTACTTGTTTAACTTCTATATCTTGCTTGTGAAGTTGTTAACTTTACTTTCGGTTAGTTGTCTTCTTAGTAGCATATCTAGACAACTTACTTTGTCGCTTGTTTTAAAGTGGTTAAGAAAAGCTAAAAAAAATTAGTTGCCTATTCACGCCCCCTCTAGTCAACCATATCGATCCTTTCAGCCGGCATCGAAAACCCCAATGGTAGAACCGACTGACACGCAGAGCCGCGATTGGAATTCCCTCCTCGATGTTCTCTTGGAGCAGATCTGTAATCGTATGGACCTACTCAGCATCGTCCGTCTGGACGCATGCTCGGTGTCTTTGTACCGTCTACTCGTCTGCAACCGGTCTGCTCTTTTCAAGACACCCTGCTTGCTGATGCCCGATCCTAGTAAGTGTCCCAGACACCGACTTGACGATCCTACGGAGGTTGCCGTGGTGCCCCTCGACATGCTACCACTACCCGTCCACCTGTCCTTCGTGCGCGGCCACTACTGGGCGGGCATGAAGGCCAACTGGATCGTCCTCATCCACCAATCCGGTAGTCCGTGGTGTCTCGTGGATATCTACACCCAGCGAGAGATCACCCTTCCATCTTTGGATGCCACCACCATCGAGCCTCGCGGCCCGCCGGACACTCCTGCCTACTACGCACGAGACGCGTCGAGATTTTGGCTCGACCTCTGTTTGCTGAAGGTTGTAATCTGCGAAGTGCCCACACCATCAGAAGACTACATGGATTATAAACTCATTTCCGTTTTCACCATGGGATTAGTCTATCTGGAATCCGGTCGCCATACATGGTTATGGCTCATAGTCGATCCTATTTACCTTACACTTTTGTCTGATGCTATAGTGCACGATGGCATCGTTTATGCGGTCGACGCACAGATTTGCTTCCTATACTGGTGGAATCTATGATCGTGTAATTGTTCTATCTCATCTCATCTTTACCTTAAGAATACGACTGTCTGTTCATTATTACAAATTTAGAATATATAGTATGTCTATAACAACATCATTGTTATATGTTCCTCTCATTTCGTAGATTTTTATGACCATACATGTTATTATTAGAGTTGATATGATAACAATTGGTATCTAATGATTGTTAGAATAGATATTATGAGTATAACCTCATGATTGCTATATGTTACTCTTATTTCCAGGATTTTTATAACAACGCATGTTATTGCTTGGAGTTGATATGATAACTTTAGTAAGTGCTATGGTAGAATATGAGTAGGCCCTGTCATATCTGTTTTCCTCTCATTATTACATGATGTTTGAACCATGATATATTGCTAGAATATTAAAGCCATTGGCTTATTTATTTTTACTTGGGGTATGATTATGACCACGGCATTGTAATTCTCTGTCTATGATATGTGTCACTATTATAATAATCTTAATTCCACACATACTCTGAACATGATTGTTTATTTTTGTCCTTTTGGTCTCCAATTTGAATTGTTGTAGCAGACGCAGATGCGCTGGCCTTCATGATTCCAATACTTGGAATCATACCAGCCGATGGGTGGTGGTTTTTCGCTCGTTCAGCTGACGGTGGTCATTTGATGCTCATTTGCACATACCCAATTGACCAAACCATTTCATCAAACCGCATGCAGTACAATGCCTGGAGTGTTCGTGACATTGATGGATATGGCTGCTTCGTGTTCGAGAAAGATCCCAGCTCCATTGGACCAGGCGTATTCAACTAGAGGCGGGATTACAACCTCGGCAACTACTCCATGTTCCTTGGGCTCAATTATCCGATCATCCAACCAATCATCGATCATATCACCGGTGATGATTATCGTGCTATGCAACTTCCATTCGCCAGGGGGGACTGTGTTTACACATCATACCATGGGTTTCATGAATCACCATATCCAAAGATTCGTCGACACATCTTGTTGCCAGATAATCTTCAGTGTGTGAAAGACATCAAGCTTCCATGCGATGGATGGCTTTTGCAAACCTGACATGCGGCTATGTGGTCCATGCCAACAGCAAATATGCAAAATTTGATTCGTACTGATATGTAGACTGAGCCATATATTCTGCTGCTATAGCACGACCCTCTTTTGTTGGATATTATGTACTGTTGTTAGTTTGAAGCACTCCTTTGGTTTGAAGGATAGATTCCTTTCTGGGATCAAATGCATCCTAACTCACCTGCGCAGGATGTACTGATAATGATGATGGAGATGTTGTGCAGTATATATATATATATATATATATATATATATATATATATATATATATATATATATATATAAAAAATTTAGGCTTCAAGTGCGTACTTGTTCTATGGTTAAAATGTGACACTAAATACGACTAGTAAGTAGTACAGTAGCAGTACTACCATACGTCGGTTAAATTATTCATCATGTCCACACATTGAATTGACGTGACAACACGCTGCGCGTGAGGTGACACAAGAATCCCGGCGGCGTGTTCGGGTATTCTGGACTTCATATTTGGAGTACCACTTATCTGTCGAAATCTTTCATCATTGACTTAAAACTATCAATTGATCATACATTGAGTACCATATAACTGGAATTAAACCATGAAAGTCGAAGAAGGATTGGCCGGTGCTGCCGGCTGGCATCAAGTTCGATCCCACAGATCAGGAGCTGATCGAGCACCTTGAGGCAAAAGTGAGTGCTGACAGCGCGAGATCTCACCCTCTCATCGATATGTTCATACCAACCATCGACAGCGAGCACGGCATATGCTACACCCATCGTGAGAAACTTCCAGGTAAGACACCGATCGGTTGTCTACTTGCAGAAACATATTCCTTTGTTTATAGCTCTATTTTTCTTTTTAGACGCATACCTGGTGAAGCAATCACAATTTTATAGTTAAACAAGTAACTGCAACATGCCAAAGATGTTATGAAAATGCCAACTACGTACACTAAAACCTGTATTCGACAATACTGCAGGTATCACACTGAGTGGCCTAAGCAAGCATTTATTCCAGCGCAATTCCAGGGTGTTCAAAAGGGGCACGTAGACGCGTGGAAAGATACAGTCGGAGTGCGGCATGCACGCGATCTGGCACAACACCGGCAATACCTTGCCGGTGATGGTCAACGGCCAGCAGACGGGCAGCAAAAATGTTCTGGTGCGGCACACAAACAAGAACTTCGACCAGCTGAGGACCAACTGGGTGATTCACCAGTACCACCTCGGGGACCTGGAGCAAGAGAAGGAGCAGGAGCTGGTCCTCTGCAAGATGTTCTACCATACGAACACTAGGGCCAGGAGTAAAAAGATTATAAGTTAGTTTGGTATTGGTACTTGTACTACCTTCTCATTCGCAAGTTGGTATAGTTGGTAACGATCTTTTGGTATGAACTTGGCATTTGCTTCCAACCATCATGTCGAGGGTCGACGTGGATATAAAGCTGAATTATTTGTTTTGAAACGAATTTTCAGGCACCCGATTTTTATTTGATGGGTATCATAAGCACCTGCCGTTCGAATACCCAGTTCTCCAAAGTTTTTGAAACAAATGCATGCTCTTATAATCATGATGAAAAAACAATATCCCTGCTACATCCCAGTTACCAGTCTGTACTTGCAGAATTCTCTCGTTTATTGAGCACGTATATTGTTTTTTCAGGTCGAGCAAGTTTCAACTGGGCTATAGACTGCCCAGGCTTGGTTTTGTTTTTAACAGGCCCAACCCATGACGACAACGGGGCACAAAGATCCAGCAGGTATCTACTGGCCTCTAGCCCGCCAGCGTTAGTTATATTTTGTCTTACAACATCGGCATGCACTTTTTTTACTGAATCAAACACACAACCTAGTTCTATTTTCCTCTTGAAACGCATGTCCTACATCCGTTTTCTAATCTCAACCTATAGTTTTACTAGTTCATATACACGTATCATTATATTGAAAATACATAAAATTCACTTTTCATATTTACATCCTTATTTTTGTTGTTATTTTACCTCCCATCGCTGATGTTTTTTACCACAGGTTTTCCCTTAAACCAACTCAATTGTCCCATGTCTTATTTGCTTACAAAAACAAAATGATTTTTTTGGCAAATCAATAAGTTCTTAAAAAATGTTTATCATTTCAGGATTACAAAAGTTCAGACGCCACCGAAATATGTAAAATAAGGTTGAACTTTTTAACCATGATCCTGGGCAGAAAATGGGCTGTAATAAATTACTAAAGAAATAGCAAATGGGCTGCAAATTATTAAAAAATAGCAAATGGGCTCTATGTTGTCTGCCACAGATTTGGACGCTGACTTGTGGGCCTACTAAGTTCATGCGTACACAAGGTTTATCAAAAAATAAACTTAGTCTACAATCGACTCTACCAGCGTCAAACCGTTAGATGTCAATCTAACGGCAATCGTGCTTCTTCAGTTTGTGATCTTCCTGCAACAGCTGCCCAAACCAACACCGTCGGAACCGCCTGCTGCCACCTCCCGTGGCCGGCTGTGCTGCCGGGCAGGCCTCATGGCCCCATCATATACTCGCATCCCTGGCCTGTCTATCCCTCTACTCACCCACACCTCCTGTTATTTTCCGGCGATGTCAGCATAACCAGTCAACCCTCGTACTCTCCACCGCGTGGGCAGCCACTGTCGTGTATTCCCCGGCTCCGTGTCATTCCCTTTGTAGGCCTCGCATTCGTCCACCGCCCTGGTGCTCTCAGTGCGGCGTGGTCAATGTGGTCAACGAACGACATCCATCGGAAGTGGACTATATGTGGAGAGGCTGACAGCTGGGTCCACAGCCGCACACAAGGAAATGCCTCCTTATTACACGCAAAATAATGATTCCTCCACCTGACATTTGGGACCCGCCGGAAGGGCCTCTGTATTTCGCGAAAAAATGTTCCCTTCGCTGACAGGTCGGACCCACCAACTATATCTTCGCACGCAAGGAAGTGCCTCCTTATTGCGCACAAAAAAATAAATACCCCTCTGCCAGCTGGGACCCACCACAATGGGAGGCTGACTTGTGGGCCTACTAAGTTGACGGGGACGGAGGGCTTTGTCAACTTAGTCAATATGAACGATTCTAGCTCTAGTGACCGTACGATGTCCATCCAACAGCCTTAGTGCTTCTTCAACCTCTGGTCTTCTTGCTCCAGCCGCCCAAAGCAACGCCGGTCGTGCCGCCTGCTCCTGCCTCCCGTGGCCGGCTGTGCTGCCACGGAGGCCTCACCGCCCCCATACTACTCCCACCACTGGCCAGGCCATCCCTCCAGTCACCCATACCCCCTATTATTCTGTGGCGACGGCAGCCTCACACCGCAGCCGAACCAGTGAACCCTCGTACTCCTATCCGCGTGGGCATCCACTATCGCGTCTTCCCCGGCTCCGCATCATCCCCTACCTAGGCCTCGCCGTCGTCCACCGCCTTGGTGCTCTTGGCGCGGCATGGTCAATGTGGTCAACGACCGACTTCCATCGGAAGAGTATTGTACGTGGAGAGGCTGACAGCAGGGTCCACGGCCACAGCCCAATTATTTTGTGATTTGACAACTAAGTCGCTTTGTCAGGCCTGTTGGGCTGCAAATGTTTCAAGACTAGGAAAGCTTCATTAGGCTGGCCGAGAAAATGGCCTATCAGTAATGAGAAATGGGTTGTACATTTTTAAAACACATCAAACCGGCAATTAGTTTCAAATTTCTTTTTTTTATTTTGACATTCTAAATTGCATTGATTTTATGCGTGGACAATTTGTTGGATTTTATATTGATATACATTTATTTTTAAAATCAGTTTGAATGTGACTCAAAATTTCAGGATTAAAAATAGTTCAGACCGCACCGAAACATGCAAAATTTCGTATAATTTTTTAACCGTGGCCACAATATGGGCTGTAATGCTAACGAAAATAATATGGGCTACAAAAAAACCTTAAGAATTAGCAAATGGGCTGTAAATTATTTGAAATAATGGAAGATGGGATGTATGATGTTTTCCACAGATTTGAGGCTTTCCTTAAAAAAAGGTTGACGCACGAGCAGTGACTGTTGGATGTCCATCCAACGGCCGTCGTGATTCTTCAATCCCTGCTCATCTTGCTCTAGCCGCTCAAACAAGCGCCGGTGGGACTGCCTGCTCCCTCCTCCCAGCAGCCGGCTGTGCTGCCGCGCAGGCCACACCGCCCCACCGTACTCCCATCGCTGGCCTAGCCATCCCTCTACTCACCCACACCTGCTGTTATTATCCGGCGACGGTAGACGAACTAGTGAACCCTCGTACAATCGTACTCCCCTCCGCGTGGGAAACAACTGCCGAGTCTTCCCTGCCTCCATGTCGTTCCCTTCCTATGCCTCGCCGTCGTCCACCGCCCTGGTGCTCTCGATGCGTCCTAGTCAACGTGGTCAACGACCCACATGCATCTAAAGTGGACTGTACGTGGAGAGGCTAACAGACGGGTCCACGGCCACACGCAAGGAAATACCTCCTTATTACGCGCAAAATAATGATTCCTCCACATGACATCTGGGACCCACCGAAAGGGCCTCTGTATTTAGCAAAAAAATGTTACCGCCACTGAAAGCTTGGACCCACCAGCTATATCTTCGCACGCAAGGAAGTGCCTCCTTATTACGCACAAAAAAAATGAATACTCCCCCTGCTAGCTGGGACCCAGTATAGTGGCAGGCTGACTTGTGGGCCTACTAGGTTGACGGGGACGGAGGGATTTGTCAACTTAGTTAATATGCACTATTCTAGCTCTAGTGACCGTACGATGTCCATCCAATGGCTGTAGTGCTTCTTCAACCTCTAGTCTTCTTTCTCCAGCCGCCCAAACCAGCGTCGGTCGTGCTTCGTGCTCCTGCCTCTCGTGGCCGGCTGCGATGCGGCGGAGGCCTCACCGCCTCCTACTACTCCCATCGCTGGGCAGGCCATCCCTCTACTCGCCCACACCCCCTATTATTCTTCGGCGACGGCAGCCTCACACCACAGTGAACCAGTGAACCCTCATACTCCTCTACGCATGGGCATCCACTGTCGCATCTTCCCCTGTTCCGCGTCGTCCTCTTCCTAGGCCTCACCGTTGTCCACCGCCCTGGTGCTCTCGGCGCGGCGTGGTCACCGTGGTCAAGGAACGACTTCCTTCGGAAGAGTACTATACGTGGAGAGGCTGACAGCTGGGTCCACGGCAGCCACAAGGAAGTGCCTCCTTATTATGCGGAAAATAATTATTCCTCCACCTGACAGCAGGGACCAATCGAACGGGCCACCGTATTTGGCAACAAAACGTTTCCCCCTTGACTGCTGGGACCCACCAGACGGGCCACCGTATTTCGTGAAAAAACCGTCCCCCCCCCTGTCAGCTCGGACCCACCGGAAGTGCCTGATACGTCTCAAACGTATCTACTTTTCCAAACTCTTTTGATATTGTTTTGACCTCATTCTTGCATGATTTGAACTAAACTAACCCGGACTAACGCTGTTTTCAGCAGAGCTGCCTGTATGGTCTTATTGTGTGCAGGAAAATGGATTTTTAAGTATCTCAGAAAAATCCACGAAAAATCGCAGAAAATCCACGCACCCGAAGGAACCAGGAGCCAGAAGTGGGGCCAGAGGGGGGCCAGGGGGTGCCCAGGCGCCCTGTGGGCGCGCCCCCCCCCCCCCCCCTGGGCCGCGCCGGGGGGTCGCCTGGGTGGGGCCCACACCCCCTAGTGCCCTACTTCGCCTCGTATTTTTACTCGCGACACGGAAACCCCAGATCAGAAGTTCTTTCGTAGTTTTCCATCGCGGAGCCGCCGCCACCCTCTGTTTTTCCTCGGGAGGGCTAATCTGGAGGCTGAATTGGCCTCCGGAGAGGGGAGATCGTCGCCATCGTCATCATCATCACCACTCCATCATCCCTCCATGACTTCTCCCTCCATGTGTGAGTAATTCCCCTGCTGTAGGCGAAGGGGATGGTAGGGATTGGATGAGTTAGATCATGTAATAGTTTTTCAGATCGTTGGGGGCATGTTGCCTATCATCTACTATGGTGTTTATCATCTTTGCTTCAACTTGTTATTCTTAATGCTTGACACTTAGGGCCCGAGTGCCATGATCTCAGATCTGAACCATATGTGTTTGCATGAATATATTTGTGTTCGTGATCCTATCTATGAGTTGTTTGCACCTATTACGGTTCGGAACCGGCGATCCCAAAAGTGACAGCTTGGGACACCAAAGGGGATGGTCCGTAGTTTGAGGATTACATGTATCCATTGAGTTCATTGCTTTGTTCTGGTGCTCTTTGACAGGAGCACCTTAATCTCCGTAAGTTCCTTTTGGCCCCGTTCGTAGCGGGATGGTAGGACAAAAGATGTTGTGCAAGTTCTTATTACAAGCACGTACAACTACCTACGGGATACATGCCTAATGTTTGATATTTGCCTAGATGATCATTACTTTTCCGTGTGCCGTGCCCCAAGTTAGAAGCTATCTCATCCATGCAGCGCCCAACCATCCATCTCCCTAGCCTACAATGTTTTAAATCCTGCTTGTCACTAGTTGCTACTTTTACCATTTACCTTACTATTTACTTTTGCTGTTTACTTTTACTATCACTATCATCACTATCATATTACTGTTACCATTTATCTTTGTTGCAAGTAAGTATATTTCAGGTGCGGATGAATTGACAACTCAACTGTCAAAGCTTATAAATACTCTTTGGCTCCCCGTGTGTCGAATCAATAAAATGGGTTATTCTTACCCGCGAAGACTATCTCGATCCCTTACGGTTGAGGGTTATCAAGTACCGTTTTCTGGCGCCGTTGCCGGGGAGCATAGCAATATTTACAAGTTTACTTGAGGTATCCTACCTGCTGCACTTCATCCACTATGGGTAAGAAAGGAGACCCCAAGGTTCCAATCTTACTATCTACTACAAGAAGAGGTACTGCTCTGAGCACTAGTGCTACACTTGATTCACCTTCCGTTATGAGTAAGTTTGCCTCACCACCACCACATGATGCTCCTACTGAATCTGTTACTATGTCCGATACTCTTGATGATGCCTCTACTACTTTTGATGATATTAGTTCGCTTGGTTATGCTCTTGAGAAACAAATTGCTGCTGCTGCTAAAAAGTCTGGAATTGAACTTCCTGTTACTCGCTACCCTATTGGTGAAACTTATGATTATCCTGATTTGAGTAAACTCAAAGAGAGGCTCCTTGATGATGATTACTATATGCTTGATGAAGATTTATGCAGGGAACTGACAGAGTTTTCTGGCTCTGACCCTGAAGTTATTAAGAAACTATTTGAAAAACACTCTTTGAAGAACAAAACCGTTCCTGATCCTGAATTTGCTACATCTCCTATATGCATTGATGATCCTGATTATGATTTCTCTGTTGATCTTTCACTTATACCTATGGTTGAAGCTGACCCCTTTTATGGCAAAGAAAATGATGATGCTATTGCACACCTGACTAAACTCAGTGAGTTAGGTGGCCTGTTTACCACAGATGAGAAGATACGATACTTTTATATCACCAAGCTTCTTCCTTTCTCCTTGAAGGAAGGTGCTAAAGCATGGTATGATTCACTCCCATGCGGTTCTATTAAGAGTCCTCAAGACTTAGATCACTCTTTTGTTGATAAGTACTTTCATGCTCACATGCAACATGCTGCTTTACAAAGAATTTATAACTTTAAACAGTTGCAGGATGAGTCCCTCCCTAAAGCTTGGGGGAGGTACTGCGGTCTGATTCGGGCTAGACCAGGACATGAAATTCCTAAGAATGAATTAATCAATATATTCTATGCTGGTCTAACTGATGAATCCAGGTCCTATTTGGACAGTTGTGCTGGTTGTGTTTTCAGGAAAAGAACACCGGACGATGCGGAAGATTTGATGGGCAGGATTGCCAAAAACCATGAAGATTGGACCGTCCCTGAACCACCTCCACCACCAAAGAAGAGGGGCATATTTGTTCTAAGCCCCGAAGATATGCGAGAAGCAAAGAAGTCTATTAAAGAGAAAGGTATTAAAACTGAAGACGTGAAGAATCTACCCCCTATTGAGAAGTTGTGTGAGCCTGCTACTCACCCTCCTATGGTAGAGGTACACTCTCTTTTAGATTTCAACGCAAGTGACATCCCTCATGGTAAGCCTCCTGATCAATGTTTAGATGAGTTTGATAATTTTATTATGAAACAAAATCATTTTATTGAGAGGATAGAAAGTCAATTGCATGATAATTCCCTTGCTATCAAAAGACTGCTTGATGTTTTAGATAGAACAGTTAATGATGTTTAATGTCTTGTTAAGCATTTTCAAATGGTTCAAACTCAGCTTGACCAAATTTCTAATGTGCAAAGAGATTTGCTTGCTAACAATGCCAAACAAGATACTTTGCAGGCTTTCGGGATTAAGACCCGAGGAGGAACTTGCACTCAAGATCCTCTCTATCCAGAGGGACATCCGAAGAGAATCGAGCAGGATTCTCAAATGCAGGAAGAAGAAATTATTGGCTCTCCAAAGAAAAAGAAGAAACATAAGGAGACTGACAATTCTAATGGTCCTATTGCAGATGAAGAGCCAACTATTGATCCTAACAGCGTATCTATCTCCGATGCTGAGACTGAAGACGGTGCTGAACCTGAAGGTAATGATAATGAGAAGAATGATCCGCCTGAAGTTCGAGAAGAAGAAGCACCTGACAAACGAAATAGGTACACTAAAGAAGACTTCATCGCAAGAAAACATGGGAAGGAAAGAGAACCATGGGTACAGAAACCCATGCCCTTTCCAGGTAAGTCCATCAAATCTAAAGAAGAAGAGCATTATAATAAGTTTTGTGAGTGGATTAAACCTCTTTTTCTTCAAATCCCTTTGACTGATGCTAGTAAGTTACTTCCTTATTCAAAATATATGAAAGATATTGTCACTAATAAAAGAAAAGTTCCTAATGATGCAATATCTACTATGCTTGCTAACTACTCTTTCAGTGGCAAGATTCCTGAGAAGCTCGGTGATCCAGGTATACCCACCATTCCTTGCTCCATAATGAATAATTATGTCAAAACTGCTTTATGTGATCTTGGAGCAGGAGTGAGGTTATGCCTCTCTCTCTTTACGAGAGGCTTTGTTTAGAGAAACTAATCCCTACAGATATCTCCCTTCAGATGGCTGACAAGTCAACCGCTGTTCCGATAGGTATTTGTGAGGATGTTCCCGTAGAAGTTGCTAATTGTTTAATTCTTACTGATTTTGTTGTGCTTGACATGCCCGAGGATGGCAGCATGTCCATTATTCTTGGTAGACCTTTTCTTAACACTGCAGGTGCTATTATTGATTGCAATAAAGGGAAGGTTACCTTCCATGTGAATGATAAAGAACACACGGTATATTTTCCAAAGAAGATCGACAGGAGGCATGCCCTCAACTCTATAGAGAATATCGAGACCGTGAAAAGTGGAGAATGGGACTGTCCACTACATGTGCCTCACAAATACAAAACTATCATGGTGGGGACAATGTCCATCAAAGTAAAGGTTCAGTGATTACTTCGTAAGAGGTGAGACTTTTTGCTCTATATATCGCTTGTTTGTTGGTAAGACTTGATCAACTTTACTAGTAAACATGTTTTATATGGATAAAAAGTTGAGCTTGTTATGTTTTCATTTCTTTTTAGTTTTGTCCTTCTTGCTGTACCAAGTATTTATGTTTTCGAAGCTTCACAATACTACTAACTGCTTCAAGTTTTCAGAGAGTTTCACAGCTTTTTGAACTTCGAAAAAATTTCAACAGTGAAGTTTTCAGAAAAATTCCAGAAAAATTAAAATAAAAATTTCCACGTCGGGAGAGACCCAGAAAGTCCTGGGGCCAGCCAGGGGGACCCACCAGTGGCCCAGGCGGCCAGCTGGCGCGGCCCAGCCCCTGGCCGCGCCCACATGGCGCCTGGGGCCCACAGGGCCCCCCTCCAATTATGTCTTCTTCCTCTCTCCCTCTTTTTCTCCAAAAACCCGAGTTCTGCACTTGTTCTTGTGTTCTTGCTGTTCTTGGAGGTGATTCTTCAATCTCTCTCTACAGCCCATCATTTGAGCTGAAATTTTGAGCAAATACTCCCTGGTATGTGACTCCTCCACCCCTCCAATTAGATTTTTGATTGGTGGCTTCATTTGTGAGTATTTAGTAGTTCTTGGTGCTGTATAGATGAGCTTGCATGCATATGTAGAAAGTTATTTTTCAAGTTTTGATGCAAGTTTATGCCTTGGGCAAGTGAGTTGAGTAGTTTGCCTTAGATCACTTTGTTTTAATCCTCGTTTTTGTAAATTATAAAAAAAATTCAGAAATGAGTTTGTTAGGAAGGGCAAAAGGGTGGCTTGAGAAGAGGAGGCCCACACACTCCGATCGAGTTACTAGAGCCGCAGCTTCACCATCGACTGCTAGGGTGAGCTATAATGAAGATCATGTGCCCCTGGAGTTGTTGGAAGATACAAGTCCAGCACGTGCGATGACATTTCCATGTGATGAATTCATGGAAGCTGCGGGAATCAAGGATGAGTTTTATAATCTTTGTGCTAATGCAGGGTTGACACGACTCGTCACGAGCCGTGTTACCCAGTATCAAAAACTCACCTCCAGTTTCATTAACAGTTTTAGATATAATCCTGATTCAGGTGCTATTGAGTTTAAAATTTACAATGATCTTATCACCATGACTTTGGGAAATTTTGTGAAATAATAGGTGTGCCGAACGTTGGGAGGACGGCTAGGATGGCCACTCAGCCCTCCGAGCTGAAAACCGTCATCAACTCTCACGGCAGCATGGGTACGAGGGATATTCATCGGTCGAAGATCTCCAGCATCTTGTTTCCTCACCTCAGGTATTTTGCATATTATATTGCGAGAGGGGTGTTAGCTCGTGACAACACGAGCAACATTTCTGCTCCGGATATTGCTATCCTGGCGGCAGCCCTCTCAGGGAGGTCTGAATATAATCTGGGTGCCTTAATTGCTCGACGCCTTGCTATGAACGGTAACAAGGGGGACTTCTATGGTGGCATTTATGCCACACTTATCTTAGAACATCTTGGAGGCACCCCACACCCTGATGATAATCCTTTTACTTATTTAAGCTTTGATCTTGCTGCTATGAAAAGGCATAAGTTTGTCACCATGGGTTCTGAGCTTGATAATCTTGTTTATATCTTGTGTTTCGGAACTACCGCGGAACGCGAGATCCGTCTACCTGCACCTCTTTTGTTTAATTTTTCTCGCAGGAACGGATGGTCCTTTGATGTTGTCCAGTTCGATGAGTTCATGGTCCAGCATCAGTTTCATAACCCCATGGAGGGGGTTGTGCCCGACGAGGAGAAGCACGGTGAGTTACCACATTTTCAGGAAGAGACCGCCACCGAGTTTGGTGAAGGTTCTTCCTCTGTTTGGCGCTCGGAACCTTCCTCGTGGGAGACTCCGAGGAGTTCGGTGTACGCGCCAGCATCCTTCTACGACCATTGGACTCACCACCATACCCCCGGAGCAGGAGGCTCCTGGGGGCAGTAGCTGCTACCAACTTAGGCCAAAAGCCTAAGCTTGGGGGAGTACGTGCCCCTCTTACTTTTCCATTGTATTATCCATTTTATTCACTTTGATCTTTTCGAAGTTTTTGCCCGTTCTTCTTTATTTATCTCTTTGAAAAAACAACAAAAAGATTTTCTCTTTCTTTTGCTTTTATTCAACCTTTGAAAAATCCAAAAAGATTTCCTTTCTCTCTTTAGTTTGCTTTGTTTTCAGAGTTCAGCTCGAGTCTGTGATGGCATTTAATTATATTTCCTACGTTCGATCGTGCAAGTGACAAGCAGTAATGACGAAGATCGACTGAAGGGAAGCAACAAGGAAGACCAGTATGAACTCTTTTTGTTTCTACTTTTGTACATATGCCTGTACTTATGATCTAGAGACCAGCTTGTAGCGACATAGTGCTATGTTTACATTGCTCTTTCAGTGGTTCATGCTTTCCTTGTGACTAGTCTCGAATAACTAGAGTATATAATGTGTTATTGAAATAATCTACATGCATTGCACTGTTCATAGTCTGGTTTACTAAGGTGGTATTTCCCTTTAGAGAATTTTTGGATTGACTTGGCACATGCTTACACATGTTTAAGACTAAAAAGTCTACTCTGCCCTGATGATCTTTGAGTTTCAGAATAGTTATATCACTTTCATGCCCGATTCAATGTTGCTTTGTCGCTCTGCATGATTATGACCATTATTGCTCTCTAGTTGGTCGCTTCCCAGTCTTTTGCTAAACTTCCACCTGTACTAAGCGGACTGACTGCTTGTGCATCCAAAATCCTTAAAATCAGTTATGCCATATGAGTCCACTATACCTTCCTATACATGGTATTTACCTGCCATTCCTAACGAAGACTTTCGTGTACCATCTCGAAATTAATCAAAAGCATTTCTCTTTTTGTGCCTATGTTTTAGCTCATGAGGAAGTAGTAGTTAATTCATGATCTTTTTAAGTTGGACAAGTTTCACCCCTGGATTGCATGTATAATGTGCAAACCCTTAATACGAGAAGGAACTGGCATTGAGTGCGCCCGGCTCAAAAAGATAATATAACAAACAAACCCTCCTTCACGCTTTGTTCATGAGAAATCAGAAAACTTTGGCAGCGATAAACAAAGGAGATTAAGAGGATGTGATCGTCCTCATGCGGGAGCCGTTCCTCGAAACTTGTCCAGCTCAAGAAGTGATTGAGTTATCTGCTAGCATTCGTTGACGAAATATGCACCTCTCAAAACGTTTTTATCTCTGTTTTTAAAACCAAGAGCTCTGGTACATGTTTAGTTTTTGTTTCCGATCACGGGTTTTCAACTTTGCCAACAAAAGCCACGGTTCGAGAGTCTTCACCTTCTTTCTTCAAAGCACCAACTATGAGAGCATAATTGTCATTCTGAGTGTAATGTGCATTGTCCCAAAGTATTACATTGTCTTCTGCATACTTGTGATATGAGTTATTCTGAAATTCTTAGTTCCAGTCTCCTTTAAAAACTCTGGAGGAGTCTCTGCATTTATGTTTTGCTTCACTCATGGAGACTAGCGGAATACCACCCTAATATGCTCAAGCTATGTGCAATGTAATCTTGTCTTGATTTTCAGTAACATATTATTTACTTTTAAGTATTTGTGACTGGTCACTTGAAACAAGGATTGCTCCTTGCATTGTCCTCATAAGTACTGTTTCAATACTTGCTAAACTCTTTTCGTAGTACATGCTTATATACATCTAATGAAGCAAAAGAGTTTGTCAAAGTTTTCTTTGTCGTGTCCAGTTCGTTGAACTGAATTGCTTGAGGACAAGCAATATGCTAAGCTTGGGGGAGTTGATACGTCTCAAACGTATCTACTTTTCCAAACACTTTTGATATTGTTTTGACCTCATTCTTGCATGATTTGAACAAAACTAACCCGGACTAACGTTGTTTTCAGCAGAGCTGCCTGTATGGTTTTATTGTGTGCAGGAAAACGGATTTTTAAGTATCTCAGAAAAATCCACGAAAAATCACGGAAAATCCACGCACCCGAAGGAACCAGGAGCCAGAAGTGGGGCCAGAGGGGGGCCAGGGGGTGCCCAGGCGCCCTGTGGGCGCACCCCCCCGGGCCGCGCCGGGGGGTCGCCTGGGTGGGGCCCACACCCCCTGGTGCCCTACTTCGCCTCGTATTTTTACTCACGACACGGAAACCCCAGATCAAAAGTTCTTTCGTAGTTTTCCGTCGCGGAGCCGCCGCCACCCTCTGTTCTTCCTCGGGAGGGCTAATCTGAAGGCTGAATTGGCCTCCGGAGAGGGGAGATCGTCGCCATCGTCATCATCATCACCACTCCATCATCCCTCCATGACTTCTCCCTCCATGTGTGAGTAATTCCCCTGCTGTAGGCGAAGGGGATGGTAGGGATTGGATGAGTTAGATCATGTAATAGTTTGTCAGATCGTTGGGGGCATGTTGCCTATCATCTACTATGATGTTTATCATCTTTGCTTCAACTTGTTATTCTTAATGCTTGACACTTAGGGCCCGAGTGCCATGATCTCAGATCTGAACCATATGTGTTTGCATGAATATATTTGTGTTCGTGATCCTATCTATGAGTTGTTTGCACCTATTACGGTTCGGAACCGGCGATCCCAAAAGTGACAGCTTGGGACACCAAAGGGGATGGTCTGTAGTTTGAGGATTACATGTATCCATTGAGTTCATTCCTTTGTTCCGGTGCTCTTTGATAGGAGCACCTTAATCTCCATAAGTTCCTTTTGGCCCCGTTCGTAGCGGGATGGTAGGACAAAAGATGTTGTGCAAGTTCTTATTGCAAGCACGTACAACTACCTACGGGATACATGCCTAATGTTTGATATTTGCCTAGATGATCATTACTTTTCCGTGTGCCGTGCCCCAAGTTAGAAGCTATCTCATCCATGCAGCGCCCAACCATCCATCTCCCTAGCCTACAGTGTTTTAAATCCTGCTTGTCACTAGTTGCTACTTTTACCATTTACCTTTACTATTTACTTTTGTTGTTTACTTTTACTATCACTATCATCACTATCATATCACTGTTACCATTTATCTTTGTTGCAAGTAAGTATATTTCAGGTGCGGTTGAATTGACAACTCAACTGTCAAAGCTTATAAATACTCTTTGGCTCCCCGTGTGTCGAATCAATAAATTGGGTTATTCTTACCCGTGAAGACTATCTCGATCCCTTACGGTTGAGGGTTATCAGTGCCGCCTTATTACGCACAAAAAAATGAATACTCCCCCCTGCTAGTTGGGACCCACCTTGGTGGGTGGCTGACTTGTGGGCCTACTAAGTTGACAGGGACGGAGTGCTTTGTCAACTTAGTCAATATGAACGATTCTAGCTCCAGTGACCGTACGACATCCATCCAACGGTTGTGGTGCTTCTTCAACCTCTGGTCTTCTTGCTCCGGCCGCCCAAAGCAGCGCCGGTCGTGGCGCATGCTCCTGCCTCCCGTGGCCGGCTGTGCTACCGCGGAGGCCTCACCGCCCCCTGCTATTCCCACCGCTGGCCAGGACCTGCGGCGACGGCAGCCTCACACCGCAGCCGAACCAGTGAACCCTCGTACTCCTGTCCGTGCAGGCTTCCACTGCCGTGTTTTCCCCGGCTCCCCGTCGTCCCGTTCCTAGGCCTCACTGTCGTTCACTGCCCCTGGTGCTCTCGGCGCGGCGTGGTAAACGTGGTCAAGGAACGACTTTCATTGGAAGAGTACTATACGTGGAGAGGCTAACTGCTGGGTCCACGGTCGCAGCAAGGAAGTGCCTCCTTATTATGCGCAAAATAATTATTCCACCACCTGACATCGGGGACCCACAGGACGGGCCACCATATTTCGCGAAAAAAATATTTCCCCCTGACTGTTGGGACCCACCAGCTACATCTTCGCACACAAGGAATGTTGGAAATATGCCCTAGAGGCAATAATAAATTGGTTATTATTATATTTCCTTGTTCATGATAATTGTTTATTATCCATGCTAGAATTGTATTGATAGGAAACTCAGATACATGTGTGGATACATAGACAAACACCATGTCCCTAGTAAGCCTCTAGATGACTAGCTCGTTGATCAATAGATGGTTACGGTTTCCTGACCATGGACATTGGATGTCGTTGATAACGGGATCACATCATTAGGAGAATGATGTGATGGACAAGACCCAATCCTAAGCCTAGCACAGATCGTGTAGTTCGTATGCTAAAGCTTTTCTATATGTCAAGTATCTTTTCCTTAGACCATGAGATTGTGCAACTCCCGGATACCGTAGGAATGCTTTGGGTGTACCAAAAGTCACAACGTAACTGGGTGGCTATAAAGGTGCACTACATGTATCTCTGAAAGTGTCTGTTGGGTTGGCACGAATCGAGACTGGGATTTGTCACTCCGTATGACGGAAAGGTATCTCTGGGCCCACTCGGTAGGACATCATCATAATCTGCACAATATGTGATCTAGGAGTTGATCACGGGATGATGTGTTACGGAACGAGTAAAGAGACTTGCCGGTAACGAGATTGAGCAAGGTATCGGTATACCGACGATCGAATCTCGGGCAAGTGCTATACCGATAGACAAAGGGAATCGTATACGGGATTGATTGAATCCTTGACATCGTGGTTCATCCGATGAGATCATCATGGAACATGTGGGAGCCAACATGGGTATCCATATCCCGCTGTTGGTTATTGGCCGGAGAGTTGTCTCGGTCATGTCTACATGGTTCCCGAGCCCGTAGGGTCTACACACTTAAGGTTCGATGACGCTAGGGTTATAGGGAAAGTATGTACGCCGTTACCGAATGTTGTTCGGAGTCCCGGATGAGATCCCGGACGTCACGAGGAGTTCCGGAATGGTCCGAAGGTAAAGATTCATATATGGGAAGTCCCGTTTTGTTCACCGGAAAAGTTTCGGGCGCTATCGGTAGCGTACCGGGACCACCGGGAGGGTCCCGGGGGTCCACCGGGTGGGGCCACCAGCCCCAGAAGGCTGCGTGGGCCAAGTGTGGGAGGGGACCAGCCCCAGGTGGGCTGGTGCGCCCCCCTAACCAGGCCCAAGGCAAAGAGAGAAGAAAAAAGGGGGGAAACCCTAGGCTCAGATGGGCCTAAGGCCCACATAGTGGTGCGCCTCCCCCTCTCTCCCCCTTGGCCGCCCCCGTAGATGGGATCTAGGGCTGGCCGCACCCCTAGGGGTGGGAAACCCTAAAGGGGGCGCAGCCCTCCCTTCCCCCTATATATATGTGAGGTTTGGGGCTGCCCATAACACGTTTTGGACCTCTGTCGCTTGGCGCAGCCCTACCTCTCTCCCTCCTCGTCTCTCGCAGTGCTTGGCGAAGCCCTGCTGGAGTCCCGCGCTCCTCCACCACCACCACGCCGTCGTGCTGCTGTTGGATGGAGTCTTCCCCAACCTCTCCCTCTCTCCTTGCTAGATCAAGGCGTGGGAGACGTCATCGGGCTGCACGTGTGTTGAACGCGGAGGCGTCGTTGTTCGGCGCTTAGATCGGAATCAACCGCGATCTGAATCGCAGCGAGTACGACTCCTTCATCCGCGTTCTTGCAACACTTCCGCATCGCGATCTACAAGGGTATGTAGATCCACTCTCCTTTTTGCTCGTTGCTGGATTACTCCATAGATAGATCTTGGTGACGCGTAGGAAAAATTTTGATTTTCTGCTACGATCCCCAACAGTGGCATCATGAGCTAGGTCTATGCGTAGTATCTTGCACGAGTAGAACACAAAGTAGTTGTGGGCATAGATCATGTCAATTCTCTTGCCGTTACTAGTCTTATCTTGATTCGGCGGCATCGTGGGATGAAGCGGCCCGGACCGACCTTACACGTACTCTTACGTGAGACAGGTTCCACCGACTGACATGCACTAGTTGCATAAGGTGGCTAGCGGGTGTCTGTCTCTCCCACTTTAGTCGGATCGGATTCGATGAAAAGGGTCCTTATGAAGGGTAAATAGAAATTGGCATATCACGTTGTGGTTTTGGCGTAGGTAAGAACCGTTCTTGCTAGAAACCTATAGCAGCCACGTAAAAACTTGCAACAACAATTAGAGGACGTCTAACTTGTTCTTGCAGCATGTGCCGTGTGATGTGATATGGCCAAAAGGATGTGATGAATGATATATATGTGATGTATGAGATTGATCATGTTCTTGTAATAGGAATCACGACTTGCATGTCGATGAGAATGACAACCGGCAGGAGCCATAGGAGTTGTCTTATTTATTGTATGACCTGCGTGTCACTGAATAACGCCATGTAATTACTTTACTTTATTGCTAAACGTTAGCCATAGTAGTAGAAGTAATGTTTGGCGAGACGACTTCATGGAGACACGATGATGGAGATCATGATGATGGAGATCATGGTGTCATGCCGGTGACGATGATGATCATGGACCCCCGAAGATGAAGATCAAAGGAGCAAGATGATATTGGCCATATCATGTCACTATTTGATTGCATGTGATGTTTATCATGTTTTACATCTTATTTGCTTAGAACGACGGTAGTGAATAAGATGATCTCTCACTAAAATTTCAAGAATTGTGTTCCCCCTAACTGTGCACCGTTGCAAAGGTTCGTTGTTCCGAAGCACCACGTGATGATCGGGTGTGATAGGTTCTAACGTTCGCATACAACGGGTTGACTTGACGAGCCTAGCATGTACAGACATGGCCTCGGAACACGGAAGACCGAAAGGTCGAACATGAGTCGTATAGAAGATACGATCAACATGAAGATGTTCACCGTTGATGACTAGTCCGTCTCACGTGATGATCGGACACGGCCTAGTCGATTCGGATCATGCATCACTTAGATAACTAGAGAGATGTCTATCTGAGTGGGAGTTCATTAGATGAACTTCATTGTCATGAACAATAGTCTAAGTTGTCTTCGCAAATTGTGTTATAGATCAATAACTGCGTTGTAGCTCCCTGTTTAATACAATCCTAGAGAAAGACTAAGTAGAAAGATATTGTAAGCAATGATGCAGACTGGGTCCGTAGTCCGAGGAGTGTCCTCACTACTGCACAGAAAGCTTACGTCTTTGATGCACCGCTCGATGTGCAAACCCCTACAACGTTGTCTGTTGATGTTGTGAACACCTGACAGAGACGTCCTGATGACTACTTGATAGTTTAGTGCACCATACTTTACGGCTTAGAATCGGGATTCCAATGACGTTTTGAACGCCATGGAACATATGAGATGTTCTAAGAGCTAAAATTGGGATTTCAGGCTCATGCCCGTGTTGAGAGGTATGATACCTCTGACAAGTTCCTTTGCCAAAAAGATGGAGGAGAATAGCTCAACTAGTGAGCGAGTGCTCAGAATGTCTGGGTGTTAAAATCACTTGAACCAAGTGGGAGTTAATCTTCCAGATGAGATAGTGGTTGACGGAATTCTCTAGACACTATCACCAAGCTACTAGAACTTCGTGATGAACTATGACATGCAAAGGATGGAGATGATCCCGGAGCTATTAGAGGTTATTAAGACCGCGAAAGTAGAAATCAAGAAGGAGCATCAAGTGTTGATGGTTTAACAAGACCACTGGTTTCAAAAGGGCAAGGGCTGGAAGGGAAACTTCATGGATGGCAAACCAGTTGTCGCTCTGATGAAGGAACCCATGGTTAAACCCAAACCTCGAGACTAAGTGCTTCTATTGTACGGGGAACGGTCACATGATAGCGGAACTACCCCAAATACATGGTAGATATGATAGCTGGAAACTTCAACAAAGTATATTGTTATTGATGTGTACCTTACTAGTACTCCTTGTAGCACCTGGGTATTGGATACCGGTTCAGTTGCTATTATTAGTGACTTGAAGCAAAAGCTACGGACTAAACGGAGACTAGCTAAGGGCGAGGTGACGATGTGTGTTGGAAGTGTTTCCAAGGTTGATAAGATCACCATCGCACACTCCCTCTATTTTCGAGATTAGTGTTGAACTTAGATAAATGTTATCGGGTGTCTACGTTGAGCATGAATATGATTAGATCATGTTCATTGCAATACGGTTATTCATTTAAGTCAGAGAATAATGGTTATTCTGTTTACATGAATAATACCTTTATGGTCATGCACCCAATGGTTTGTTGAATCTCGGTCATAGTAATACACATGATGATAATATTAATGCCAAAAGATGTAGAGTTAATAATGATAGTACCACTTTCTTGTGGCACTGCCGCTTAGGTCATTTTGGCATAAAATGCATGAAGAAACTCCATGCTGATGGATGTTTTGAGTCACTTGATTTTGAATCGCTTGACACATGCGAGCCATGCCTCATGGGCAGGATGACTGAGATCCCGTTTTCAGGTACAATGAAACGGGCAAGTGACTTGTTGGAAATCATACATGCTGATGTATGTGATCCAATGAGAATTAAGGCGTGTGGTGGATATCGTTATTTTCTCATCTTCACTGACGATTTGAGTATATATGGTATATTTACTTAATGAAGCAAAAGTTTGAAAAGTTTGAAAGGTTCAAAAATTTCAGAGTGAAGATTAAGAATCATCATAACAAGAAGATCATGTTCCTACGATATGATCAAGGGGATATTATCTGAATTATGAGTTTGGCAATCACTTAAGACATTGTGGAATTGTTTCGCAGTTGAAGCCCCCTAGAACACCACAGCATAATGGTGTGTCCGGACATCGTAATCGAACCTTATGAGATATGGTGCGATCTATGTTGTATCTTACCGATCTACCGCTATTATTTTGAGGTTATGCATTAGAGACAGCTGCATTCACTTTATATAGGGCACCATCTAAGTCCGTTGAGACAACGCCATATGAACTAAGGTTTGGCAAGAAACCAAAGTTGTCGTTTCTCAATGTTTGGGGCTGCGATGCTTACGGCTTCAGCCGGAAAAAGCTCGAACCCAAAGCGGACAAATACATCTTCATGGGATACCCACTGGTAACGGTTGGGTATACCTTCTATCTCAGATCCAAGGACAAAAATGTTTGTCGCTAAGAACGGGTCCTTTCTCGAGAAGGAGTTTCTCTCGAAAGATTTGAGTGGGAGGAAGATAGAACTTGATGAGGTTGTCAAACCCTCACATCAACCGGAGAGTAATGCAACACAGAAAGATTTTTCTGTGGAACCTACGACTGTTGAAGAGGAAACTAATGATAGTGATCATGAAGTTTCGGATCAAGTTGCTATCAAACCTCGTAGGTCGACAAGGATAAGTACTACTCCTGAGTGGTACGGTGATCCTGTCTTAGATGTCATGTTGTTGAACAACAATGAACCTACGAACTATGAAGAAGCGATGGTGGGCCCATATTCCGACAAATGGTTAGAAGCCGAGAAATCCGAGATAGGATCCATGTATCGAAACAAAGTATGGACTTTGGTGGACTTGCCCGATGACTGGCAAGCCATTGAGATAAATGGATCTTTAGGAAGGAAGACGGATGTGGACGGTAATGTCACCGTCTATGAAGCTCGACTTGTGGCGAAGAGTTTTCCACAAGTTCAAGGAGTTGACTACGATGAGATTTTCTCACCCGTAGCGATGCTTAAGTCCGTCAGAATCATGTTAGCATTAGCTGCATTTATGAAATCTGGCAGATGGATGACAAAACAAGTTTCCTTACCAGTTTTCGTAAGGAAAGGTTGTATGTGATACAATCAGAAAGGTTTTGTCGATCCTAAGGATGCCAAAAGGTATGCTAGCTCCAGCGATCCTTCCATGGACTGGAGCAAGCATCTCGGTGTGGGAATATATGCTTTGATGGAGTGATCAAAGTTTTTGGGTATACAAAGTTTGTTAGAAACTTGTATTTACAATAAAGTGAGTGGGAGCACTACAACATTTCTGATAAGTATATGTGAATGACATATGGTTGATCCGAAATGATGTTGAATTTCTGGAAAGCGTAAAGGGTTGTTTTGAAAGGAGTTTCTCAAAGGAAGACCTGGATAAAGCTGCTTCCATATTGGGCATCAAGATCTATACAGATAGATCAAGACGCCTGATGATACTTTCAAAAGAACACACACCTTGGCATGATTTTGAAGGAGTTCAAAATAGATCAGTCAAAGAAGGAGTTCTTACCTGAGTTGTAAGGTGTGAAGTAGAGTAAGACTCAAAGCTTGACCACGGCAGAAGAAAGAGGAAGGACGAAGGTCGTCCCCTATCCTTTTGTCATAGGCTCTATACGGTATGCCATGCTAAGTACCGCACCTGATGTGTGCCTTGCCACATGTCTGGCAAGAGGGTACAAAGGTGATCCAGGAGTGGATCACTAGATAGTGGTCAAAATTATCCTTAGAGGAATAAGGAAATGTTTCTCGGTTATGGAGGTGATAAAGAGTTCGACGTAAACAGTTACGTCGATGCAAGCTTAGCACCTATCCGGGTAACTCTAAGTGGAGATACCGGATACGTATAATGGAGCAACAGTTTGGAATAGCTCCAAGTGGAACATGGTAGAAGCATCTACGATATGACATAAAGTTTTGCGAAGTACATAGGGATATGAATGTTGCAGACCCGTTGACTACGACCTCTCTCACGAGCATAACATGATCAAACACAGAACTCATTGAGTGTTAATCACATATTGATGTGAACTAGATTACTGTCTCTAGTGAACTCTTTGGATGTTAGTCACATGGCGATGTGACCTATGAGTGTTAATCACATGGCGATGTGAACTAGATTATTGACTATAGTGCAAGTGGGAGACTGTTGGAAATATGCCCTAGAGGCAATAATAAATTGGTTATTATTATATTTCCTTGTTCATGATAATTGTTTATTATACATGCTAGAATTGTATTGATAGGAAACTCATATACATGTGTGGATACATAGACAAACACCATGTCCCTAGTAAGCCTCTAGATGACTAGCTCGTTGATCAATAGATGGTTACGGTTTCCTGACCATGGACATTGGATGTCGTTGATAACGGGATCACATCATTAGGAGAATGATGTGATGGACAAGACCCAATCCTAAGCCTAGCACAGATCGTGTAGTTCGTATGCTAAAGCTTTTCTATATGTCAAGTATCTTTTCCTTAGACCATGAGATTGTGCAACTCCCGAATACCGTAGGAATGCTTTGGTTGTACCAAACGTCACAACGTAACTGGGTGGCTATAAAGGTGCACTACATGTATCTCTGAAAGTGTCTGTTGGGTTGGCACGAATCGAGACTGGGATTTGTCACTCCGTATGACGGAAAGGTATCTCTGGGCCCACTCGGTAGGACATCATCATAATGTGCACAATATGTGATCAAGGAGTTGATCACGGGATGATGTGTTACGGAACGAGTAAAGAGACTTGCCGGTAACGAGATTGAGCAAGGTATCGGTATACCGACGATCGAATCTCGGGCAAGTGCTATACCGATAGACAAAGAGAATCGTATACGGGATTGATTGAATCATTGACATCGTGGTTCATCCGATGAGATCACCATGGAACATGTGGGAGCCAACATGGGTATCCAGATCCCTCTGTTGGTTATTGGCCGGAGAGTTGTCTCGGTCATGTCTACATGGTTCCCGAGCCCGTAGGGTCTACACACTTAAGGTTCGATGACGCTAGGGTTATAGGGAAAGTATGTACGCGGTTACTGAATGTTGTTCGGAGTCCCGGATGAGATCTCGGACGTCACGAGGAGTTCCGGAATGGTCCGGAGGTAAAGATTCATATATGGGAAGTCCCGTTTTGGTCACCGGAAAAGTTTCGGGCGCTATCGGTAGCGTACCGGGACCACCGGGAGGGTCCCGGGGGTCCACCGGGTGGGGCCACCAGCCCCAGAAGGCTGCGTGGGCCAAGTGTGGGAGGGGACCAGCCCCAGGTGGGCTGGTGCGCCCCCCTAACCAGGCCCAAGGCAAAGAGAGAAGAAAAAAGGGGGGAAACCCTAGGCTCAGATGGGCCTAAGGCCCACATAGTGGTGCGCCTCCCCCTCTCTCCCCCTTGGCCGCCCCCCTAGATGGGATCTAGGGCTGGCCGCACCCCTAGGGGTGGGAAACCCTAAAGGGGGCGCAGCCCTCCCTTCTACCTATATATATGTGAGGTTTGGGGCTGCCCATAACACGTTTTGGACCTCTATCGCTTGGCGCAGCCCTACCTCTCTCCCTCCTCGTCTCTCGCAGTGCTTGGCGAAGCCCTGCTGGAGTCCCGCGCTCCTCCACCACCACCACGCCGTCGTGCTGCTGTTGGATGGAGTCTTCCCCAACCTCTCCCTCTCTCCTTGCTGGATCAAGGCGTGGGAGACGTCATCGGGCTGCACGTGTGTTGAATGCGGAGGCGCCGTTGTTCGGCGCTTAGATCGGAATCAACCACGATCTGAATCGCAGCGAGTACGACTCCTTCATCCGCGTTCTTGCAACTCTTCCGCATCGCGATCTACAAGGGTATGTAGATCCACTCTCCTTTATGCTCGTTGCTAGATTACTCCATAGATAGATCTTGGTGACGCGTAGGAAAAATTTTGATTTTCTGCTACGATCCCCAACAAGGAAGTGCGTCCGAAAAAAAAACGATTCGCCCCTCTGACTGCTGGGACCCACCAGCTACATCTTCGCACGCAAGGAAGTGCCTGATAGTAGGGACCCACCTGGTCAAAGCGTACATAACATTGTCATTCTGGTTGTGAACGTGTACGTACATACTGGTCGATGTATAGGCGTGCATGTGTCGTAGCAGAGGCACGCACGTAGCATGTACACGTACGTACAACGGCCAGGGTGCAAGAAAGTAAATACGGCCACGTACGTTCATACGGGCGCCGTCTCGAACGCCTACTCGCGCATACGTACGGCCAGGGCTCGTGTACATGGCTGGGTCGGAGCGGAGAAACAACATTGTCGTCGTGTTCATGGGGAGCCAACCGGCTGGGTCGGAACGGAATGTGTCGTAGTGTTCATCGGGAGGGCTTCGACGGAACAGCCGATGGAAATGAGGCCTCACGTACCGCAGAACGGAGGACACGGCCTTGTGTTCGACCGGCCATGTTCGAAACGAGATCCTGTTCATCAGGAGGGGTCTGGCGTACCGCAAAACAGAGGAAACGGACCTCTTACGGTCGAAACGGGGCTCCTATTGATCGGGAGGGGTGTGGCATACCGCAAAAGGGAGGAAACGGACTTGTGTTGGAGCTCTACGATCGAAACGGGGGTCCTATTCATCGGGAGGGGTGTGGCGTACCGCAAAACGGGACTCCATGGGATGATGTTCATCTCTACCGTCGACCCCCTCCAGCCTCCACAGGGCTACTGTTCATCCACCGTCGACCTCCTCCAGCCTCCACCTGCGACTATTCATCTAGCCTCCACCGCGCGCTACTCCACTGGCTACTGTTCAACCAGCCCTCTCCACGGGCTCCTGTTCAACCACCCCTCCACTGGCTACTGTTCATCCAGCCCCGACCACCCACCGTGAACGGGAACACCCTGATATTTTCCTCGCCCTCGCTTCTACAATGGTTTTTTCTGTCATGGAGGGCCCAAAGAATGTCATGCAACTGCGTCTCCGGCTCGCCCAGGACGAAAAGCCCATTTCCTTTCATGATTTTTTGTCATAGAAGTAAGACCCCACCACATCTATGATGATACCGTGTTTTGTCAAAATTATTGTCATAGAAGTGTCGTAAGTATGACAGAAAAAATGCGTTCGGCCCAAAATGTCACGGATATGTCTTTTTTTGTAGTGTTGGTACTGTCCTGGTTTCCGGTCGCACCAATGGAGGTCGGGGGTGGCGCAAGGCGGGGCCCTCGTCTGGCGATACGAACTAAGGCTCACGCCAGTGAAGGTCTCCACTCGTGACACTCTCACGTAATAATGAGTGGGGTTGTACACGCCCCAAAGTCTCCGGAGAGCGGCCATCGGCCCTCGGGGGCTCCCTCCCACGTCCTAGTGACATCACTTAGCTCTGCGCCGGTGAGAAGACTTGAAGACTAGATAGGTGCCGGACGCGGCTGTTTTCTTTCCTCTCCTTTCTTTGTAACTGGATTCGCCGTGTTTTTTGAATTGAATTTGAGGTCTTGCTCGTTGCCAAAATGGGAGGGATGTTTGTGTTGATTTCTACTGAATTTTGCCGCCTCGGGCTGTCTTGAATATCTTACCTCGAGCCCTCTGGCTCGGGGACCAGAAGGCTTGTCCCACCTGGCGAACCCCTGTAACCTCGGCAGGACCACCTTGGGGCAAGAGCCTACGAGCTGCAAGAATTTCCGCGTAGGCATCCTGCCGTGGCCATCGGAACACCCCTGGCCCTGCTCCCCGGAGCAGGGCCACGTGATGCTCGGGAGACTCAAGGCAGCGGATCCCTAGCAATCCACCCCAGGAAGGAAGCGAACCCACGGCCCCCTAACCAGCACCAAGCCAGGTAAGATCTAGGCGAGTTACAACGGCAACTCAGCTCAAAAAACTCGAGGATGCACGTCCCGGGTTCGGATTCAAGCAGCAAAAAGGAAAGTGCAATATCAGTTTATGCACATAGGGGGCTCCCCCCCATCGAAACGCTCAAATGCCCTATGGGGCCTTGTGCAAATCTATGCGTGCAGGGTCAAGGCAAAGGAGTACAAGCTCAACCGGACACATCGCTTGTCGTGTCGTCCGAGTCGCTCTCATGTACACTGCCAGCGCTGTCACTGGCCACGTCTTCACCATCGTCAACTGCGCCGCCTCCGTCTGCAGCGACCACAGCCTCATCATCATCAGTGGAAAAGGCCCTGACCAGAGCATCCACATGGTCGTCCACCCAATGTGCCAGGTTGTCTCGAACGACCCCAGGCACCGGGGCGATGGTGGCATCAAAGTCAAAGTCAGGGTTGATGTTCTGGAGGTAGCTGAAGACCCGGGAGAACGCGCGCCCAAGGAGGCCTTGGCTCTTTTCCTCAACAAGACGACGGGCCCTCGTGGTCCGGCTCTCTAGGCGCATCACAATCTCGGTAAAGAAGACAAGATGGCCAGCGTAATCCTCCGTGTGGGGATGAGGGGCATTCTCCTCGCAGATGGCCCACAGCGCCCGATTGTCCTTCACCGAGAGAGCCTAGAGCATGGGGGCATGCTCATGCCGTGGCAGTAGTTGTCGGCAAGCCTCATCCTTGCTCTGTTACACAAGAGTTGTGACGTCTTCAACTTGTCGCCAGAGCAAGGCCAAGTCGGCATGCACGGAGTGCAGCTCAGCCTGGGCAGGAGACTGGGCTGCCGCGGCGGCCCTCTCGCGCTGCTCTACTTCTTCCAGCTTCACCCTGAGGGCAACAGTCCTCACATCAGCCTCCGCCCGTTGGAGCTCCAACCAAAAGTCATACTCCTTGGCAAGGTCTGTGTTGGCCTTCGCCACCTTCTGGTCGATTTCCTCCTGGACTCTGGCCTCACGAGCGGAGACAGCATATTTGGCCAGGGTTACGTGGCGCTCCCTCACCTCCAGCCGCTCAAGCTCAAGGCTGCGCTCCGTGGCTTCTAACATCAGCGCCTCCTCACGCAGCAAGATCTCCGCCTCTTCAGAGGGTGTCCCCCTCATCGACGCCAGGGCGGCCCTGCGCGCCTCAGCTCGCTCTTCCAAGCTGGCGTTCAGGGCCTGAATCTCCAGCATGCGCCTCTCTACATCCTCGCGGCAGTGGTCAGCCTCCTCCAGGGCTTAGGCACAAGCCTCTCGCGAGGCTGCGAAGGACACCTCAGCCTTCGCGTTGGTGCACTCGTGATGGAGGCCCCCAAGGTTTATGGCCACTCCCAGTCGGCGCCACTCGTCTATCAGCTGAAGGACCTTGGCTTCGAGACAGGCGTCAATTCATTCAAGCTCTCCCCAGAATCGATTCAGCGCATTCATCGCCTCCTGAAGAAGCTCGCGGCGGGCGGCTCCATGCCTGCGCGCTGACTCGAGCGCGAGGCCAGTACCCTCCTCGGCACCAAGAGCAGTTGAAGAAGCCTGAGGAGACTCGTCTCCCCCCGGAGGTAGGACCAGGGTCTTTTCCACCCCAATCGTCTCTCGGGCCTCAGCTGGGGCCTGCAGGGGCTGGGACTCACCACTCGAAGAAGACACCAGTGCCAAAGTGGCCCTACTACGTTTGACGGCCATGGGGGATCCCTTGGCACGCCACCCGCTCCCTAGGTAGAGCTGCAAAGAAGGAGAGGCAAAAACGCGGTGTCGAGGCGCCAGGGCGGCGCGTCCGACCTCGTGGGTGACCTCGCGCCAGAGGTGGCGCATCGGCTGGAGGCGCCCAGGATTGGCTGGAGGAGCTCGGGACCGCAAGAGCCTGCTTCTCAAGACATTTCGTCGCCTTGGCAGGAGGGGCCCTGAGGAATCACGGCCAGGAGGGAAGGCGGCACTCAAGGAATTACAAAGATAAGTACTCACTCGTCTATGCCGATGTACTTCCTCTTCTTCAATGGCCAGAAGGTGTCATCATTGCAGCTTGGAGACCCTTTCCTCTTGCGGAAAGCTTTGTAGTTCGGCCGGAGCCGGCCGAAGCCCCGGAAGCGGTCGGAAACATCAGGCGCGACCAGGGCGGCGCTGGAGGAGGCTCTCCTAGAAGCGCTTAGACGTGCGGGCCCCCTTGCCCCGCCTCGGGGCGACGCGAGGGAGCCACGGGGGCTTTGGCCTCAGGAGCATCGGGCAGCACCTGCACCTCAGCCGTCCTCTCTGGGAGGCTCTCCTGAGCCCTAGGGGACGGCGCATCAGGAGCCTTAGGAAATGCCAACGTCAAAGTAGCCGCGCTACCAGGACTCAGCAGCGATCGTCCCCCCGCGCCCCCTTCTGGGACGATCGTCGCGACAGCGGCGGACAAGGGAGCCACGTAGAAGGGGTTCTCATGAGACCCGGCAAGGCCGGACGGACGAAACCCCCATTCATCAAAGGAGGGCATCTGCCTCACGAACTCCACCTTGTTTGAGTAGTAGTATAGAAGACAACCTTCCTTTGGCTAGCGGGCTGGCGTTGGATCGCCTGTCAGGAGCTCGAGCACCGTGCGCCCTACCTCGCGAGGGAGAGCGGGCGCTTGGAGCCTCATACGGTCCCCATAGCCGGAGAAGGCGCACATCGGCCGAGATTGGCGTTGAAGCGAGGCGATGCGGTGCTGGATGAACTCCTTTACCACCATGGGTGCCGTCTCCCCAAGCCTCTGCAGCCTGGTCAGCCGGAGGCAAACGGGGGCTAGTTTCCGGTCGACGAGCTTCTCTTGATTCAAGCTAGAGCTTGGGGCGGCCGGAATCCGGGGCGGGAGCAGCAGGGGGCTGCGGACGGCAACATCGATGAACACCCACCACCTTGTGTTGAGCTCCGTCCTTCCCGAGTCTTTCCCGCTTACTCCACCCCTTAAATATCAGGACGAGATTTCTTGTAGTGGAGGAGTATTGTGAGGCCCGGATAATTAAGCTACAGTAACCTCTAGTAATGATGCCACCTCATCATGATTACTGTCGTTAATTTCGCGATAGTTCAATCCCTTTCAAATTCAAATTCAAATTTCTCAAACGTGCAACCAAAAATGTTCCAAGTGTGGCAAATATTCCATAACCAATTGTGGTGCTGACCCAACTTTTTGTAAAGTGTTTTCACGCCCTATAATAATTAAAAGAGGGGCTAAGAATAATTATTAAATTTTTTTAAATAATAAACAAATATAATCATATTTTATTAAAGTGCCAAATTATTTGTGGTAGTGGCATAATTACTAAGGTTGATTTAGGGGCTAGTGTTTTTTTTTAAGTAAAATAAACAAAAAAAGTAAAATTAAAATAGAAAGGAAATGGAAAAGGAGGAAAAGAAAATAGACAAGATGGTATGTGCACTTAGGCCTGCCAACAAAGTGGCCGGCCCAGGCCGCTAACCGGGTCACCCCCTACCTCTTGTTCACAGGAGCACGGTGGACGCCCGTGTGTCATCCACAGCTCGGATTGGCCACGGGGCGACCATCCAGCGGCTCCCCGACGACCTCAAGTCCCTGGCGACACCCCTGACCAAACCCTAACCCTAGACGCCCCGTAGTATCCCCCCGCTCTCTCATTCTCGTCCCCACAGACCACACCCGAGCTGCGCCGCCATGAACGAGCTTGCCCATGCTGCCACCGTGCCCTCCACGCCGTCTGCCCGTGTCAACGTGGATCGTCGTCGTCCTCTACGTCATCTACGCGCCACTGTTTGCGCTCGGAGGCTCGGGTGCGCCGTAGACGTCGTCTTCCCATCGCTCAATCGCCGACCTCCGCCGCCTCGATCCACTGGACCAAGACCTCCCCAAGCACACTACCATCCCCCTATAGCCTCGCCGTGAGCTTATCCCCCTCCTTCCCCTCTCCATTCACTCTCGCGCGCCTCCTAGCTAGCTCGCCCGCCGTCGCCCGAGCACATTGCCGCTGACAAGCTCGCTGATGTGGCCATGGTCGCTGTCACATGCGGTTGAGTGCCGCATCGTGCTCCTGGGGTTCCCAGGGGCCCAACACGCACATCCGCTGCTCTCGCCGAGCCCCGTAGCCCGATCCCCGCCAACGCCCGTTCTGGCCGTACGCCCCGCTCAACGCCGTCGTCGTTGCAGCCCGCCCCAGCCTGAGCTAAGGCCGCAGTTGGATGCGCGGCTCCTCCCACGTCCGAACGAGCCCGTACACGCTCGAAAAGGCCCTCTGTGGCGCGTTTCCTGTGAGGTTTGAGCCCTCCGCCATGAAAACGGCTCGTCGGACCGTCACCGCCGGCATGCTGACGTGGCCACCATTGGGCCACCCTCTGGGTCACTAACTGGTGACCTAATGGCATTGACTAGTTTGACCAGTAAACAATGCTGACTAGACAACCCCTTGATGCTAATATGTGGTCCCCTGTGCTTAAGTAAATCAGTTTTGTAATTAAACTTAAACGGTTAATTAGTTAGTCACTTCCAGAAGGGCCCCACTTGCTAAATAACCTCTACTTAGTTGTATTAACACTAAATAAGTCCTCTCTGTATGACATGTGGAACCCAGCCGTCAGGTTTGACCTGGTCTGGCTGGGTTGGCTGCTGACGTCAGGATGACATCATGCTGATGTAGTATTTTATTTTTAATCAATAATAATTTCATAAAATTTTATAAAACTTTAAAAATTAATATAAAATAAAACGTAACTCCTATGAAAATAATTTATACATGAAGGTTGCTTAGAAAAACGAGACGAATCCGGATATGCCCTCTGTTCGTCTGTCACACATCTCTGGCATAGCGAACGTGGAACCGTCCCCCTCTGTTTCCTCTATCCAAAAATGCCAAACACTAGGAAAAAATTCCCGGTTGTTGTCCCCCTTTTTCCGGTGTCGTGTAGCCCTGCGTTAGAACACCCCTAGCACCGCGTATCGTCATGTCATGCTTAGCAATGCATCTATGTGCTTTGTATTTACTTCTTTCCCCTCTTCTCTCCGGTAGACCCCGATGATATCTACTACGCAACCTTCTTCTTGTATACGTTGTTGGGCCTCCAAGTGCAGAGGTTTGTAGGAAAGTAGAAAATTTTCCCCAAGTGGATGACCTAAGGTTTATCGATCTGTGGGAGGCATAGGATGAAGATGGTCTCTCTCAAACAACCCTGCAACTAAATAACAACGAGTCTCTTGTGTCCCCAACACACCCAATACTATGGCAAATTATATAGGTGCAGTAGTTCGGCGAAAAGATGTTGATACAAGTGCAATATGGATGGTAGATATAGGTTTTTGTAATCTGAAAATATAAAAACAGCAAGGTAACTAATGATAAAAGTGAGCACAAACAGTATTCCAATGCTTCGAAACAAGGCCTAGAGTTCATACTTTCACTAGTGCATGTTCTCTCAACAATAATAAAATAACTGGATCATATAACTATCCCTCGACATGCAACAAAGAGTCACTCCAAAGTCACTAATAGTGGAAAACAAACGAAGAGATTATTGTAGGGTACGAAACAACCTCAAAGTTATTCTTTCTGATCGATCTATTCAAGAGTCTGTAGTAAAATAACACGAAGCTATTCTTTCAGTTTGATATATCCAAGAGTTCGTACTAGAATAACACCTTCAGACACACATCAACGAAAACCCTAATGTCACCTAGATACTCCAATGTCACATCAAGTATCCGTGGGTATGATTATACGATATGCATCACACAATCTCAGATTCATCTATTCAATAAACACAAAGAACTTCAAAGAGTGCCCCAAAGTTTCTACCGGAGAGTCAAGACGAACATGTGTGCCAAACCCTATGCATAAGTTCACAAGGTCGGTGAACCCGTAAGTTGATCACCAAAACATACAATTAGTAGATAACGTGAATATCCCATTGTCACCACAGATAAGCACATGCAAGACATACATCAAGTGTGCTCAAATCCTTAAAGACTCAATCCGATAAGATAACTTCAAAGGGAAAACTAAATCCATTACAGGAAGGTAGAGGGGGAGAAACATCATAAGATCCAACTATAATAGCAAAGATTGCAGTACATCAAGATCGTGCCATATCAAGAACACGAGAGAGAGAGAGAGAGAGAGAGAGAGAGAGAGAGAGAGAGAGAGAGAGAGAGAGAGAGAGAGAGATCAAACACATAGCTACTGGCACATAGACTCAGCCTTGAGGGTGAACTACTCCCTCCTTTTCATGGAGAGAACCGGGATGATGAAGATGGCCAGCGGTGATGGATCCCCCCTCCGGCAGGGTGCCGAAACAGGGTCCTGATTGGTTTTTGGTGTCTACATTGGCTTGCGGCGGCGGAACTCCCAATCTAGGTTTCTTTTCTGGTATTTCTGTATTTATAGGAATTTTTGGCATTGGTCTCACGTCAGGGGGGTCTCCGAGTCGTCCACGAGATAGGGGGGTGATCCGAGGGGGGTAGGGCGCGCCCTCCACCCTCATGCACGGCTCGAGACTTTTCTTGCCCAACTCTTTTACTTCGGGGGCTTCTTTTGGTCCATAAAAAATCATCAAAAATTGGCATGTCAATTGGACTCCATTTGGTATTCCTTTTCTGTAAAACTCAAAAACAAAGAAAAAATAGAAACTAGCACTGGGCTCTAGGTTAATAGGTTAGTCGCAAAAATCATATAAAATAGCATCTAAATGCATATAAAACATTTAAGATGGATAATATAATAGCATGGAACAATCAAAATTTATAGATACGTTGGATACGTATCAAGCATCCCCAAGCTTAATTCCTGCTCTTCCTCGAGTAGGTAAATGATAAAAACAAAATTTTTGTGGAATGCTACCTAACATAATTATCAATGTAATTTTCTTATTGAGGCATGAATGTTCAGATCCGAAAGATCCAAGACAAAAGTTTAATATGTACATAAAAATAATAATACTTCAAGCATACTAACAAAGTAATCATGTCTTCTCAAAATAACATGTCCAAAGAAAGTTCATCCCTACAAAATCATATAGTTGGCTATGCTCCATCTTCGTCACACAAAATATTCAAATCATGCACAACCTGGTGTCAGCCAAGCAATTGTTTCATACTTTAGTATTCTCAAACTTTTTCAACTTGCATGCAATACATGAGCGTGAGCCATGGACATAGGACTATAGGTGGAATAGAGTGGTGGTTGTGGAGAATACAAAAAAGAGGAAGATGGTATCACATAAACTAGGCATATTAATGGGCTATGGAGATGACCATGAACAGATATCAATGTGAGTGAGTAGGAATTGCCATGCAACGGATGCACTAGAGCTATAAATGTACGAAAGCTCAACAAACGAGACTAAGTGGGTGTGCATCCAACTTGCTTGCTCACTAAGACCTAGGGCATTTTGAGGAAGCCCATTGTTGGAATATACAAGCCAAGTTCTATAACGAAAATTCCCACTGGTATATGAAAGTGACAAAACAAGAGACTCTCTATCATGAAGATCACGGTGCTACTTAGAAGCACAAGTGTGGAAAAAGGATAGTAGCATTGTCCCTTCTCTCTCTTCTCTTTTTTTTCTTTTTTTTCATTGGCTTCTTTGGCCATTATTTTTTTTCTCTTTTTTTTCATTGGCTTCTTTGCCCCCTTTTTTTGATTTCCTCACATAGGACAATGCTCTAATAATGATGATCATCACACTTCTCTTTTTATTACAACTCGATACTTAGAACAAAATATGACTCTATATGAATGCCTCCGGCAGTGTACCGGGATGTGCAATGAATCCAGAGTGACATGTATGAAAAAATTATGAATGTTGTCTTTGCCACAAATATGATGTCAACCAAGGTTGTCAGAATCGCGATTCTATTATACGATTCTACGACTTTACGATCCAAACCAACCCCTCCGATTCTACGATTTTAGTCACTAGAATCTACGTTTCTATGATCCTGATAGTGAAGATTCTACTATTTGCGATCCTACCATCGAAGCTCCGATTCGATTCAAAATCACGATTCTGACAACCTTGATGTCAACTACATGATCATGCAAGGCAATATGACAATGATGGAGCATGTCATAATAAACGGAACGGTGGAAAGTTGCATGGCAATATATCTCGGAATGGCTATGGAAATGCCATAATAGGTAGGGATGGTGGTTGTTTTGAGGAAGGTATATGGTGGGTGTATGGTACCGGCAAAAGTTGTGCGGCACTAGAGAGGCTAGCAATGGTGGAAGGGTGAGAGTGTGTATAATCCATGGACCCAACATTAGTCATAAAGAACTCACATACTTATCGAAAAAAATCTACAATTCATCAAAACCAAGCACTACACTCATGATCCTAGGGGAAGGGTTTGTAGGAGTTAACCATCGCGCGATCCCGACCTCCACACATAAGGAAGACAATCCAAGAAACACCTCATGCTTCAAATTTGTTACACAACGGTTACCATACGTTCATGCTACGGGACTTGCAAACCTCAACACAAGTATTTCTAAAATTCACAATTACTCTAATAACATGACTCTAATATCACCATCCTCATATCTCAAGACAATCATCAAGCATCAAACTTGTCATAGTATTCAACGCACTTTGTATGAAAGTTTTTATTATATTCCTCTTGGATGCCCATCATATTAGAACTAAATTCATAACCTAAGCAAATTACTATGCTGTTCTAAAAGACTCCAAATAATATAAGTGAAGCATGAGAGTTCATCTATTTCTTCAAAATAAAACCACCATCGTGCTCTAAAACGATATAAGTTAAGCACTAGAGCAAACGACAAACTACTCCAAAAGATATAAGTGAAGATCAATGAGTAGTTGAATAATTATGTAACTATGTGAAGATGCTCTAACATTTAAGAATTTCATATCTTGGGATATTATTCAAACAGCAAGCAAAAAAATAAAACAAAATGACGCTCCCAACAAAACACATGTCATGTGGTGAATAAAAATATAGCTCCAAGTAAAGTTACTGATGAACGAAGACGAAAGAGGAGATGCCTTCCGGGGCATCCCCAAGCTTAGGCTCCTGGTTGTCCTTGAATATTACCTTGGGGTGCCTTGGGCATCCCCAAGCTTAGGCTCTTGCCACTCCTTATTCCATAGTTCATCGAATCTTTACCCAAAACTTGAAAACTTCACAACACAAAACTCAACAGAAAACTTGTAAGCTCCGTTAGTGTAAGAAAATAAAACCACCACTTAGGTACTATTGTGAACTCATTCTAAATTCATATTGGTGTAATATCTAATGTATTCCAACATCTCTATGGTTCATACAATCCGATACTACTCATAGATTCATCAAAATAGGCAAACAACACATAGAAAACAGAATCTGTAAAAAACAGAACAGTCTATAGTAATCTGTAACTCTCGTATACTTCTGTACTCCAAAAATTCTAAAATAAATTGGTGGACCTGAGAAATTTATCTATTAATCTTCTTCCACAAGAATCAACTTAAAAGCACTCTTCTGTAAAAACATGAGCACAAAGTTTCTATTTTTTACAGCAAGATCACATTAACCTTCACCCAAGTCTTCCCAAAGGTTCTACTTGGCATTTTATTGAAAAAAAAGCAATAAAACATGATTACTATAGTAGCTTAATCATGTGAACACACAAAAACAGTAGGGGTGAATATTGGGTTGTCTCCCAACAAGCGCTTTTCTTTAATGCCTTTTTAGCTAGGCATAATGATTTCAATGATGCTCACATAAAAGATAAGAATTTAAACATAACGAGATCATCTTGAAGAATATAACTAGCACATTTAAGTCTAACCCACTTCCTATACATAGGTATTTTGTGAGCAAACAACTTATGGGAACGATAATTAACTAGCATAGGAAGGCAAAGCAAGCATAACTTCAAGATTTTAAGCACATAGAGAGGAAACTTGATATTATTGCAACTCCTACAAGCATATATTCCTCCATCGTAATAATATTTAGTAGCATTGTGAATGAATTAAATAATATAACCATCACATAAAGCATTCTTTTCATGATCCCCAAGAGAATTTTTTAGGCGAATTTATTACTCTCCACATAAGAGAATTTCTTCTCATGAATAATAGTGGGAGCAGACTCAACAAAATAATTATCATGTGAGGCATAATCCAATTGAAAAATAAAATCATGATGACAAGTTTCATGGTGATCATTATTCTTAATAGCATACAAGTCATCACAATAATCATCATAGATAGCAACTTTGTTCTCATAATCAATTGGAACCTCTTCGAAAATAGTGGATTCGTCACTAAATAAAGTCGTGACCTCTCCAAATCCACTTTCATAATTATCACAATAAGATTCAACACCCTCCAAAATAGTAGGATCGTTACTTCCTAAAGTTGACACTCTTCCAAACCAACTTTCATCAATATAATCATCATAAATAGGAGGCATGATATCATCATAATAAATTTGCTCATCAAATCTTGGGAGACTAAAAATATCATCTTCATTAAACATAACATCCCCAAGCTTGTGGCTTTACATATCATTAGCATCATGGATATTCAAAGAATTCACACTAACAACATTGCAATCATGCTTAAACATTCGAGTATTTAGCGCCAAACATTTTAATGCATTCTTCTTCTAGCACATGGTCACAATTTTTCTTCCCATCAATTTCACGAAAGATATTAAAAAGATGAAGCATATGAGGCAACCTCAATTCCATTTTTTGTAGTTTTGTTTTATAAACTAAACTAGTGATAAAACAAGAAGCTAAAAGGTTGGATTGCAAGATCTAAAGATATACCTTCAAGCACACACCTCCCCGGCAACGGCGCCAGGAAAGAGCTTGATGTCTACTACGCAACCTTCTTCTTGTAGACATCGTTGGGCCTCCAAGTGCAGAGGTTAGTAGGACAGTAGCAAATTTCCCTCAAGCGGATGACCTAAGGTTTATCAATCCATGGGTGGCATAGGATGAATATGTTCACTCTCAAACAACCCTGCAACTAACTAACAAAGAGTCTCTTGTGTCCCCAACACACCCAATACAATGGCAAATTGTATAGGTCCACTAGTTCGGCGAAGAGATGGTGATACAAGTGGAATATGGATGGTAGATATAGGTTTTTGTAGTCTGAAAATATAAAACAGCAAGGTAACTAATGATAAAAGTGAGCACAAACGGTATTGCAATGCTTCGAAACAAGGCCTAGAGTTCATACTTTCACTAGTGCAAGTTCTCTCAACAATAATAACATAGCTGGATCATATAACTACCCCTCGACATTCAACAAAGAGTCACTCCAAAGTCACTAATAATGGAAAACAAACGAAGAGATTATTGTAGGATATGAAACCACCTCAAAGTTGTTCTTTCTGGTCGATCTATTCAAGAGTCTGTAGTAAAATAACTCAAAGCTATTCTTTCTGTTCGATCTATCCAAGAGTTCGTACTAGAATAAGACCTTCACACACACATCAACCAAAACCCTAATGTCACCTAGATACTCCAATGTCACCTCAAGTAACCGCGGGTATGATTATACGATATGCATCACACAATCTCAGATTCATCTATTAAACCAACACAAAGAACTTCGAAGAGTGCCCCAAAGTTTCTATCAGAGAGTCAAGACGAATACGTGTGCCAACCCCTATGCATAAGTTCACAAGGTCACTGAACTCGTAAGTTGATCACCAAAACATACATCAAGTAGATCACGTGAATATCCCATTGTCACCACAGATAAGCACATGCAAGACATACATCGAGTGTTCTCAAATCCTTAAAGACTCAACCCGATAAGATAACTTCAAAGGGAAAACTCAATCCATTACAAGAAGGTAGAGGGGGAGAAACATCATAAGATCCAACTATAATAGCAAAGTTCGCGATACATCAAGATCGTGCCATATCAAGAACACGAGAGAGAGAGAGAGAGAGAGAGAGGGAGAGAGAGAGAGATATCAAACACATAGCTACTGGTACATACCCTCAACCCCGAGGGTGAACTACTCCCTCCTCATCATAGAGAGCGCCGGGATGATGAAGATGGCCACCAGTGATGGATCCCACCTCCGGCAGGGTGCCAGAACAGGGCCTCGATTGGTTTTTGGTGGCTACAAAGGCTTGAGGCGGCGGAATTCCTGATCTAGGTATCTTTTCGAGAGTCTCTGTATTTATAGGAATTTTTTGCGCCGTTCTCACGTCAGGGGGGTCTTCGAGTCGTCGACGGGATAGGGGGCGAGCCTAGGGGGTAGGGCACGCCCACCACCCTTGTGGACGGCTCAGGACTCTTTTGGCCCAACTCTTTTACTCCGAGGGCTTCTTTTGGTCCATAAAAATCATCAAAAATTGACACGTCAATTGGACTCCGTTTGTTATTCCTTTTCTGTAAAACTCTAAAACAAGGAAAAAGTAGAAACTGGCACTAGGCTCTAGGTTAATAGGTTAGTTATAAAAATCATATAAATTAGCATATAAATGCATATAAAACATCCAAGATGGATAATATAATAGCATGGAACACTCAAAAATTATAGATAAGTTGGAGACGTATCACCCGAGACCGATGTTATCCCTGTGATGGACTGCATCGAAGACGACCCCTCCTTCTCGTCTGAGCAACCAGGCAAGCAAACCCCCTTTGATCATTTCGATATCGCCCATTCTATTCTCTCTCATGATTGCATTAGATTTTGCTAATGTTATTGTTTGCTCCTATTCTGATGCATAACATGATTTTGTAACATGCTCTTGTACCTTACCTGCTTATCCTAAACTACTTAGTATAGGTTGGTTAGTGAGCCATCAGTGACCCCCACCTTGTCCTTGTTGCTCCTCTTTCATCATCGACGACTCGATCAATGTCATCGATGACCAGACCCCGACACCTCACATCAGATCACGCCCCTTTTGTTGCTCGACTCTGCAGAGCTACCAGCAAGTGCCAAGGGTGATACCTCATAGCGCACTCCTATTGATAACTTTGTAGTGTAGTTATTCGGTCGTGGCCATCGAGGGAGATTGATCCTTCACCATTCCTGGTACGACTCTATCGTGCAACACCTCAAGTGTGAACCTCGAGGGTGATTCCTCCCAAGTTCAGCTTGACGATTTCATCGAGTGGAATCCCTCAAGGGTGATTCCTCGGGTTTCCCCCCTTGATTTTTTGGACACACGATTACCCTGGCTTTACTATAGACCTATCTTAAATTCAGGTCGGCCTCGGGGGGTACCCGCGAGTTGATGTGAAAGTCGGGTGGGCCCGAAGAGCAGCGGCGAAATAATTACGCGGCACGGTTGGGCATTTTGGGCCCTTGTCGTAAGTCCACGAGACGGGACGACGGGGTCACATCGATCGTGAGTCTCTGCTCGTCTCCATGAGCTCCTAATACACTACAGGTTTTGGGTATTTGATATGAGTTGGACTTTGGCCTTTACGCACTAACTACCCTGCGGGAACAGTTATGGGCACACGGCGTCATAGTATCAGCTGAAGCTTTGTCAAGCGTCCAGTTCAGCATTGTGGGATGGTCAGATCATGCCATCCACTACACGGGTGGTGCTGGTATCTCACAATGACTCGGAGTGTAACGGGCGATGGGGCCAAGACCCAAGTCTGCTTAGGATGTAGACCGGCGGGGACCTCTCTGCTGAGCCTAGGTACAACTATGACGCGTTGATCTTTCGAGGCCGGGCATTGACCCAGGAAAGTGTCTCTGGCCAGAGTAATCAAGTGTGATGGGTAATGTGGTGCACCCCTGCAGGGAAGTTATCTATTCGAATACCGTGTCCACGGTAATGCACGTTCAGACTTGTATCCTAATCTATTACAACTAGAACTGGTTACTTAAGACATGTGATGGATATGTTGGCTCCAGGATTGCTTTCTCCCTGGGAGTCGAGGAAGGATCTCTGGGCATTAATGTTACAACATGCTTGTTATTTATAAACTGCTATTCTATACTCTTTTGAATGCTGCAAGATGCTTGGAGCTGCTTGAATATGCTAGTCTTCGATAGGCTAGGCCTTCCCTTCTATTCTGGCATTCTCCAGTTCAGTCCATAGATACAACTGTTCCATTTGATACCAATGCATTGCGAGTACTTTGGATGAGTACTCACGGTTTCTTTGCTACCCCTTTCCCCCCTTCTTGCTTCTTTCCGGTGGATGAAAGCAGATTGTGGATCCTAGGAGCCAGATGCCAATCCCGTCGACTACTACTAACATGGAGACCGCCGACGAACAGGAGTAGTTAGGAGGTCCTAGGCAGGAGGCCATGCCTCTTCGATCGTTGTTCTTTTGTGTTTGCCTTCTTAAGGCATCCTTATTTAGCTTATGTCTATACTCAGATATTGTTGCTTCCGCTGACTCTTGTGTATCGAGCTATGTATTCGAGCCCTTGAGGCCCCTGGCTTGTAATATATAGCTTGTATTATTTTATTTGTGTCTATAGTTGTGTTGTGATATCTTACCGTGAGTCCCTGATCTTGATCGTACACATTTGCGTGTATGATTAGTCTACGGTCGAATCGGGGGCGTCACACCGAAAGAGACAGTGGGCACGTAGTGGACCATGAAGCGCATGGGCCGCTAAGAGGCCGAAAGTCAGGTCGAACTGTATATGGCCCAACTATGTTGTGTGCCCTTAGCAGGCCGAAAGAGAAACCGGGTTGGTATTGGACCATGAAGAGCATGGGACCTTAAGAGGCCAAAACTTAGGTCCGACTGCAAATGGCCCAACTCATTTGTGGGCTGTTAATAGGCTGAAAGACACACCGGGCTGGAAATTGGCCCAACACTTAAATGGGTCGCTAAAAGGCTGAAAGAAGTACATCCTGAAAATTGGCTCATCCCTCGAATGGGCCGTTAACAGGACGAAACCACATCAGGTCGATATTGAGCCCAAATATATAGCAGGCTTTTAACGGCCTCGAATTGATGATGGGATGCAATGGCATCAAATAGTTAACGGATCATTGACGGGCCGAATTGGCACATCTCGTATGTGTCGTGCCTTAAATGGACCAGACACAAGTAGTCCCTATATGGGCCAGCCTGCTAATTTTGACTGGGTCGGCCTCTTTCGCCTAAATGGGCCACTGTTGGGTCTTGCCACGTGCCAACGTATCATAGGCGCCTCTCGTATAATGAGTGGATGACATCTGTCCCAACGCTGAGCCAACACGTGGATCCTCCGGCGAATGAGAATTTTACACATGGAAAATCCCCATTGCTCGGGGCTGTTAACGAGTTATCGAATCCAAACCGGAACCCGATAGCTTAGCGGCGACCCTTTACGGTGGATGCCACGTGTCGGTTACCCTTGACAAAAACACTTCCATGAAGCGCCATTTATCATCATGGAAATGGACACTTCTGTGATGGTAATTTTGGTATTGTCATGGAATACTCCGACAACAACACAGGTATGACTATCTTGATTCTATCATAAACTCGTCATGGCTGTATGTGCATGATAGAAAATGTGACCTACTATGACAAAAATGTATCATCATGGAAGTGTATTTTTTTGTAGTGTAGGCAGATATTTTAAAGAGGGGTGAGTTTGTAACTTCACTCGTGCGTGTGAAAGCACAAGTGCTCCCTGGGTGATTTTGGTAATTAATGTCAACATATCTCTTGTTGGACTAATAGTTTCATCTAGTATATTTCAGAAAGTTTAGCAAAGGCGTGGCATGGACAAAAGGATGTGGAACCCTTAGCTAAAGCTCAAGACTCTTCATTTCTATTTTAGTGATCCAAGATCACATTGAGTCCATAGGAAAAGCCAATGCTATTAAAAGGGGATGAGGTGTTGCTTAATGGTCTACTTGCTCAAAATGCTTAGTGGTATGCTCCAAAGCCCTCAACCTCTTTCTCAAATCCAAATATGTCCTAAACCTAAAGTCAAACTCGGCTCCACCGATTTGATTCATCCGCCGCCATCGAGTTCACTTGACATAGCCTTCGGCAGAAACCCTAATCAGTTCGTTCTCACCGATGGGATATCGGTCTCACCGAGATAAGCTTGCAAACTCTCTGTTGCTTGTTGCAATTATTTCGGTCTCACCCATATACGCAGTCTGCCTCACCGAGTTTGCTTGACCAACTATTTGTTTCCTTATTACCAAAATCGGTATCATCGAGTTTGTGTAGTCGGTCAAACCGAGTTGAGGTTTTACACTAACGCTAGCACGTCGGTCCTACCGAGTTGATCATATCGATCCCACCGAAAATCCTAACGTTCACATTTTGAGCTGAATCGGTCTCACCGAGTTCACACATTCGATCTCACTGAGTTGTCTCTTTTGTGTGTAACGGTTATATTTCGTGTGGAGTCTATATATACCCCTCCACCCTCCTCTCCATGTGCGAGAGAGCCATCAAAACGTGCCTACACTTCCACGATTCATTTTCTGAGAGAGAACCACCTACTCATGTAAATAGACAAAGACATTCCAATCCAACCACAAGAATCTTGATCTCTAGTTTCCCCCCCAAGTTGCTTTCCACTCAAATCATCGGTCCACCATTGCCAAACCTGTGAGAGAGAGTTGAGTGTTGGCGAGACTATCATTTGAAGAACAAGAGCAAGGAGTTCATCATCAACACACCATCTATTGCCTTTTGGAGAGTGGTGGCTCCTAGATTGGTTAGGTGTCACTTGGGAGCCTCTATCAAGATTGTGGAGTTGAACCAAGGAGTTTGTAAGGGCAAGAAGATAGCCTACTTAATGAAGATCTACCCAAGTGAGGCAAGTCTTTCGTGGGCGATGGCCATGGTGGGATAGACACATTTGCTTCTTCGTGGACCCTTCGTGGTTGGAGCCCTTCGTGGACTCGCGCAACTGTTACCTTTCATGGGTTGAAGTCTTCATCAACATGGATGTACGATAGCACCACCTATCGGAACCACACCAAAAATCTACGCGTCTCCAATTGCATTTGCACACTCCAATCCCATCCCTTTACTTTCTTGCAATTTCCATGCTTTACTTTCCGCTGCTCATATACTCTTCCCATGCTTGCTTGAAATGTATTGTGAATCTTTAAACTTGTGCTAAAACTCCACATTAACTTGAAGAACTTAAAAATTGCTACCTTTCTTTGTTGAGGGTCTAATCACCCTCCCTCTAGATACCTCTTCTCGATCCTTTCAATTGGTACCAGAGCATTGGTCTCCATTGCTTTGGTTAAATCTTCATTGCAGGAAGATGGATGAGTCTACGATGGGGAGTTTTAAGCGTAGAGTGCCTATGCTTGATGGGTAGTTCTTTAATGCTTGGAAAAATGAGATGCTTGAGATTTTCAATGAATATCACTTGAACAAGTACATTACTAGCCCTTGTGTGCCCCTTGTTGACCCCTTGCATCCAACCCCAGATGAGTCCCTTGAAATGATCCGCAATCTTAGAACTATCAATCTTATCATTAGAGGATTGCCTAGAAATTTGATATATTGCTTGCCTACCCTTGAATGTGCTTACACCATATGGAGATTTCTCGAGGAAAGATTTCCAAACTATTCCTTGAAAAATCTAGATGTAATTCTTCAAAAGTCCATAGCTTTTCATAAAATGAAACCTAGTGTCCCAAGTTTGATGATTGTCTATTTGAGCTTCGTGACCTTATGCGTGCCAAAGGAGATGTTGGAATCATTAGTAACATCATCTTGGAAGTCACTAGAATTCATAAGGATGAACATTGTCATGATCATAAAACTAATGAATCACTCTCTCTAGGTAATGATCAATCACGAGATGATGTTGAACATGGATACTACGATGAGGATGACGATAGTGACTTCAATCTCGATGAGTCTATGAGACACTTTGGTCTTATGGCTAACCTTCGCGGCTACATGGCTGGAGGAAAGGAATGGGTTCTTGATAGTGGATGTACCGATCACATGACCAGAGACAAGGATATGTTTCGTGAGCTTGCTGAAAACAACGGCCCTCGAAAATATGTCACTTTTGGTGATAACTCAAAGGGTAAGGGGGTTGGCCTTGGTAAGGTGGCCATCTCACATGACAACTCCATCCAAAACGTTATGCTCGTTCAATGTCTTGGCTATAATTTACTTTTCGTATCTAGACTAGCTGACTTTGGTTTTGATGTCTTATTTAGTGTAGTAGATTGCCAAGTGTTTCGAAGACATAATCATAATATGGTATTTATCGGTATTTGTAGAGGTAATCTATACATTGTTGATTTCACTAAAAAGGCTCAACCTAGAACTTGATTAATCGCCAAATCTTCTAAAGGTTGGTTATGGCGTAGAAGGTTGGGTCATGTGGGCATGCGATATCTTGATAAGCTTATTAAAGGTGATCATGGCCTTGAAGTGAAATATGTTATATTTGATAAGGATAGATTGTGCGATGCTTGTCAAGCAGGAAAACAGGTTGGAGGAAGCCACCCCGTGAAGAACATCATGAACATGAGAAAACCGCTCGAGCTGCTTCATATGGACCTATTTGGTCCCAACGCCTACAAAAGTCTCGGTGCTAACTCATTCGGTTTAGTCATTGTCGATGACTTTTCAAGATTTACGTCGGTTTTATTTCTTGATGATAAATTGCGGGTCCAAAATATCTTCAAAAACTTTGCTAGGAAGGCCTAAAATCAATTTGAAGTGAAGATCAAGAACATTCGGAGCGACAATGGAACGGAGTTCAAGTACGCAAAAGTGGACACATTTCTTGACGAAGAAGGGATTTCACATGAGTTCCCGGCTACGTACACGCCTCAAAAAATGGAGTTGTTGAGAGGAAGAACCAGACTCTTATTGAGATGGCGAGAACACTACTAGGAAAAGGCCTACTAATGGCGCACCTATTTTGGCCATTAATGGCGCATTACAGGTGCACCATTAGTGCCACGCCATTAGTATTTTTTACTAATGGCGCACCTGTGGTGCGCCATTAGTATCTGGTATACTAATGGCGCACCACAGGTGCGCCATTAGTATAGACCACGGTGCGCCATTAGTATGCCTCCTAGGGGGCCATATATACCCAGGTGCTTTGGCATACTAATGGCGCACTTTTGCGTGATGCGCCATTAGTAACTTTGGCATACTAATGGCGCACTATGGGATGATGCGCCATTAGTATCATTTGGCATACTAATGGCGCACTGTGATGTGATGCGCCTTTAGTATGAATATTAGGTTTTTAATATATTTTTAATTTTCTGTTTTTTGCACATGTTACAAAATGTATTATTGGACAGAATATAGACAGCAACACACAACAACAACAGATTCATCAAATACAATAGAAGACTAGTCTCTGAATACATTTCATCATATTAGTCTCCGAATACAATTCATCATATTAGTCTCCGAATTCAAAAGACCGAACAAAGATAGAACATTATATTACAAGTCTCGAGACCGCGAGTAGCGAGTTTGTCATCACATTACAAGTCGATATCGATCATCTAAACTACCATCACATAGAAGAGAGCTGCGGTCATCACGATGAGCATCATCACGATGAAACTCGTCTTCATCCGGTTCGTCCAACGCTCCCTCCCGTCTCCCGCTAGATAGCGGGCATATCTAGATTCCGCCTCCGCCCTAGTGGTGTACCCTTTGTAACTGTTACCGCTGAAACGGTGAACCTATCCCCGACACTCCTCCCAGTCGTCGTAGACTCCGGGAACCTTACCCTTGTACACGACATACGACGGCATCGCTATGCACTAGCCAAACGAAACGTTAGTACCAATTCACAGACAATACATAAGCAATATATAAGTATGCAACAGAACGATCGGAAGAGAAAAGCAAGACATTAATAGCATCGGTTACATCTAAGTTGAACGACTGTCGAAACCAAAGAGACATACTACAAGTTCATTAAAGTTTAATTACAACATGAGCCAATTGATGTTTCAGAACTAGACACAGTATCACTACTTTCGACTCGACTCAAGGGACCGGAGCGTGGATGAAGCCGCTGTCTATCGTGGGAGTCATGAAATCGCGGGCGTTGTCAGCCTGCATTTGTAGCATTGTGTCTATGTCACTGTTGGACGGTTGATTTCTGAGGTAGAACTGCCCCGAGGTACGAAGGACATCTTGATGGATGATTTCTGCAAACTCCTACTGGATGCGAAAGAATTCTTGTCTCGTAATGCCCAGGATGTGACTATACCTCCTACGTCTCGAGGCACGACTTAAAGGTATAAGCCCATTCTGGAATGATCTCAAGTTTGGTATCTTTGCACGACTCATGTAAAAATAGGGATGAAATTGCAAAAGGAGATAGTTGGCTTACACTCGCCACGTCACACAATACATTACATAAGCAAATCATCATCCAAAACATCACAACCCGACTACGGGTGAAGATCCAAAAGAAAGATACCAAAACATAACACCACAGGTCCGAATCACCCCTAGTAGAAACCACTACTGATCGTCGAAAACGTCACAAGCATACGGCCACTCTCTTCATCGAGCTCCCAGTGAAGCTCTGAACCAGCTCCTGCTTCATACTCGGCTGAACCTGCATCTGGTGTTGTAGTATCTGTGAGCCACGAGGACTCAGCAATCCCATAACCATGGGTATCAAGACTAGCAAAGCTTTATGGGTAGGAAGAGGAAAAGTGGTGAGGTTGCAGCAGCGGCTAAGCATAATATGGTGGCTAACTTACGAGTACAAGAATAAGATGAGCATCTACGCAAACGGTCGCAACTAGTAGTGATCGCTAAAGATCCTGAACTACATACGAGTCAAACATAACCCCACCGTGTTCTCTTCCCAAAGTGAAAAGAGACAGTCACGGTTACTCACGCAGTTGTGTGTTTTACTTCGGATCCTCTGTCAAGTTTTCTACAACCGGACAATAACAAATTCCAATCTGCCACATAACCGCGGGCACGGCTTTCGAAAGATCATAACCCTGCAGGGGTGTCCCAACTTAGCCCATCACAAGCTCTCACGATTAGCTGAAGTGATAAATATAATATCGTCACCCCTTATCTTAGGGAAATCCGATCAGGCTCGGCATCCCGGTGCACAAGACATTTCGACAATGGTAAACAAGTCCAGCAAGACCTCCTGGTGTGTCAACACCCTGATAGTAGCCGCGCGTATCTCGTCTCAGGCCACGACCGGATGGGCGAAGCTACAAGTAAAACCAAACCTCGAGTTTCCCCGTGGTGGCCCCGCAGGCTCCCTGTTTGGGACCAACACCATCAGCACTGGCCCCCCCTGCTATGTAGAAAGAATCCTCGGGTAGCGCTAACTCTCTATGCAAATTTAAGTAATTAATTAAGTTGTTATTATGAGCAAATTAAAACCAATGTTGGGCCTTGCTGGAGGAGTTTTATTAAAAGTCGAACTGTCAAGGGGTCCCCATCCACCCATCGTGTAAGGAACGCAAAATCAAGGAACATAATGCCGGTTTATCGGCGCCTAAGGTGGCATGAGTGGAACAAAACACCGAGCAAAAGGCCAAGCCTTCCACCCATGCCCAGTATATATGTGTGTTAATAATAATAATAGATATTGTGATATTCCAACAACAAGTTCCCTCCTGGAACGATCTTCATCTTCACCTGCAAATAACAACGATATAAGAGGGGCTGAGCAAGCAGGTAACATAGCCAAACAGTGGTTTTGCTAGGAAGGTTTCAAAGGTTAGAGGTTTCATGGCAACAAGGAGAGGCTGACATAAAAGATGGGTAGCGCGACATGTAACGATAGCATCGAGACACTAAGCATGGCAATGATAGTAAAGGTATCCAAGGGTATGGTCATCTTGCCTGGGATTCCGCAAGGGAGAAGAACAAGTCCAGAAGAAGTCGAATGGATCCTCACAACCCCGGAACGGAACCGAAGCTAACAAGAGAAGCAACCGGAAAGAAGAAAACAACGCGGTATGTAACACCCCAAAAATTTAACCATGTTTTATTTATTAAAATTTTGCCAGGAATTTAAATATTTTTATTTTCTGGATTTTCTTTTGATTTCAGAACCATTCTTTTCCTCTGAATTGTGGAGTTTTCCCTCCAAGTGGAAACTTTTCAAAAATATTGTTGGACTTGTATACCTTCTCAAGAACATTTCTTTTATCAGTGGAATTATTTCTATAAATATTTCCCTAAAGCTTTATTGCTTTTAAATTGGTTTCTCATAAGTTTTAGAGTCCCTTTTGCACTGCAACCCTTTGATAAATTCATTTAAAAATTCCACCAAAAATTGGAGATGTTAGTAGAAGCATATAATTCATTTCTATGCAAAAACCCATTGGTGTTCTTTGGAAAAATTGAGCAAAACATCCTCTTTTGCTCTCTGGTCCAGTTTGGCATTTTCTACTGCAACCCCATTCTATCTTGCCCCATTGCCCCTGGTTTTTCTCCTGCTTTTAGACCACCATACCAAACCCTTAAGTCCAAGAGATTAGACCCTATCTCATCTTTTTAGTCCACCAAATCATCCTCCGCAGTTTCTGTCCAGAATTGGATTCTGACAAAAGTTGCATTACTAAGTTTCTTGTTTATCCAATCCAACTTCACCATCATATTTATCTCCTAAAGAGACCCCATTCTACCAATTTGCATCTCTAGCAAAGCTCTACAGGTGGCTCTGGCATTATGTCGAACACCTATAGTGCATGATCAGTTTTGGCATAGTTTTGAGTTTGCATTATGAACCTGCTTGCTTTGCCTAACCAACATGTCCACTAATCTCCTAGCTAACTCTAACCTAGCCCTGTTAATTCCCAGCCTCACCCAAGACCTCTAGCACGCTCTGGCATTGCGTCGAGCACTTGGCGTGCGTGCGCTGGGCGCGCCCAGAGCGCACGTTTTGCACGTGCGCGCGCCCGAGCCGCCGCATCGCGCTTACCCCGTGCCCCTGGCCTTTCCTTGCCCAAGGGACCACGCCCCGATCTCATCCGCTCGCCCGTGACGCGCTGCCACCCTCTGGCGCCCCGCAGCGCCGCCGCCGCGAGCCCCCTTGGCGGCTAGCCTTCGGCTACAGCCCGCCCGTGCCATGGCCGGCGCCGCCCCGACCACCCCAGCTCGCCAGCTGCCCTGAGGAACAGCTCGAGCTCATCCGCGAGCTCGTTGGTTAGTGCCGACCATCGCCACGTCGCCCTGCTAGCAACAGAACGGCGATACGCCAGCGTTCTTATCCGCAGCCGCGGGAACCGACCTCCCCGGGCTATAAATAGCACTCCCGATCACGCTTAAGCTCGACAGCAGCCATGTTCAAGTGGTAGGAAGCCCCCCTTCTCCCCAGTTTGACCAGAGGCCGTCATCTTCCCCATCTCCGGCAAGTTCGGCCGACGCCGCGCTCCGGTAAAATCCGGCCAAGACCGAGGCCCCTAGCCCCTTCCAGTGCCCCCATTATCTTCCCCTAGACCTTGCGGAGCTCCCCAACCCCTCAAACGCGACCAAGAACCACCGTAGCTCGAGACACCAAATCCTCCCGAGACGCCGTCCGCCGCAGAGCTCGCCGCCGGCGACTCCCTCCACCCCCGCGGACCTAGCAACCACCGGGAGGACCGCCCTGGACTGGCGGATCCATCCCCGCCCTCAGAACCCCGCGAGGAGCCGCCGTTCGCCGGCGTCGATCGCCGGAGCCCCGCCTCGGCTCGGCCAGAGGAGGAAGAGGGCGCGGGCGACTGGTCAAACCTGACCAGTGGGCCCGAGGGACCCACTGACAGTGACCCAGCGACGGCCCGCGCTGGTTTAAGTGAAAACGTAAATGACATGAGTACGTCTTCTCTGTCTCAAAAGCGTATTCTTCCTTGAACCGTTTTCCTTTTCTGTTTTATTTAAAAACAGAGTTTGACCTAAACTTTGACTGGCTATAACTTTTAAAATAAAAGTCCTTTTGACTTGATTCTTTTTCTGTTGTTTCTAAAATTTTGTCTAGTTTATTTTCATATTTATTTGAAAAATTTCTGAAAACTTTTGTGTACTGTTTTTAGATTATGTGTTAATTTGAATTTTCTTAAAATAGGATTTTGGAGGGGAGATGAAAACTTTCAAAGTGCACCCCACCTACATACTCTTGGAAGGCAAGCATTCTGAGCCCCGGCATAATATTGTTGTGTGTTGTTTGACACGGTTACAACACCACCTTGACACGGAATACTCGTTATTTTATGTGATGGTATGATCATGCTCATGAGTGCATGATGAAGATTCCTTGCTGTTGGAAATTGATATACTTGTGATAGTAACCACCCTCGTCTACCTCTCATGCCTACTGGAAGGAATCCGGGAAAGTCTCTGTCTTGGGTAGACACGAGCTTGCTACTGATATTTCGTTGAGACGAGTATAGTCAGTAAGGCATGTTGAGGTATGATAAGTGGTGATTCTGTCTGTTGGTGTGAAATATATTTGCTATACTAATCATGCAGGTGATGCTTCAACCTCCTGAGTCGACCATAGATCGAGTCTTGTTCCGGTAACCCCCATACTTGTTTCGTACTACCACTTGTCCCTGCCGCAGGTAGGGTACAGTCCAGTAAGTTGTCAACCCCTTTCTTGGCACACACCGTACAGAGAGGCCATGGTGGAAGATACCGGAGGCATCCGGTAGACATGCCACCTGGTCCGGGGCATGGGTGTTTCCGGTTGGGACCGAGGGGGTAGCTCCCCTAGTTTGCGCGCATTATAAATTTCGTGATCCCATGCTAATCGAGGTTGTAGCCTCCCCACTTAGAGTTTTGCTTAACAGGTGTCGTGGGTGATTCCAGTCACCGGTAAGTTAAGCTGGTGTGTGCGGGTCAGGTGTGTTTTCAATTAAAAGACCGTAAATGGAATTAGTTCCGATGGACTAAAGGAATCCGTTACTCGTGGGTAAAGAGTACACCCTCTGCAGAGGTTATACCTATTCGAATAGCCGTGTCCGCGGTTAAGGATTACAGTCTGGGATGGGTCAAGTGTCGGTCTTAGTGTCGGTCTTCGGAGGAAAAACTGCTAAGCCAGAACATTGATCATAGCATGTGACATATGATGATTATGATTATTATTATTATGGACTAACCATTTGTATTATTTGAATTATTGAGTATCCCTGGGATGGTTCTACCTCCTGGATATTCCCTGTGATTATTCTCATATAAGCCCTTTATGTGGTGTCGCACAGACGCCCGACTGTGGCATGCTTGTTATTTATTTTCTTTATAAGCCCTTTATGTGGTGTCGCTCAGACGCCCGACTGTGGCATGCTTATTATTTATTTTCCCTATAAGCCCTTTATGTGGTGTCGCACAGACGCCCGACTGTGGCATGCTTATTATTTATTTTCCCTATAAGCCCTTTATGTGGTGTCGCTCAGACGCCCGACTGTGGCATGTTTGTTATTATTTTCTTTATAAGCCCTTTATGTGACGTCGCTCAGACGCCCGACTGAGGCATGCTTTATTTTATTATCCTTTCGAGGCATCGCTTCAGACACCCGATCGGTGCATTTTATTTTTATTCTCTGATTGCTTATTCATGTTTTATAAGAATAACCTGCTTGTGTTCGTCATGAATTTTATTTCGTGACTGACGAAGTGATCATGGAATATTTCAGAGCATGAATGTCATTTGTTATATTGTACCTGTGTTCATAATGTTTGCGAGTACATTCAAAGTACTCACTGACTTGTCCCTGGCTATTGTCTTGGCCAGATTTCTTGCTTGGAGAGGAGCGCTGCGATGATAGCCCCGGAACCTAGGCAATGGAGATAGCAGCCTCGCGAAGATAGGATTTATCCAGGTCAGCTGTTCCTGTGGGAAATGGAGTCCCATAGATGCTGATGTATCGCAAACCGCTTCCGCCATCAACCACTTGAAACCTTTTGTTGTACCCATTGACCAGAATGGTCTTGTACTACACATTTTGTATTTAGCTTGGAATTTCTGTATCAAGTTTGTGTCTCATCAGCTAACAGTAATCCTGGGGCTGATGAGCACAAGGGCCATTTACTGGGAAATTAATATCCTGGAAAACCGGTCCCGACAACCTTGGTATCAGAGCCAGGCTGACCATTGGCTAATCCTATCTTAGCCAGGTCAATGAACCTAGGTTAAACAACCCACCAAACCTTAACCTAAACCCAGCCAAGCTTCTCGTGCAAGATAGCCACACAGTGACCCCGACACCTTTCGGCAGTCGGTGCCTAACCTATCAGTCTAGCCTGTCGATCACGCGCCAGTGACCGACACCTAAATTTTCTCATTCGCAAGCGTGCGAAGGAAGACTCCGTTTCCTTTTTCTATAAAAAGGACACGCTAGCTCCAACCCAGCACAGCACAGCCTCTACCCCAAAACCAAGCCAAGATGCCTGGCCCCATTGTTCACAATGAGACCACAGCTACCAACCTTGGAGGTTTTGTGACCGTGCTAGCAAACCTCACCCGCCGTGCCTTTGCATTAGAAGAGCCCCCAGAATATGTGGTGTACCAAGGGCCTATGAGCGGTGAGAGCCGTCAATTCTGGGCCACGGTGCACGTCTATGGTAGGGGTATTTTGCCAGAACGCCCCTACAGGTTCACCGGAAGGACAACCTCCTTTGAACCACAAGCCATCCAGCTGGCCGCTCGAGAGGCTATAGTGCAACTCCGGCACCTATCGCCCAGAGTTAACTGCCGCTCGTTCTACTACTACCCCAGCCGTGACGGGTATGGTAGGCCACCCAAGGTTGCCAACGGAGACCACGAGACGGACCCTGCGTTGTTGCACCTGGTGCGCTATGTAAGTGCACTAGAGGCACTGTTCGATCAGATCACCCTTGATCTGATCGCCGCTCGTGGCGAACTTGTTCGCCGAGCCTCGGCAAGAGGAGGAGAGGAGCCCGACGCCGACAACCCAGTTGTACTGTTCGGGCAACCGATCGAATCCTTGAGATCTGCCCCGGCCATCGACCAAAATGCTTTGGTGTCCCCGGAAATGTTTCGTCGCCTTTTGGGGACACGCTCCAGCGGGATTGTGGCCAACAATCCCCGCGATGGTCATCATCGCCACCCCGACCCTGCAGCTCCTCAGCCCCATCCAGCTAACCCCGATGGTGAAGCCCATGGAGAAGCCTCGACGTCCACAAGGCACGCCCGCTTAGATATTAACGTAGTAGACTAAGCCACTCGAGTATTACCGAGTCTTAGTATTTCTACGTCTTGTAATAGTGTGACCTTGTATCGCCCTAAACAAATGCAGTCTGCTTGTGTGCCTCTGTTTTGAATAGTAGCCATACATAAGTATGTTGGCGTACGGTTGCATTTTTAATTCCAGGCGTAGCTACCAAAAACCACCCCGACGGTGCCATAGTAAAACGTCACTTTCATGAGATATGTGTATCTGTGGCATTGACCCCGACCCCATAGGGCAGAATCGACAAACTAGTTGCCCCACACCATCCTCGATAACCCAGCCCTGATGCTTTATAAAAGGCCACCATGTGACCTTACCAAGTATCCCTCACTTTGTGCACAGCTCGCCCAACCATTTTTTTACAATGCCGAGCCCCAGTATTCATCTGAGAACTCCAGATGCAACCCCAGGTAGTTTTGTTAAAATATTGTGGGACTTTACCTGCAGGACCATGAGTTCTACCCATCCACCCCAGTACGAGCTGCTCAAAACGAGGATCACCCCATCCACCTCGAAATATTGGGCAGTAGTGCATATCCCTCCCGCAAACCCAAACCAAGACCCAACGGAAGTCTCCTTCGTGGGGAAATCTATGCCGACTCCACAAATGGCCATAGAAGCTGCTGCGTACGAAGCGCTTGCTCGCCTTCGATTCGCAGTACCGTATGCCAGCGAACGGGGGTATTATTACTTCCCGAGTCGTGCAGCACCCGGAGAAGTAGCATCTTTTCCTGGTGGACGAATTGAGAGGGACCCAGCCCTGGCCAACCTTGTCCAGTATGTCATCGCTCAAGAGCGTTTGACACAGCGAGTAATGGGTTATCTCCAGAGCCTCGCTGATTTAAATCCTCAGATCGCCATCGGCGGGCCACTGAGGCCAGAATGGGGGAGACGCGTTTTTCGACTAGTCAATCCGCTTCCCCCGATAGAAGAGGAGTGTGCCCCAGTGCCGGAAACATTTTCTCAGGACCCTGTCCATTTTCCGTTTACATCGTAGACGTCACTGCTATGTTTGTTATCCTAGCACTTATTTATGTATTACAGCTTATGCGTTGTATCCTAAGTTTGTGCGATGAATTAAACGTTTGGTTTCAATTAATGTGAGTGGTTTTTACTGCTGTGATTATCGAACATCTATTTCCGCTCTCGATAAATCTTGAAGTTGGATTTTTTTTTCTTTGAGCCGTTGCAACACATAAATTCTCCATGACATGTATTTTAATTCACGCAGCACCACAACAGCAGGCTCACATCCACAACCACTCGACTCCATGCACTAATTGCATAACCACGTACATATTTTGCACCTACCTGATCACCTCACAAACACACCACTGTCTCTGAAGGAGAAATTTGTGGGTGATTATTCGAATGCAAGTTGCCTCCAGCACACTGACAGCAGTCAGAACCTAACAACCACACTTAATCCTCATGATCACCGCCGCCGCGAAGAGCTAACACTCGAGCAGCAACATCACGACGATCATCGAGGATCATTGCGCACAAGAGCACGGAGAACCCCAGCAATGCCGCCAACCCTCCGCACAACAGGATCGTGTACCAATCCGGCATCATCTCCGCCATTAGAGCCTCGTCGCGAGCTCCTGCAAACAGAAAAAAAAGGAGAAGGAAAGAGAAGAAGAGGCGAGGCCAGGTGTGAGGAAGAAGAGAGGAGCACCGCGGTCATTTTATAGCTCGAGATCGGTGTACGGTGGGCGAAGTCCACCAGCGCCGCTCGTCGCTCGATCGCCGGTGTTCGGAGGCGAATCCGCAAGCAGTGCCGACAGCGCACTGGCCCGCGAGGTGAGTGCACGCTGCGCCGGCAGCTAGCACGCCGCACACTACCGCAGTACGGCCTAGATGCCCTACGCGCTAGTCGCCGCAGGTGGAGAAAGCGCAGGCGCGCGCGAGAGACAGAGGAAGAAAAGAGAGCCAGGGGTAGGAGAAGAGACTGACAGTGAGCCCCGGGTCCACCTGTCAGCCAGAGAGAGCACGGTGCCCTCGGGTACGACCATCATTTTTTTAGAAAGTTAGATTGTTGTTCTAAATTTACCGTAGCCAATAGTAGAAATTTCTCGTTTTCCCCAACCATAGATTTTTCCACGCAGCGCCAGTATTCCACACTGTTATTTCCCCCACTTATTTGCCCACTCACTGTAACCACATTTTATTGCATGAATAGAATAGTTAATTTTGGGATATTACTTTGTGATAGCAGGAGTAATTTTTTTTAAAAACCGCCCTTAGCAAATCTCGAGGACGAGATTTTTTTTTTAGGGGGGTAGTGTTGTAACACCCCAAAAATTTAACCATGTTTTATTTATTAAAATTTTGCCAGGAATTTAAATATTTTTATTTTCTGGATTTTCTTTTGATTTCAGAACCATTCTTTTCCTCTGAATTATGGAGTTTTCCCTCCAAGTGGAAACTTTTCAAAAATATTGTTGGACTTGTATACCTTCTCAAGAACATTTCTTTTATCAGTGGAATTATTTCTATAAATATTTCCCTAAAGCTTTATTGCTTTTAAATTGGTTTCTCATAAGTTTTAGAGTCCCTTTTGCACTGCAACCCTTTGATAAATTCATTTAAAAATTCCACCAAAAATTGGAGATGTTAGTAGAAGCATATAATTCATTTCTATGCAAAAACCCATTGGTGTTCTTTGGAAAAATAGAGCAAAACATCCTCTTTTGCTCTCTGGTCCAGTTTGGCATTTTCTACTGCAACCCCATTCTATCTTGCCCCATTGCCCCTGGTTTTTCTCCTGCTTTTAGACCACCATACCAAACCCTTAAGTCCAAGAGATTAGACCCTATCTCATCTTTTTAGTCCACCAAATCATCCTCCGCAGTTTCTGTCCAGAATTGGATTCTGACAAAAGTTGCATTACTAAGTTTCTTGTTTATCCAATCCAACTTCACCATCATATTTATCTCCTAAAGAGACCCCATTCTGCCAATTTGCATCTCTAGCAAAGCTCTACAGGTGGCTCTGGCATTATGTCGAACACCTATAGTGCATGATCAGTTTTGGCATAGTTTTGAGTTTGCATTATGAACCTGCTTGCTTTGCCTAACCAACATGTCCACTAATCTCCTAGCTAACTCCAACCTAGCCCTGTTAATTCCCAGCCTCACCCAAGACCTCTAGCACGCTCTGGCATTGCGTCGAGCACCTGGCGTGCGTGCGCTGGGCGTGCCCAGAGCGCACGTTTTGCACGCGCGCGCGCCCGAGCCGCCGCATCGCGCTTACCCCGTGCCCCTGGCCTTTCCTTGCCCAAGGGACCACGCCCCGATCTCATCCGCTCGACCGTGACGCGCTGCCACCCTCTGGCGCCCCGCAGCGCCGCCGCCGCGAGCCCCCTTGGCGTCTAGCCTTCGGCTACAGCCCGCCCGTGCCATGGCCGGCGCCGCCCCGACCACCCCAGCTCGCCAGCTGCCCTGAGGAACAGCTCGAGCTCATCCGCGAGCTCGTTGGTTAGTGCCGACCATCGCCACGTCGCCCTGCTAGCAACAGAACGGCGGTACGCCGGCGTTCTTATCCGCAGCCGCGGGAACCGACCTCCCCGGGCTATAAATAGCACTCCCGATCACGCTTAAGCTCGACAGCAGCCATGTTCAAGTGGTAGGAAGCCCCCCTTCTCCCCAGTTTGACCAGAGGCCGTCATCTTCCCCATCTCCGGCAAGTTCGGCCGAAGCCGCGCTCCGGTAAAATCCGGCCAAGACCGAGGCCCCTAGCCCCTTCCAGTGCCCCCATTATCTTCCCCTAGACCTTGCGGAGCTCCCCAACCCCTCAAACGCGACCAAGAACCACCGTAGCTCGAGACCCCAAATCCTCCCGAGACGCCGTCCGCCGCAGAGCTCGCCGCCAGCGACTCCCTCCACCCCCGCGGACCTAGCAACCACCGGGAGGACCGCCCTGGACTGGCGGATCCATCCCCGCCCTCAGAACCCCGCGAGGAGCCGCCGTTCGCCGGCGTCGATCGCCGGAGCCCCGCCTCGGCTCGGCCAGAGGAGGAAGAGGGCGCGGGCGACTGGTCAAACCTGACCAGTGGGCCCGAGGGACCCACTGACAGTGACCCAGCGACGGCCCGCGCTGGTTTAAGTGAAAACGTAAATGACAGGAGTACGTCTTCTCTGTCTCAAAAGCGTATTCTTCCTTGAACCGTTTTCCTTTTCTGTTTTATTTAAAAACAGAGTTTGACCTAAACTTTGACTGGCTATAACTTTTAAAATAAAAGTCCTTTTGACTTGATTCTTTTTCTGTTGTTTCTAAAATTTTGTCTAGTTTATTTTCATATTTATTTGAAAAATTTCTGAACAACTTTTGTGTACTATTTTTAGATTATGTGTTAATTTGAATTTTCTTAAAATAGGATTTTGGAGGGGAGATGAAAACTTTCAAAGTGCACCCCACCTACATACTCTTGGAAGGCAAGCATTCTGAGCCCCGGCATAATATTGTTGTGTGTTGTTTGACACGGTTACAACACCACCTTGACACGGAATACTCGTTATTTTATGTGATGGTATGATCATGCTCATGAGTGCATGATGAAGATTCCTTGCTGTTGGAAATTGATATACTTGTGATAGTAACCACCCTCGTCTACCTCTCATGCCTACTGGAAGGAATCCGGGAAAGTCTCTGTCTTGGGTAGACACGAGCTTGCTACTGATATTTCGTTGAGACGAGTATAGTCAGTAAGGCATGTTGAGGTATGATAAGTGGTGATTCTGTCTGTTGGTGTGAAATATATTTGCTATACTAATCATGCAGGTGATGCTTCAACCTCCTGAGTCGACCATAGATCGAGTCTTGTTTCGGTAACCCCCATACTTGTTTCGTACTACCACTTGTCCCTGCCGCAGGTAGGGTACAGTCCAGTAAGTTGTCAACCCCTTTCTTGGCACACACCGTACAGAGAGGCCATGGTGGAAGATACCGGAGGCATCCGGTAGACATGCCACCTGGTCCGGGGCATGGGTGTTTCCGGTTGGGACCGAGGGGGTAGCTCCCCTAGTTTGCGCGCATTATAAATTTCGTGATCCCATGCTAATCGAGGTTGTAGCCTCCCCACTTAGAGTTTTGCTTAACAGGTGTCGTGGGTGATTCCAATCACCGGTAAGTTAAGCTGGTGTGTGCGGGTCAGGTGTGTTTTCAATTAAAAGACCGTAAATGGAATTAGTTCCGATGGACTAAAGGAATCCGTTACTCGTGGGTAAAGAGTACACCCTCTACAGAGGTTATACCTATTCGAATAGCCGTGTCTGCGGTTAAGGATTACAGTCTGGGATGGGTCAAGTGTCGGTCTTAGTGTCGGTCTTCGGAGGAAAAACTGCTAAGCCAGAACATTGATCATAGCATGTGACATATGATGATTATGATTATTATTATTATGGACTAACCATTTGTATTATTTGAATTATTGAGTATCCCTGGGATGGTTCTACCTCCTGGATATTCCCTGTGATTATTCTCATATAAGCCCTTTATGTGGTGTCGCACAGACGCCCGACTGTGGCATGCTTGTTATTTATTTTCTTTATAAGCCCTTTATGTGGTGTCGCTCAGACGCCCGACTGTGGCATGCTTATTATTTATTTTCCCTATAAGCCCTTTATGTGGTGTCGCACAGACGCCCGACTGTGGCATGCTTATTATTTATTTTCCCTATAAGCCCTTTATGTGGTGTCGCTCAGACGCCCGACTGTGGCATGTTTGTTATTATTTTCTTTATAAGCCCTTTATGTGACGTCGCTCAGACGCCCGACTGAGGCATGCTTTATTTTATTATCCTTT
>LR738711.1:226704185-226743973 GCA_902687465.1 Secale cereale
TTTATAAGCCCTTTATGTGGTGTCGCTCAGACGCCCGACTGTGGCATGCTTATTATTTATTTTCCCTATAAGCCCTTTATGTGGTGTCGCACAGACGCCCGACTGTGGCATGCTTATTATTTATTTTCCCTATAAGCCCTTTATGTGGTGTCGCTCAGACGCCCGACTGTGGCATGTTTGTTATTATTTTCATTATAAGCCCTTTATGTGACGTCGCTCAGACGCCCGACTGAGGCATGCTTTATTTTATTATCCTTTCGAGGCATCGCTTCAGACACCCGATCGGTGCATTTTATTTTTATTCTTTGATTGCTTATTCATGTTTTATAAGAATAACCTGCTTGTGTGCGTCATGAATTTTATTTCGTGACTGACGAAGTGATCATGGAATATTTCAGAGCATGAATGTCATTTGTTATATTGTACCTGTGTTCATAATGTTTGCGAGTACATTCAAAGTACTCACTGGCTTGTCCCTGGCTATTGTCTTGGCCAGATTTCTTGCTTGGAGAGGAGCGCTGCGATGACAGCCTCGGAACCTAGGCAATGGAGATAGCAGCCTCGCGAAGATAGGATTTATCCAGGTCAGCTGTTCCTGTGGGAAATGGAGTCCCATAGATGCTGATGTATCGCAAACCGCTTCCGCCATCAACCACTTGAAACCTTTTGTTGTACCCATTGACCAGAATGGTCTTGTACTACACATTTTGTATTTAGCTTGGAATTTCTGTATCAAGTTTGTGTCTCATCAGCTAACAGTAATCCTGGGGCTGATGAGCACAAGGGCCATTTACTGGGAAATTAATATCCTGGAAAACCGGTCCCGACACGGTAAACACACAAGCATAAACATGGCATACGATGCACAAACAAGTATGATGCATGTACGGTTTAAATATGCATGTCATGGCAACACAAACAAGTACTACAAGTTAAGTGGAGCTCAATATGCAACGAGTTGCATATTGACGAAACACCACATTTTAATTATTTAATTGACTCTCGTTTATTTACAAGACAAGATTAATTGTTTGTTAACACGGCAAGAGGTGAAGCAAGAGCAAACTACCTATTTAGGCAAGTTTAAATGAGGCCGGAATGACAAACAACAATTCCGGAAAACCCCATATGCATGTTTAGTAATTTTAAGCAAACAACAATTCACACATATAATGTTGTTAACATGATGCAGATGACATGATCAAGTTTATGCAATTTAGTTAAACATTAACATGAAGAGATATGAAGATGATACGGAGTATTAGTCACCGTGGTGGAAGAAAAGGGTGCCACGGCAACGATCCGAAAATGATGCAACGGCAACATATCGGTTCCGGTAACTCGTTGAGAGACCGGTGCAAAAGAAAAGGTGGCGTGAGCGAGCGGAACAAGATGAAAGGTGGGGTGATCCCGTCACCGGGTTCCCACTAGTCGGCGACGAGGCAACCGAGGAGCATAACAAAAGACGAAACGGGCACGGTGCACACAAGGGAAACATTTCATACAACCACAAGCATTCGTCCACGGGTCATCGTCTCGGGGTTATACCTTCGAAGCGTTCGTTCTCGGAGGGGGTTCGAGTCATCGAGGGACGTAGTGGAAGTAGACGTTCTCGAGGCGGTCGTTGTCGAAGTTGTCGTTCACGTTGCCAAAAGGAAGTAGTCGAACACGTTCGTCGAGGAAGTAGTGGTACACGGCGACGGTAGTCGAACTTGAAGCTTGCATTACACGGGTCTCCGGCGACGGTAGTCGTTCACGTTTCGTAGCCGTTCACGTGGCGGTAGTTGAACACGATTCGTAGATGTTTGGGGCCGTGTAGAGGTACTTGGCGCATCGTCGTGGTACTTGTCACATCCACCAAGTGTAGTCGTTCGGGCGTCGGTCTTGCCGGCGGGGTACTTGTCGTGTCGTAGTTGACGTCGGGGTACACGTTTTATGTAGTGGGACTTGGTGCGTCTCCGAGTAGCCGAACTTGACGGAGAGGAACTTGGCGAACCCGAAGGTGTACTCGACGGTCTTGGGGTCCCTCGTTCGATGAACTTGGCGTCATGGCAGCAAGGCAGCACCATGACCGGTGAGAGCAGCAGCGAGAAGGCCGAGAGGGGTGGCCAGCGGGTCGGACGACGAGGCAACCGAGCTCGGGGACGAGCCTGCGGGCGCGAAAACGAAGCAGCGAGGCGAGTGCGGCGGGCTTCTGCAGGGCGGAGGCGGGGACGTGGCAAGGCCGGAGGGAGCCGCTCGGGGGGCGAGGCGCAGGCGCTCGGCAAGGAGGCTGATGCGCGGCGGCGTTGTCGGGGCTCCAGGCAGCGGGGATTGGGGGCAGCAGGGGGCGGCGGCCCTGGAGGAGGCGAGGCCGACGCTCGGCGTGGGGGCGGCGGCGAGGACGGACGCCCGGCGGCTACGGCGGCGTCTCCTGGCCGGCCGGGCTGGAGGCGTCATGGCGAGGCGCTCGGGGAGGCAACGCAGGAGGGCGGCGGCGCAGGGCACTGGAGCCCTGGTGATGCGGCTGCTAGGCGATGGAGGAGGAGGGCCGACAAGGGGATCGGTCTCCAGGGAAGAGCGAGGGGGGGGGGTCGACCAAGGGGGTTCGGGCGAGAGGAGAGCGATGCTGGCGGCTGCAGAGGGAACGAGGGAGGAGCGAGGGGTGAGATTGGGCTAGGGTTACATAGGGGAGAGAGAGGCTGGGCCTTGGGCTAGGAGGGAATTGAGCCAGATGGGCTGCGGGGAAGGAGGAGGCCCGCTGCGGCTGCTCTTCTTCTTTTATTAAGACGAAGCAGATAACAAATAAAAGAAGAGGAAAGAAAAAGGTTAGGGGAAGAATTTGGGCAAGAGGTTATTTTTCCTGGACTCGCAAAAATGTCCACGGTCCACAAAAAATAGGAGAGGCAAGAATGCAAGAGTAAAATTCGAACTCATTTGAATTAAATTCAAATGGTTTGAATTAGGGCAAGGTTTAGGAAGCAAGGAATTGAGAAAGAAAAGGCATGGGGAATATATGCAAGTGTGTTTGGGTTAATTCCAAACAAATTGAATATTTATTTATAATAGCTCCATAAATATTAGGAGGATATGTTATAAAGAGAAGTCATCCTTCCCTCGATTTAAATGGATCGAAGGTCCACACAATTTATTTAGTTGAGATGCAGAATTAAAGTCATGATGGCATGATGACATGATGCAATGCAAAAATAAATAACACAAGCACAAAAGAAACACACGGGAGAACCCGGAACATCTGGAATCTCCTGGGACGTCGGTCTTCGGGCGTCACAACTCTCCCACACTAACAGAGGATCTCGACCCGAGATCCTAGAGATGGCACCGGGTAAAAACGAAAAAGAAGAGGTAAAACAAAGTTGCTTCTTTGATAGATGAGTGAAACCACGAACCTGAGAGGTTGAGCAAAATTAAAGAAGAATACAACAGAGATGAACGAAGATGAAACACTCCGTTAGAAAAGAGGAACAAGGAGCATTATGAGAACCTTGTAGGTTGAAAGACATGAAACAAGAGCTTACGAACCAAAAGAATATGAAACCACAACGGTATAGCCAAGGAAAAAGAATGACAGAATTTGGACAGCACTCCAGTTGAAAAGAGAGGCAAATTTGATAAGATGAGGGAACTTGAATGAAGAATACAACACTCCGGTTAAATGATAAGTAAGGGAAAAACATGATCTTGACAAAAACGAGATTATGGGACAGAGAGGGCAATATCACAATACCTCCGAAATGAAAGAACATATATAAATCAATGAAAGAAATGAATGGAGAAGAAAAATGACAATTTCTCCCATGAATGAATTAGGAAATCCTCCTTACAAAGAAGGGTTGAATGGGTTGTCGGAAAATCAATCAACAAAAGAAAAAGCTTGATGTGGGCTTATGGAAAACATCTAAAAATTATGAGGTGACAACCAGCCACTAACGGAAATATTTGATTGGATTGAGATCAACAAGGAGACGAAAAACTTATTTCACCGGAATGATAAATGAAGAACTTGGGTCATTTATAAGCACCATAATTTGCAACAATCCTTAGAGGCAAGCTTTTAGGTGAAATACAACCCAAGATTACTCCAACGAAGAAAATGACGGGATTAAATATCTCATTCCTGACAACTTGTGAATCATGACACCTGAAGGGAAATTGTCAAGAATGGCATAACACCGTCTGAAAAGATAATGTAGAAAGAATTGCAATTGGAAGCATGGTGAAGAATGCTTGAGCTCCAACAAGAATCTTGATGAAGACTTCGAGGATGAATTAAATGATGATGAACCACCATGAAGAACTCCGGTAATGAAAGCATGAGAAGTGGAAGATGAAAAGAATAAGATTCAAGGCCTGCGATGAATTAGATGGAGCTTTGAAATGATATAATTGAAATAACTTGAAGCTCCAGAAAACAAGATGAACAACTTAGAACCGAGAATATGATATGATGACCAAGCTCCGGAAAAAAAAGATTAATCCCTTCGAGGAAATAAGAATAAGATTTACTGTATGCTTATCTTTCATCAAATTAAATTGATGACAATCAACGGATTTGGCCTACTACTTATTCTCGTTGGAAAGGATTAAGAGAGATAGAGCCAAACTTGAGAATAATCTTGAACGCCTCACCGGTAGGATTATGAAAAGAACAAATGAATTAATACGATAACAACGAAAGAGTAATCTTGAAATAACCACCGTAAAAATATGGAGACGAATGAAGAGACATCAATGAAGAATATTTGGAGGACGAAGTTGAAAACTGAGAACGAAGAATCTTCTGAAATGATGGCCTTCGGAGGATCACAATGGAAAGAATTCATGAAATGCTTCGGATGGGTATAAAAAGAATTCCTCACAATCGGAACAATAATGAGGATGGCATGAAGCTAGAACCACAACTCATCAAGAGAACGGTTCAAAATTTAAGAGAAACTCTTCTCCGGTCTTCAATTGTTGAGAGTGAAGACGAGAAATGCCATGAAGAATTTCGAGATACTCCGGACGAATGACAAGAGGAAGGTGGAGCTAAAGATGGAAATAATTGAAAACAAGCTTGGAGAAGGCATGTGATTGATGGAAATCATTTTTACGTCACACTTTGAAAAGAATTTGAGTATAACTCCGGAGAAATAGAAGAGTCAGGTAAGATCCTGGAAAAAGACTTGTGGGTTAGGGCCCACTCAAAAGAAATCACCGTTGGAAAAGATTGCTTAAGTGATATTGCGCCGGTTGAATTAAATGGCTTGAGAAAGATGATAAACCTTAAAATAGCTTGAACAGATTAAGAATGGAAACACGAATCTTCCGAGGTATCTTCAGCACTCCGGATATGAATAGCAAGAGGAGAATGATTAATTTGTGCACCGGAATAAGAAAGCATTGTGAAATGAGGAAAAAGGATAAGATCAACACCGAAATCTTGAATTACATCCACCGGCAGAATTTGAGAACAAAAGAATGATGAACTTGAAGCTCTTGAGCATCTTCACGATAAATCACCAGATAAGAACATTGAAGGAAAAGGATGAAGAAACCTCACATGAATAAAATGGATACTTCATCTGAGAATTTCTGGCTCCGAGAAGAAGAAGGGTGGGAGGGCGGGGAAACAAAGACAACTTGAGATGAATGAAACAGACAAATCGTTAGATTTCTGAACGGCGTCTGTATGGAATAACTTGAAGAGAAGGCACACCGGTTGAAAAGGATTAACATGAAAATCTTGATGGTTAAGAAGGACTAGCTACCCCATAGAAATATGAGAATACCGATTAGGATTATGGAATCAACATTTGACATCGAAGCAACTCGAATAGCAGAAACAAAACGAAAACAACGGATAGATATGTTGCAACATAATCTTCACAATATCATCCGAGCAAAGAATGAACGAATGAATTCCGCAGGTACATCAACTTGTCGAGAAGCCACTTGGAGAACAAAAGGTAAATAAAAGAACAAGGTGCAGATAGAACAAATACAAGATAGGAGCTTCGTTTGACATATTCGTGCTGAAAGCTCACGGAACGTGTTACAAAAGGGTTTTGCAATCCCCGGATCAGCATAGCCAAGGACCCTTTAAGATGCAACTCCCGATCAGAACAACACCCATAAAACCACTTCACTCAATGTAGAACCCCGAATTTCATATCATGCATCTGTTGGAAGAATGCCTACGAGCTATTGGATGAACCCACCTATTAATTTCCGAAAGTTTCCAGTTATGCAATCAGGTGTTGGGGATACAGGGGAAGCATCGCGCACTCAACTCTAATCCTACATCCAGCTGTATCCATCCTTCAACACATAACCAGTTATTTCCGGAAACCGTTTACCTCGGACCTTTGAAACGCATCTACTATACAAGCTATGGCAATACTCCCGAACTACCTCCCCAGTACTGGGTGATGTCGGGGTTATCTTGCCACTAACCGCATAGGAGAGTTTTCGATGTCGGCCGTCTTAAGTATTCCAGAACTGATGCGATATATTTGTGACGACAACACCTAGGAGCTCAACTCCCCGGGACACTGCCACAACCCCTAATGACAGGAGGCATCGAGAACAATGTTCTCGTCACAAAGACATCGAAACAATCCAAACAATACTCGCGAGATCCTAAAAAAAATTTGGTGCGATTTTTGAAAGTAGAAGAGGCAAGAGTAATCGTCAGGAGTCCTCACCAGAGTGAAAAGGGATGAGGAGCAAAAGAAATCCTACTCTCCGATATATATATAGGACTCCAAACATTTTCAGTGTGTGCCTAGACTCAACCGTCAACGATTCGATCAATCAGTGGGGGCTTCTAGGTCGGAGAAGGCTCTGAATACCAACTTGTAATGCCCAGGATGGGACTATACCTCCTACATGTCGAGGCACGACTTAAAGGTATAAGCCCATTCTGGAATGATCTCAAGTTTGGTATCTTTGCACGACTCATGTAAAAATAGGGATGAAATTGCAAAAGGAGATAGTTGGCTTACACTCGCCACGTCACACAATACATCACATAAGCAAATCATCATCCAAAACATCACAACCCGACTACGGGTGAAGATCCAAAAGAAAGATACCAAAACATAACGCCACAGGTCCGAATCGCCCCTAGTAGAAACCACTACTGATCGTCGAAAACGTCACAAGCATACGACCACTCTCTTCATCGAGCTCCCAGTGAATCTCTGAACCAGCTCCTGCTTCATACTCGGCTAAACATGCATCTGGTGTTGTAGTATCTATGAGCCACGAGGACTCAGCAATCCCATAACCATGGGTATCAAGACTAGCAAAGCTTTATGGGTAGGAAGAGGAAAAGTGGTGAGGTTGCAGCAGCGGCTAAGCATAATATGGTGGCTAAGTTACGAGTACAAGAATAAGATGAGCATCTACGCAAACGGTCGCAACTAGTAGTGATCGCTAAAGATCCTGAACTACATACGAGTCAAACATAACCCCACCGTGTTCTCTTCCCAAAGTGAAAAGAGACAGTCACGGTTACTCATGCAGTTGTGTGTTTTACTTCGGATCCTCTGTCAAGTTTTCTACAACCGGACATTAACAAATTCCAATCTACCACATAACCGCGGGCACGGCTTTCGAAAGATCATAACCCTGCAGGGGTGTCCCAACTTAGCCCATCACAAGCTCTCACGATTAGCTGAAGTGATAAATATAATATCATCACCCCTTATCTTAGGGAAATCCGATCAGGCTCGGCATCCCGGTGCACAAGACATTTCGACAATGGTAAAACAAGTCCAGCAAGACCTCCCGGTGTGTCAACACCCTGATAGTAGCCGCGCGTATCTCGTCTCAGGCCACGACCGGATGGGCGAAGCTACGAGTAAAACCAAACCTCGAGTTTCCCCGTGGTGGCCCCGCAGGCTCCCCGTTTGGGACCAACACCATCAGCACTGGCCCCCCTGCTATGTAGAAAGAATCCTCGGGTAGCGCTAACTCCCTATGCAAATTTAATTAATTAATTAAGTTGTTATTATGAGAAAATTAAAACCAATGTTGGGCCTTGCTGGAGGAGTTTTATTCAAAGTCGAACTGTCAAGGGGTCCCCATCCACCCATCGTGTAAGGAACGCAAAATCAAGGAACATAATGCCGGTTTATCGGCGCCTAAGGTGGCATGAGTGGAACAAAACACCGAGCAAAAGGCCAAGCCTTCCACCCATGCCCAGTATATATGTGTGTTAATAATAATAATAGATGTTGTGATATTCCAACAACAAGTTCCCTCCTGGAACGATCTTCATCTTTACCTACAACTAACAACGCTATAAGAGGGGCTGAGCAAGCGGGTAACATAGCCAAACAGTGGTTTTGCTAGGAAGGTTTCAAAGGTTAGAGGTTTCATGGCAACAAGGAGAGGCTGACATAAAAGATGGGTAGCGCGACATGTAACGATAGTATCGAGACACTAAGCATGGCAATGATAGTAAAGGTATCCAAGGGTATGGTCATCTTGCCTGGGATTCCGCAAGGGAGAAGAACAAGTCCAGAAGAAGTCGAACGGATCCTCACAACTCCGGAACGGAACCGAAGCTAACAAGAGAAGCAACCAGAAAGAAGAAAACAACGCGGTAAACACACAAGCATAAACATGGCATACGATGCACAAACAAGTATGATGCATGTCCAGTTTAAATATGCATGTCATGGCAAAGGTGCACAAACAAGTACTACAAGTTAAGTGGAGCTCAATATGCAACAAGGTGCATATTGATGAAACACCACATTTTAATTATTTAATTGACTCTCGTTTATTTACAAGACAAGATTAATTGTTCGTTAACATGGCAAGAGGTGAAGCAAGAGCAAACTACCTATTTAGGCAAGTTTAAATGAGGCCGGAATGACAAACAACAATACCGGAAAACCCCATATGCATGTTTAGTAATTTTAAGCAAACAACTATTTACACATATAATGTTGTTAACATGATGCGGATGACATGATCAAGTTTATGCAATTTAGTTAAACATTAACATGAAGAGATATGAAGATGATACAGAGTATTAGTCACCGTGGTGGAAGAAAAGGGTGCCACGGCAATGATCCGAAAATGATGCAACGGCAACATATCGGTTCCGGTAACTTGTTGAGAGACCGGTGCAAAAGAAAAGGTGGCGTGAGCGAGCGGAACAAGATGAAAGGTGGGGTGATCCCGTCACCGGGTTCCCACTAGTCGGCGACGAGGCAACCGAGGAGCATGACAAAAGACGAAACGGGCATGGTGCACACAAGGGAAACATTTCGTACAACCACAAGCATTCGTCCACGGGTCATCGTCTCGGGGTTATACCTTCGAAGCGTTCGTTCTCGGAGGGGTTTGAGTCGTTGAGGGACGTAGTGGAAGTAGACGTTCTCGAGGCGGTCGTTGTCAAAGTTGTCGTTCACGTTGCCAAAATGAAGTAGTCGAACATGTTCATCGAGGAAGTAGTGGTACACGGCGACGGTAGTCGAACTTGACGCTTGCATTACACGGGTCTTCGGCGACGGTAGTCGTTCACGTTTCATAGCCGTTCACATGGCGGTAGTTGAACACGGTTCGTAGATGTTCGGCGCCGTGTAGAGGTACTTGGCGCATCGTCGTGGTACTTGTCGCATCCACCAAGTGTAGTCGTTCGGGCGTCGGTTTTGCTGGCGGGGTACTTGTCACGTCGTAGTTGACGTTGGGGTACACGTTTTATGTAGTGGGACTTGGTGCGTCTCCGAGTAGCCGAACTTGACGGAGAGGAACTTGGCGAACCCGAAGGTGTACTCGACGGTCTTGGGGTCCCTTGTTTGATGAACTTGGCGTCATGGCAGCAAGGCAGCACGATGACCGGCGAGAGCAGCAGCGAGAAGGCCGAGAGGGGCGGCCAGCGGGTCGGACGACGAGGCAACCGATCTCGGGGACGAGCCTGCGGGCGCGAAAACGAAGCAGCGAGGCGAGTGCGGCGGGCTTCTGCATGGCGCATGCGGGGACGTGGCAAGGTCGGAGGGAGCCGCTCAGGGGGCGAGGCGCAGGCGATCGGCGAGGAGGCTGATGCGCGGTGGCGCTGTCGGGGCTCCAGGCGGCGGGGATTGGAAGCAGCAAGGGGCGGCGGCCTTGGAGGAGGCGAGGCCGACGCTCGGCGCGGGAGCGGCGGCGAGGACGGACACCCGGCGGCGACGGCGGCGGCTCCTGGCCGGCCGGGCTGGAGGCGTCATGGCGAGGCGCTCGGGGAGGCAACGCAGGAGCGCGGCGGCGCAGGGCGCTGGAGCCCTGGTGATGCGGCGGCGAGGCGGTGGAGGAGGACGGCCGACGAGGGTATCGGGCTCTAGGGAAGAGCGAGGGGGGGGGGTCGACCAAGGGGGTTCGGGCGAGAGGAGAGCGATGGTGGCGGCTGCAGAGGGAACGAGGGAGGAGCGAGGGGTGAGATTGGGCTAGGGTTACATTGGGGAGAGAGAGGCTGGGCCTCGGGCCAGGAGGGAATTGAGCCCGATGGGCTGCGGGGAAGGAGGAGGCCCGCTGCGGCTGCTCTTCTTCTTTTATTAAAACGAAGCAGATAACAAAATAAAAGAAGAGGAAATAAAAAGGTTAGGCGAAGAATTTGGGCAAGAGGTTATTTTTCCTGGACTCGCAAAAATGTCCACGGTCCACGAAAAATAGGAGAGGCAAGAATGCAAGAGTAAAATTCGAACTCATTTGAATTAAATTCAAATGGTTTGAATTAGGGCAAGGTTTAGGAAGCAAGGAATTGAGAAAGAAAAGGCATGGGGAATATATGCAAGTGTGTTTGGGTTAATTCCAAACAAATGGAATATTTATTTATAATAGCTCCATAAATATTAGGAGGATATGTTATAAAGAGAAGTCATCCTTCCCTCGATTTAAATGGACCGAAGGTCCACACAATTTATTTAGTTGAGATGCAGAATTAAAGTCATGATGGCATGATGACATGATGCAATGCAAAAATAAATAACACAAGCACAAAAGAAACACACGGGAGAACCCGGAACATCTGGAATCTCCTGGGACGTCGGTCTTCGGGCGTCACATGTCTGATGTCCGCGTCCTGGATTGCCGACACGCTCGCGGCCCAATCTTTGAGTTTACTTGTTAGCAGAAGGTGATGATGGTCCCGTACGATCGCCCGCATGTGATGGATTGCGTAGTAGGCACCCTTCTGACCGCTAGGCGGCTGCTTGACGCAGCAGAACATCGTATTGTGGGCGAACACGTGCTTGCCGTACTTACGAATAGGCCTTGTGAAGGTGCCTCCAGATTTGGCATAGCCGGGGAGAACATCATCAAGAACTTTCTTGACATTTGTGTAGTCTACCTTCGACTGAAGGTCCGAGTCAAAATAAGTGGCCGTGGAATATTTCGGGCTTAGGAGGATGAGTGTGCAATGTGTGTCACTGCACAAAACACGGAATGTTAAAAGAAAAACGACTGAAATCTAAGAATTCATATGTTACGGGGCGGTTGAGGGGACGACTTCATATGCCACATCCTTCTCTCTGAGACGCCGCTTCTCCAAAGAAATAACACTGTCATGCAGACTCCGCATAGCACTGGTTGCAGCATTGAGCATATTAGTCGGTAGCATCGGCCTACCCGCCACATGCACCCTCCTCATTATATCCTCAGGTGAAGGTGGCCCGTCCTGAGCATGGATCGTACTCGGTGCCGGCTGACTCGCACCCTTGTTAGTCTTTCTTTTCCATGCCTTCTTCTACTCCTGTAATGGGACCGAGTTCTGCTCACAGACCGCCTTCTTGAGTGTGTTGGGGCTGATAATATTTCGCACCTCGCCTATCTGAGGCTCGGTAAAGTCGGCAGCTAGAGGCGTCTCCTGAGAACTGAACGGCAGACGACGCCTGTTGCAACTTGGTTTCTCCGTGGTACCAGCTAGATCGCGCATGTCTTTTGTAGGGTTGGGTTCTTGAGAAGTAGGCCCCATGAAGTCGCCATCGTACCCATCATCGACAAAGTACTCATCGATGTTGGCAAATGTATCGTCGTCGTTGTCGTCGTCGTTCGAATCCTGTGCCGTATGCATGTTTGGATCCAGTGGCATAGGGATGTCCGGCACCATTGCGGCGGTCTTGCCATGGCTTGGCGCCGGCACGACTGGCGGTGTTGTCTTTGGGGTGGTGTCCCCCGCCCCCAAATGAATCTGGCTCTTCGGCCAAAGCAGGGGCCAGCTTAGGCAGGCGTTGAGGGTCATCACATCATCTTCGTCGGCCCAGATGGGTCGAATCGGAGGTAACAACTCGTTGCAGCCTGGCAGCACCCGAACCAGTTGAACCCTATACAAGGTGGGTGGCATCGGAGTACCGTGGAACACGGGGTTGCCCGGTTGAACGATTTTTCCCTTGGCGACATCGACCAACTCGTTGTTCACGAAGTGTAGGAGAGTGCACGGAACGTCGGCGGCGCCCTGAGAAAACATGTAGGGCGTCAGGGATGCCCAGTAAAAGTCAAGGAGATGAAGTCCTCGGCCGAGAGAGGCTTAATTAGTTACCGTGATGATGGCGTCGAGCTCGTCTAATGTCGAGGCACCGCCAACGGCGGGCGTGCAATTGAGGGAGGACCCGCTTGCTGTAGAGGTGCTCGCCGGCGTACACCCGGGTGCATTACGCTCCCGTGCCGGCGTCGGAGACACCAATACCGCCTCCGCCGGAGACACCAATGGCCCCACCATCGCGTTCTGCGAGTTGCTGGCCGTGAAGCTGGGAATCGGGGGCGGCCCCTGTTGGCCGCCCGCAATCCACGTCGTCAGCCCCTAAATCAAGGTAGGCATAATGCCGGTGAGCGTCGATCCCAGTTGTTGTTGCACTTGCTCTTGGACCATCTCCGGAATTCGAGCCACTTGTGCCTTGAGTTCTTGAACCTCGCGCGACTGGATTTCCGAGCTGGTCTTTTTCTCCTTTCGCCCACCAGCGTTATAGTATGACGACCATTTTGTGGACAAGCCTTTGCCGGCCACACGACCAGCTGACGATGGCTTAATGGGCTTATCCTTTTTTTCATTACATTCAACGCCCTATTTAGAGTGGTGTCCCAAGGGTTGCTCTTAGTCGACCCCGCGCTACTGCTTTCACTCGCCTGCTGAAGGAATGTGAACCATTTGGAAATTTGGCTTCATTAATTAGAATGCAACCATATGGAGCTAATTACGCGGGGGTGTATTCTTTACCAGAACAAGCTCAAGCGCCCTGGTCTTCGGATCCATGCTAAGCTCCTTTGTTTTCGGGTCCTTCTTGTACCGGGCCCTGACAAAGTTCCTGGTCTGCTTGTCACCGTATTTATCGAAGAGGGGTGGTAGGCCATGCTCGGCACGCTCCGCCTCCTCCTTGTCCCATATAGGCTCCGCCACTCTGTAACCGCTGGGACCGAGTTGTGTTCCCCTAAGTTCAGCTCTCGCATTTCTTTCCCCTACTGACTTGATTCGGAGGTTGCGGTGCTCTCGCACTTGATCTTGAAGTCGTTGTAGTCATCTTCGGTGATCGAAGGATTTTTCTCCTTGATCTTCTCATAACTAAAACCTTTGTCAATCATTCTCTTCACCGTGCTTTTCCAAGTAGACAGGGTCGTGCTCATCTTCGTGAGGGCGGCATTGTTCACTTTATTCCCTTTGAGGCTTGTGTTTTCAAATTCAGCGGGGAACCTGTATCGTTCGTGCAGCTTCGTGAAGAGGAGGTTGCGCAAATTCCCTCGGTCAGGATGCCTCAGGTTCTCGGTGTTGATCGAGATGGTGCTCCGGAGAATGCACCCGAGCTGAAGCGAGTACCCCTTGACTATTCGTTCGGGCGCCTTTGGATTCCCGTCGGAGTCCACTTCAGTAAATTTCTCCTTGACGGTGCGGAGCACGGTCGGGCGCCGGTCCTTCCGTTGCCTCTTCGGTTGGCTCCCATCTGTGCGTGCGCCACCATCATCAGTGGTGGCATCCTCGGCGGCACCATCAGTGGTGTCATCCCCGACGGCACCATCAGTGGGGTCATCCTCGGCGGCACCATTAGTGGTGTCAGGATCGGTGTTTTTCGCGGCGTCCTCATACAAGTGAGGTTGCTCCTCCTTCTCCTGGGACAGCTCCCAGACTGCCTTGCCGCCCGAACCCCCGGCCTCATCGTTGTGGGCCATGTTTCCCTCTAAATAGGAAAAAAGTTTGGTCAAAAAGTTGGTTATTGTCAAGGAACAAGATCATGGTCTCATCATTTAGGGTTTGTCAACACCGAGGCATCCTAAAAGCTAAGCTTTTATCATTGAGGGTTTTTCGACGCCGAGGCACCCTAAAAGCCTAAGCTTTCGTCATTTAGGTTTTTATCGACACCGAGGCACCCTAAAAGCCAAGGTTTTATAATTTATGGTTTGTCGACACCAAGGCATCCTAAAAGTTAAGCTGGGAAGGAGAATTCTAAGTTCGACCTAAACACTTGGCTCTATTGCCGCCTATGGTTTAATGCATCAAGAATAAAGGGGCAGTTGATCCTACTTAATTAAGTACTAAGATACCCCGGCCCATGCATTAGTCACAAGTACCCCATATGTCCTATTTTTAGCAAAGTCATGCTAAAATTCATGGAAAATTTCAACATGACCTTTGCTGAAAATAGGACATATGGAGTACCCGAATTTGCCGGAACGGAAGTTAATGGACATTCCAGCAAACTCAAGGGCCTCTCGGGGTACCTGCAAAATCATCACAACACGATGGTCGGAGATAAAACCCAGCAAAAAGCTGCTCCAGGTTCACCAATTGACTGATACTCATGGATAAGCAAAGCAAACTACTACTACCAAAACAAGAACCGGACAAACTAATATATAATGTCAAGCATGTCTAATACCAACAGTTAATTGTAGCTTTTTCTTTTCAGTGCCAAATTCTAGCTAGTACCCGCAGTTAATTAGGTTAATTACCCACTGTTAATAACAACACATATTTTAGCTAGCTAGTACCAGTGCTATTACCCAACAGTTAATTAGCTTTTGCTTTTGCTTTTTAGTGCCAAATTCTATCTAGTACCAGCAAATTAACATCTAGCAGCAATCATTTTCAAATATATATACAAGACAGTAGGTAAAAGGAATTTATATGTGCCCACTGGACATTTGTATATTAACCTAAGGAAAAATGAATAGTATTACCCAGCAGTTAACACATATATAAGAGAAACACGTGTTGTATTATCTCAATAAAATGAGCCAGATTTGCATTCCCTTCAACAAACAAAAAATAAATGTATGCGTGGCCTTATTATTTATGAAATATAAGAGAGACAACAAAATATATAAGAGATACAGATAGTTGCTCCACCCAACAAGTGGCGGAGTGTGACAAGCAACCAAGGGGGGGCCAATTTCTAACTAAAAATGAAATATGCATGAAAACTTATGTGATTCACAACGTAAATTATCAATTCCAGCAACGCTAGAGCACTAGGAACTGGCTGTTCTTGTTAAAAAAAATAGTATGACTAGTACGATTTGATGATTGAAATAGATGGAGGTGCCGTTAAAAATGCCAGGAGTGGGATTTTGGTCTAATGTTGTGGCCGTCTCAGCTTAGTGGTGTCAAATTTTGTTTTGTAATGCTGCCTCAAGACAAGTGTTTATTCGGCTAATCCTAATATAGTTTGGCTCCTGTATTTCAGATTTGGTGTATGATTGGTTGCTATGATTTTTGTTCCTCCTCTTTCCATGCGTTCATTTTTTTGTAGATATTTGCATCATTGCTTAAAAGTTATACTACTACTACAAGCTGACAATGAGCCAATGGTAATCAATCATAAGCACTTTCCATTAGCTCTAAATGAAGCAACTAGTATTAAACTCCTCGCAGATCCTACATTAGGCCGTTATCGCTTGTCGTGGGAGAGGAGAGGAGAGGAGGTTGGGCAGCAGTGGCAGGCGGCACAAGAAGTTAAAAGTGGTTGCAACGATTGCCTTGCTAGATCTGCCTCTCCACGTATGTAAAACAAAAGAAATTTGCCTAGTGCTATTAGCACAAAAGAGTGTTATACAAAGAACTTGCTTATGATACTGGATGGGACATGCTTTAGGTTGGAAGATAAAACACTCCACTATATGTTGTAAAAAAATGTTACCTGCTGGAATTAAAATGGCATAGGTAGTTTCTACTGCTACTCCTGATGTTAACACTAGATTATATAGTGATTAAAAAGCATGACTGCTGCTCCTGATGTCAGCTTTCTTACTTAAAAAACATGGCATAAACTGGACTAGGGGGTTTCTAGTGTAGTCTGCAAAAATATAAAATCTGGACTAGGATCCTATGCAACTAAAGCAACAGAGCAAAAAACTAGGTTTCGAGATTGTAGGATGAAATTTCGTCTGCCTGCTCGCGATTTTAGTTTCCTCCCCACCACCTTGTGGACTGCAACTACGGCCCCACCGCCCTCCTTCGCTGGCGTTGGAGTAGGTAGCCTCCCCCGCCCCCGAAGACGACGAGACAAAAAATGCAGGAAGGGCCACCGGAAAAAGGCCAGCAAAAATACTGGCCTCTGGTTCGTAGATGTAGCAGACGAGCGCCTAGCCCCCCGATGAGGTAGGGCTTGGGGGAGCCGCCGACGAGGTAGGGCCTCTGCCTCCTTCCTCCTTCCTTGATGGGGCGGCGGCGGGGCTCGGGGGAGAGGGGGTGGAGTCCGGCGGGGATCGGGGCGGCGGCGGGGGTCGGGGTGGGGGGGGGAGTGAGAGGGAGAGGGCGCGGCGTCGAGAGAGGGAGAGGGGAAGGGATGGATCTGGGCGAGGGCGAGGGAGAGAGGGAATAGATGGGGGCAGCAATACTAATGGCGGACCGCCCCCTGGTGCGCCATAAGTACATCTGTACTAATGGCGCACCTCCCACCTGGTGCGCCATTAGTATTTTTTTTTCTGTTCGAGCCAACAGGTTATCTTCCACCAAACCTCATCCACATCAAATCACATCTAGTAGCCCGACTGGTCAGCACGCATCTCTCACACCAGGAGGTCCTGGGTTCGATTCCTAGGCTCCACAAGTTTTGTTTTATGCATTTAAAATGTTGTTTGATACTTATTTGTGTTTAAATATGTTCAAACTTGTTTAAATCATAACAACAATATTTTTTTATAAAACAGTAATATTTTTTTAAAAAATATCATCAAATTTGGTATTTGAAAATATTTATGAATATGAAAAAATATCATCAAATTTATTATTTGAAAAAATATCATGAGTTCATAGGTCGGCGGCAGCGGCCAGTGGAGCGGGGGAGGGTGCGGTGGGTCGTCGGCGGCGGTTGAGTAGGGGAGGGTGCGGGGGGTCGGCGGCGGCGGCCGGTGGAGCGGGGGGTGCTCGGTGGCGAGGGGTCCCGGATCTGGCGAGGTGGGATAGCGATCGGGATGGAGGGGGATCGAGATCGAGTGTCCATGAAATTTAAAAATATTCAAGAGTTCAAAAAGTGCCCATGAAATACAATTGAGAAATGAAGGCTACAATTTAAATACAATCGATCTTAGCTAGCTATCTGTATACAATCTTCTTGCCCTTCTTTTTCACAAATGGAGTTCTTCTGTGGAACGGATGTCCTTTAGGTAGGGTGGTCCTGCTTCTTCTTCTGGTGTATGCTGCTACTTCATCATCGTCGTCATGTTCGATCTTCGAGTCGCCGTACTGCATCCATTCCGATGACCTTCCTTTTGCCTCTGCTCACGACAACACGACTGGGCTTTGACGGGTCGGTAATGAAGAAGCATTGGTTAACTTGGGAAGCCAGTACCCATGGCTCATTTTTTGCAGTGACGTTTGCGCCCGCGGTCTTGGATTTGGCTTCGGGTATAACCATGGTGGTGAAATACCGGTCTTCTTTTAGGACGCTCTTGGCCGATCTGACACGGAACACCGGGACCTTCTCTCCAGCGTAGCTCAGCTCCCAGATCTCCTCGATCCTTCCGTAGTATCTGTCCTTGTCGTTACCGGTGTAGGATTCCATCGTTACCCCGGAGTTCTGATAACCATCGCTCTTCATGTCCTTGGCCTTGGTGTAGAATGTGAAGCCATTGATATCGTACGCCTCATAGGTCATCAGGTTGTGCTCGGCGCCCTGTGACAAGGCGAATATGAGTTGTTCTTCCGCGGAAGGATCCTCATGTAAAGGGTACGACAGAAGCTTCTGCTTGAACCAACGCGTGAAACATGAGTTGTGTTGTTTGATTATATCTCCGTCTGTCCTCTGTTGGCCTCTATCATTGTACGTCTTCTCAATAAAGGTTTTGTGCTCTAGCACCCAAGGATCGACCATGTCTATGCGTTATAGCGCGACTAGGTTTGCTCTTTCAAAGTCGGCGAGTCGACCCTCGAAGTCGACATGCATTTCGCGGCGACCCTCACGGTGACCCCATCCAGCGAGCCTGCTGAGGTGCCTGTTGACGGGCAAACCAACGGGGTTCTCGATGCCTAGATAATCGTGTAGTAGGAGATGCACTCTTCGGTCAGAAAGCCCCTGGCTATGCTTCCCTCTGGACGTGACATGTTGCGAACGTATCCTTTGATGACACCATTCATCCTTTCGAACGGCATCATGCTGTGTAGGAACGTCGGCCCGAGATGGATGATATCGTCCACGATATGGACCTGCAAATGCACCATAACGTCGAAGAATGCGGGCGGGAAGTACATCTCAAGCTCGCATAGTATCACCACGATCTCTTCCTGTAGCCTTCTGAGTTGCCTCACGCCAACCGACTTCCGAGAGATGACGTCGAAAAAGTTGCATAGGCCAAATAGCTTTTCACGGACGTGCGCGTCCATGATCCCACGGATTGCAACTGGAAGTATCTGCGTCATCAACACGTGACAGTCGTGAGACTTCATCCCGCTGAACTTTTGCTTCGCTGGGTCTAGGTATCTTCTTATCTTCCCTGCGTAACCGTAAGGAAGTTTTACTCCTATGAGGCAGGTGAAAAACTGCTCGATCTTCTCCTGACTTAGAGTGAAGCACACGAGAGGGTAGTCATTTCCGGTCTTCTTGGCCTTTTTGCCTTTGCGACGACTTTCTGTGTCCTGCTTCGCCTCATCATCATCATTAGCGTGAAGCTCCTGCCTGATGCCCATTGATTTCAAGTCTTCCCTTGCTTTCGGCCCATCTTTGGTCCTCTCTGGCATGTTAAGCAGGGTTCCAAGCAGACTCTCGCACACGTTCTTCGTGATATGCATGACATCAAGGCTGTGAGGCAGACGGTGGATCTTCCAGTACGGCTAGTCCCAGAAAACGGACCTCGTTTTCCATACCTTCAGCAGCGGCTCTGGCGCCTTTCGCTTCTTTCCCGGCTCTGGCGCCTTTTGCTTCTTTCCCGGCAGTGGGCAATCTTTCCAATTTTTCAACAGCTCGTCTATTTCCTCGCCGCTCCTCGTACGCGGGCGTCTTGGGGGTTCGGTTTCACCATCGAACAGATGCTTGCGTTTTCTCCACAGGTCATCGTCGCGAAGCCACCTTCGATGTCCCATGAACACAGTTTTCGAAGACCTGGGATCTCTATCTAGCTGGCGATACGTTGTGTCATCCATGCACCTGACGCATCCAGAAAATCCGTGGACCACCTGCCCCGCGACATATCCGTAACCGAGATAGTCGTTCACCGTTGTGAGCAGTGCGGCTCTCATAGGGAAATATTCTTTACTTGCGGTGTCCCACGTATTGGCTGGCGTTTTCCACTGCGTGTCTAGCTCCTCTTTCAGCAGCCCCAGATACAGATTGATGTCGTTCCCTAGTTGTTTCGGTCCTTCAATTAGCATACTCATGTGAATGTACTTCCTCTTCATGCACAACCAGGGGGAAGGTTGTACATCCACACAAACACAGGCCAGGTGCTATGTGTTCTTCTCTGGCTGCCAAACGGATTGACACCATCGGTGCTCGTGCCCAGCACGATGTTCCTTGGATCGTTCCCAAATTCTGCGTCTTCGAAGTTCAACGCTTGCCACTGGTTCGCATCCTTAGGGTGACTCACATCTTGTCTTTTTTATCTATCTCCGGATCATTTGCGTCATCTTCTCGCTTCTTCTCCTCCCTATCCGCGTGCCAACGCAGGAGCTTTGCTACCTTAGGGTCCGCGAAATACCGCTGCAGACGAGGAGTGATCGGAAAGTACCACACCACTTTTCGAGGAGCTTTCTTCCTCTTCTTGTATCGAGTGACGCCGCACATCGGACATATGGTAGACTCCGCGTGCTCGTCCCGATAAATGATGCAATTGTTCGTGCACACATGGTATTTCACGTGCGGTAAATCCAGAGGACACACGATTTTCTTCGCCTCCTCGAAACTGGTCGGGCACTTGTTCCCCTTGGGAAGACGTTCGCGCCAGAATGACATGTTCTCGTCGAAGCATGCGTCGGTCATTTTGTGTTTTACCTTCATCTCCAGAGCCATGAGCGTTACTTTCAGGCGGGTATCCTCGGGCATGCATCCTTCATACAATGGAGTAACCGCGTCTATCTCTGGTTTATCCATCTTGGCTTTCTCTCGGGCGGCAGCTCTTGCGTTATCCGTCTGCTTGAGAAGCAGCTCTTGAATATGAGGATCCTGCACCCAGCCCATCGAAGGTCCAGCGTCGTCTGCTCCGCCGGCATGATCATCTTCATGATCATGCCTATCGTCTGCTCCGGCATCTTCCTCATCATCATGTCCTGCATCTTCTACATGATGACTGTGTACAGCATCACCGTCGTGATCATCTCCTGGAGATTCTTCGTCTTCTTGCCCGCCCGAGCCGCGGTGGTTGTCTTGCTGCCCTTCCTCATTTCTTGCCCGGCCCCCATGGACGACTTCGTAGTCATCTTCATCACCTTGCCACCGATAGCCATCCATGAAACCACGCAAGAGCAGGTGGTCCCGCACCTGCCCGGAATCCGGGTCCGCAATAAGGCTCCTCAGCTTGCATCTTCGACACGAACATCTTATCTCCGTCTCGTTCTTTTGAAGCATCTCGGCCTTCGCAGAGCTCAAAAACCTATTCACGATGCCTTCGATCATCGTGCGGACCATGGTCGCCTGCGGGGTAGAGCAAAATGATATTTTAGAACCAAGAAAAAATTTGGCATGACTTTCCCTAAAAATAGGACCAAAAAGAATGCTTAATGCCAAAATTCTCGCCGAAACGGAAATGAATCAACATTCCGGCAAAATATTGGCAACTATCGCATTTCAAATACCGGTACACCTGCAAACACAAACATATATGCAACACCACAAACATATGCAACACCACGAACATACAAAGATCTAGCTAGGCCATAAAAAGTGCATGTGCACATTGTTGGAGGGAGAACAACATAAAGATAGCTTCCCCCCTTACTTACCTATCAAAAAAGGTAATTTAACCACTTAATTTGAATGAATCTATGGTGGAAATGAGGTGACAATGAGGAGGCAGCCGAGACAAGCTTTGGAGGAGGAGGTGGAGAGAATGAAGTGGGGAGAAAGTGAGTGGGTAGGAGTGGCTGTCCAAAATATCTTGTTGGTGCCCAGGTTACTAATGGCGCACCATCTCCAAATGCGCCATTAGTAACCCAGGTTACTAATGGCGCACCTGCTGGTGGTGCGCCATTAGTAGTTTTGCAAAAAAAACAAAAAAAACATACTAATGGCACACTGTGCCAAAGTGCGCCATTACTAGTTTAAACTAGTAATGGCGCACTATGGCACAATGCGCCATTAGTAGTTTTGCAAAAAAAGAATAAAAAATATAATAAAAAAACAATAGTACTGGCGCAATATGTGACTGCTGAGTAATGGCGCACTCTGTCAGGATGCGCCATTAGTATGTTTGGAAAAGAAAAAAAATTGATACTAATGGCGCACCATGAGCCCGGTGCGCCATTAGTGTATTCCACACTAATGGCGCACCAGCACGTGGTGCGCCATTAGTATATACTAATGGTGCACCGCATGTCTGGTGCGCCATTAGTGTCCATCCTATCTATAGCCCTTTTCCTGGTAGTGGAACGATGATTGATGAGTACAAGACGCCAAAACACTTTTGGGCGGAAGCGGTTGAGACAGCTAGTCATGCAACAAATCGTCTATATTTTCACAAGCTACTCGGCAAGACGGCATACGAGCTTTTCACCGGCAACAAACCCCAAGTTGGATACTTTGGAGTATTCGGCTCAAAGTGCTATATTCTTGATAAGCATCGTCGCTCAAAATTTGCTCCTAAATAACATGAAGGTTTCCTACTCGGTTATGGCTCAAACTCTCACACTTACCATGTCTACAACAATTTCACCCAAAAGGTTGAAGAGACGGTAGATGTGAAGTTTGATGAATCTAATGGCTCGTAAGTAGAGCAATTGCCAATTGATGTAGGAAACAAATACCATTCGGAAGCAATCCAAGACTTGTCTATTGACAAGATCCGTCCAACGTAGGTGAAGGAGAGTAACTCGTCCGTTCAAGTGGAAGCTTCTACCTCACGACAAGGTGAACCACGAGTTGACTCGGAGGCATCCATAAGTGGGACATGCCAAGATGAAGAAAATGCGGAAGTACACCAACATGAACCTCATCAACCTCCCGTTCCACCTCCACAAGAGAAAAACAACACCAACAATGAAAAAGGCCAAGAACAAGAACAAGATGATGAAGAAGATGCTCCACCCCGACCCAAACAAAAGCTGTCACGAGCTAGAGCAAGAGTCTCAAGAGATCATCCCGTCGAACAAATCTTTGACGATATCCAAACCGGGAGAATTACTCGCTCTAAAACTCGTTTAGCTAATTTTAGTGAACATTATTCATTCATCTCTATTATTGAACCTATGAAGGTTGAAGAAGTGCTTGATGATCCGGACTGGGTGAATGCTATGCACGAAGAGCTACATAACTTCGAAATGAACCAAGTGTGGACATTGGTATAAAAGCCGGACAACAACCAAAATGTCATTGGTACCAAATGGATATTTTGGAATAAGGAAGATGAAGATGGACAAGTTGTACGCAACAAGGCCCGTCTCGTCGCGCAAGGCTACACTCAAGTCGAAGGTATGGACTATGGTGAGACATATGCCCCCGTTGCTAGACTTGATTCCATACACATCTTACTTGGTTATGCCAATCATCATGATACCACATTATATCAAATGGACATTAAAAGTGCTTTTCTAAATGGTGAAATTGAGGAGGAAGTTTATGTTAAACAACCTCCTGGCTTTGTTAATCCTAAGAAACCCAGCCATGTCTACAAACTTCACAAATCTCTTTATGGTCTTAAACAAGCTCCTAGAGCATGGTATAAATGCTTGACCAAGTTCAATATTGAAAAAGGTTTTGAGATTGGAAAAATGGATTCTACTCTCTTTACTAAAAGGGTTAATGGTGAATTATCTGTGTGCCAAATTTATGTTGACGATATCATATTTGGATCAACTAACCCTCATCTTAATGAAAGGTTTGGAAGGCTAATGTCGCAGAAGTTTGAGATGTCTATGATGTGTGAGCTCCAGTTCTTTCTTGGTTTGTAAATCAAGCAAACTAAGGAAGGTACCTTTATTTCCCAAACAAAGTATACCAAGGATTTATTCAAGAAGTTCAACATGCAAGAAAGCAAAGGTATGAAAACACCCATGCCTACTAGTGGACATCTTGACATGACTAAGGATGGCAAACCGGTTGACCAAAAGGTTTATCGCTCTATGATTATTTCATTGTTATATCTATGTGCCTCCCGTCCCGATATTATGCCAAGTGTGTGCATGTGTGCACGATATCAAGCGGCCCCTAAGGAATGTCATCTTAAGGCTGTGAAAAGGATAGTGAGATACTTAATTCATACACCAAACTTTGGCATTTGGTATCCTAAGAGGTCCTCTTTTGATCTTGTTGGGTACTCCGATTCAGACTATGCCAGAGACAAGGTTGATAGAAAGTCCAGTTCAGGTACTTGTCAATTTTTTGGTAGATCTCTTGTGTCTTGGTCCTCCAAGAAACAAAACTCGGTAACCTTATCCACTGTCGAAGCGGAATATATTGCCGTCGGTTCATGTTGTGCTCAGTTACTTTGGATGGCCCAAACTCTTAAAGATTATGGGATAAATGTGAAACATGTTCCATTGCTTTGTGATAATGAAAGTACTATTAAGATTGCTCACAATCCTATGCAACATTCTCGAACTAAGCATATTGACTTCGTCATCATTTCATTCAAGATCATGTTGCTAAAGGAGACATTGATCTTAAGCATGTTCATACCGATAAGCAATTGGCGGATATATTCACCAAACCGATTGATGAGAAAGTATTTTTCCGATTGAGAGGTAAATTGAACATCATTGATGCCTGAAATTGGAGTAGACACTCCATTTGGATGCATGGAAGGCATGAGCCTTTGACTAATCCTTGATATTTCTCTTATGATGATGATCATATGTCTTGGATCTATGTCTGTACCCTTGCATGTCATCTAACCCTTGTAGGTACTTGGTTGAATCAAAATCTATGAGATTGCAACTCACTCACATCTTGAACAATCTCTACATCACCAAGTCTCTACAATATGGTGGTTGAAGACAAGGAAGCATGAAACCTTACAACATATCCTTTGACAATTTCTTTATATAAAATTTCATTTAGTATCAAATTTCATGATTGTCACTTTGGATACACAAGTGCTCTTCCTTGCAAGACTAACCCATGTAGGTAGATGAACGCAAACTAAAAGTTGTGCTCCCAACTCTTGATGAGCTACATCAACCTTGAGCATCCCACACAAGTTCAACTACATGATCCAGATCAACACCACAACCCAAGGTATGTTATTCCATCAAAGAGAAGCATTACCCCAAGACAGGGGTCAAAGCAGCTCAACAATATGTGAATACATCAAAATGATTAAACCAAAAATGTCAACCCCATTTTGAGATTAAACGATGAGTATGACCTACAATCAATTGTTCTCACTTGACTCCTCAGTGAATATACTCTAACATAGGTGACTCTGTCGCCGACCAATTCTAGATGAAGTTCTCTAGTGTTTTTCTGTGTTCTTGCATTTAGCTCTTGCATGCTTGTTCCCCTTTCAAAAAAACTTCACCTATATTTCATTTCTTTGTTTGTTAGGTTCTGCATTCCGTACATCTAATTCATCGCAAATCCTTCATTTAATTCCCTCCAAATCTTTGTGAGATCTTATTTGCCTAGTGAGCTGAGATGACAAAATCTTTTCCTTAGTATTGAATTTGGTCTCACCGATTTATACATCCTGGCTACACCGAACCACAATGTCACATTGTAAATTGTTCGTCGGTCCAACCGACAAGAACATACCCGGTCTGACCGATATGTATCATCTCTGACATCACCAACTCGGTGTCATTGATGAGAATAACTCGGAGTTACTGATTTCACTACTGAGAAGGCATTTTGCCATTTTCATTGTCATTTCTTCTCCATCTCCAGTCGATGATTCTTGTCCTCTACTTGCATGTTAAATTACATGTTGCTTTGTAATGTGACTCAAGGACCAAACCTATATGACTCATGCTCCAGAAGACCCCTTCTTGGCAATTGATGTTAAAGGGGGAGAGAGAGCACATCAAAGCTTATCACAAAAGGGAGAAGCACATCTTAGCTTCTCCAGATGTGTATCAACCATAGAGGAGAGAAGTCACATGTCTTTAAGAGGGGAATGGCATGCTAGTGTATGCTATGTGTTATGATTGTTTTGCTTTGATTTTCTTTTACCCTATCTTCTCCCATTATCCAATATCAGATTCAAGGGGAGAAAGAGTTCATTTCTAAGGGAAGAAAACTTTGGAATTCATTGCATATACGTATTCTCTGGGGACATGTCTATATCCAAACAGAGTACTACGTACTCACTCACTACATGTCATCCCAATCTTGGTACTCTTGTGGTTTTCTCAACTTGCTTTGCTTAGTAGGTGTTCTTGTGTTATCTAACCCTGTTTTCTCAAGCTTACCTCCTCCAAAGCTAGCTCAAGATCACAAGGTAACTATATGCATCACACTCATGTGCATGACGATCTCTTGCTAATGTACATACTGTTTGTTGTGGGATATCCACGGTCACCAATGGGACCGGGCGGCCCCTTGCTGGTTCGATGGGGACGTGGCGTTGCACAAAGAGCATATCATCGCATGGCAGCACGGCAGAGAGCACACGAGCAATTTACCCAGGTTCGGGCTGCCACGAGGCGGAAGACCCTACTCCTGCTTTGGTGGATTGATGGTGGAATGAATGTGGTGCACTAGTAGAAAACAGGGCTTTGGTTCAGCCAAAAAAGAGCATTAATCCCGGTTGCATTACGAACTGGGACTAATGTGAGCATTAGTCACGGTTCGAGCGGCGCGGGCACCATACATGCATTACTCCCGGTTCAAATGGGACCTTTAGTGCCGGTTGGTGCCACGAACCGGTACTAAAGGGTGCGATGCCCATTAGTATCGGTTCGTGGCACGAACCGGTACTAAAGGTCTAACCTTTAGTACCGGTTCGTGCCACGAACCAGTACTAATGGGGTTGAGACCTTTAGTACCGGTTCGTGCGACGAACCGGTACTAATGGTGCAATTTTCAAATCCTAGCCCCCCCCCGGTGTATCGCCTTTCCAGTTTTGTAAATAGAAAAAGAAAATGATAAAAACTTTAGAAGTTAAAATCCTTCGAGATGTAGTTATGTTACCACATCTACTAGTTAGGAAAATTTAAAAACTTAAATTTGGACATATTTGGAAAAAGTGCAGGCAAAATGTAAAACGGCTATAACTTTTGCATACGATGTCAAAAAAAAAAACGTATAATATATCAAAATGTTCGAAAAGGAAAAAAGTTATGCTCAATTTTTTGTTAAATCTGGTCAAACTATGGTCAAACTACTTATTCAAGAAGTATTAGTGTTACTAAATAATTATTGAAGATTATCAGTGTTACTAAATAATTATTTCAGTTTATTTGAATTTTGGTCAAACTATGGTCAAACTAATTATTCAAGAAATATTAGTGTTACTAAATAATTATTGTTTTTTAGAACAATAGTTTCAAACTCAAATAGTGAAATGTGTGACTTCATGCTCAAGCTAAACTCCTAAGGGTTAATAGGATTGACATCTTACTATTGTCAGGAAAACAACACGTGCAGACTTGGAAACGAGGGAGAATAGAACCCGGAAGTTAAGCGTGCTCAGGATGGGGGAGTGGGAGGATGGGTGACCGTTTGGGACATTAGATGATTTTGAATGATGAGGGTGCTTAGAGATTAAATTGAGCAGTGATGAGGGGTGATAAGAGATTAGAGGTTAGAATAATTCAGAAATTTGAAAATCGGGAAAATATTTCACAAAAAAATAATTTTTTTTAAAATAAAAAATCCTTTAATACCGGTTGGTGTTACCAACCGGGACTAAAGGTGGACCCCCAGGCAGTAGCCACATGGAGGGCCTTTTGTCCCAGTTCATATAAGAACCGGGACTAAAGGGTGGAGCATTTGTATCGACCCTTTAGTCCCGGTTCCAGAACCGGGACTAAAGACCCTCTAGAACCGGGACAAAAGGCCCTTTTTCTACTAGTGGTGGTGTGTAGTACACTTGCCCGGCAAGGGTTGCCTCGGGGCAGCAGCGACTACGCACGTATGGTGGCTTGGGTTCATCAACCTTCTAACCCTTTCTATGAGTGCCATGGCCCTCCTTTTATAGATTAAGGGCTCACCGTAGTGGCAAAGTGGTCATTATCCACTGATATGATAGCAAACAGTGCTATCATACCTAACTCTGCGGGCTGACAGGGTGCATTAAATGCACCGCTTAGTGTCACATAACTGGTCACCTGGCCAGGCCTGCCAGGCTATCTTGCCAGCTCCGCGCCTTTCTTCTTGACACGTCGCAGGACGGGTGTCACTTGTGGGTTTCTCCTGTAGGAAATGGTTGTCATGTGGAAAATGGCTACCACTTAATCATCTTGCAGGTTGACACCACACAAATTGATGACGTGGGTCGCCCTTAAGTGCTTGGCGGGGTGGTTCAACCCCCACGAGCCCCGACAGGCTCTGCCGGGGAGTCTTGGCTGCTTGCTTCAGGTGGTGGCCTCACTCCTTGCCAGGCTCGCCTGCCTGGCAAGGGAGGCCTTTCTTTTTCTAATACCTCACTCCTCTGGCGCAGTCTTGGTCTCTCTGAGCTGCATGTTGGTTCTTCTAGTCTCTTAGTCCTTCAATTTTAGACTTGAGTTGGTGTTTCAGTCTTGATCTTATGCATGTGCAAAGTTGGGCAATAGACCTAGGGTTTGTTGCACCGACAGAAGCCCCCGAGCCTGCCCCGAACGCGTCGTTGAGCATCATTTGGGTAGGGCCTAATAAGTGCATAGGAAGAATTGCTGAACGGGTTGGCCCCTTGAGCTATTCCATTGCTGCTTCATTAGTCTTGATTTAGGGGCGGTTTCCGATTTCCCCGCGCGTGGCATTGTGGAAGAACTTGGATCGTGGCCCGCGGATTCTTCTTGCCCCACGATCACAGGGCGAAAACTGTCATCCCACTCGCCCCCCCGCCTCGCATGTACCTTGCCACGTGCTCCGCATGCATTGGGCGTGGTAGGTGGTGGATGCGGAGGGCACGGGAAGGAGTGTTGTGGTTGAAAACCGAGTGGTGATGGTTGCAGCAGAGGGGCGGCCTCGGCCCTCTGAGTCGCACAGGGTGCAGAGGAGTTGCATTGGAGGAGAGGGGCGGCCATTTCCTATAGGAGGGACCAGTCCCCTGCACAGTTTCCCTATAGAAGGGGTCGGGTGAAGTCTACTACACAACCTTATTCTTGTAGACGTTGTTGGGCCTCCAAGTGTAGAGGTTTGTAGGACAGTAGCAAATTTTCCTCAAGTGGATGATCTAAGGTTTATTAATCCGTGGGAGGCGTAGGATGAAGATGGTCTCTCTCAAACAACCCTGCAACCAAATAATAAAGAATCTCTTGTGTCCCCATCACACCCAACACAAAGGTAAATTGTATAGGTGCACTAGTTCGGCGAAGAGATGGTGATACAAGTGCAATATGGATGGTAGATACAGGTTTTTGTAATATGAAAATATAAAAACAGCAAGGTAACCAATGATAAAACTGAGCACAAAGGGTATTGCAATGCTAGGAAACAAGGCCTAGGGTTCATACTTTCACTAGTGCAAGTTCTCTCAACAATAATAACATAACTGGATCATATAAATATCCCTCAACATGCAACAAAGAGTCACTCCAAAGTCACTAATAGCGAAGAACAAACGAAGAGATTATTGTAGGGTACGAAACCACCTCAAAGTTATTCTTTCTGATCGATCTATTCTAGAGTCCGTAGTAAAATAACATGAAGCTATTCTTTCCATTCGATCTATCCTAGAGTTCGTACTAGAATAAAACCTTAAGTCACACATCAACGAAAACCCTAATTTCACCTAGATACTCCAATGTCACCTCAAGTATTCGTGGGTATGATTATCTGATATGCATCACACAATCTCAGATTCATCTATTCAACCAACACAAAGAACTTCAAAGAGTGCCCCAAAGTTTCTATCGGAGAGTCAAGAAGAAAGTGTGTGCCAACCCTATGCATAGATTTTCCAAGGTCAAGGAACCCGCAAGTTGATAAAACATCCTAGATGGATAATATAATACAATGGAACAATCAAAAATTACAGATACGTTGAAGACGTATCATCGGGGCAGTTTTCTTCTGCACACACTCCTCCTTCTCCTTTGCGATCCTATTCTTCTAGCCATGGAGCAAGGCGAGGGCATGGTGGAACTCTAGTTGTGGCGACGAGGGCTTCTTCTCGACAGCGTGCTCTTCCTCCTCCGGACCCTGAGGTAGTGGAGTCGTTCGCAAGGAGAGGAGAAAGAGGGTGCGGTCGCGGTCGTTGCGGCGCCCGGGGGTAGGAGGACGGGGCGACGCCTTGGTGGCGCATCCGCCGGCGGCTCTACCTTCGATGGAAGGCCATGTCGGGGACCAACCTCGAGAGTTCATCATCAGGTTGTATAAGTGTAATGCCCAGGATGGGACTATACCTCCTACGTGTCGAGGCACGACTTAAAGTTATAAGCCCATTCTGGAATGATCGCAAGTTCGGTATCTTTGCACGTCTCATGTAAAAAAGAGGGATGAAAGCAAAAGAGATAGTTGGCTTACACTCGCCACGTCACACAATTCATTACATACACAATCATCATCCAAATAACATCACAACCCGACTACGGGTGAAGTTCCAAATGAAAGATACCAAATACATAAATCCACAGGTTCGAATCGCCCCTAGTAGAAACCACTACTGATCATCGGGATAATGCACATAGTATCGACTATGTTCTTCATCGTACTCCTAGTACAGCTTTGTGCTGTCACCTGAGTAGTTCACATGAGTACCTGCATCTGGTGTGGTGTAGAATCTGTGAGCCACAGAGGACTCAGCAATCCCGTTCCCGGGTAGCAGAACTATCTAAGCCTTGGGTGTGGAACAAGGCTGAAGAAAGAATAAAAGGCTGGAGCTGCACTAGCACTAGCTTACGTGTTAAGAGCGATAAGAGAAGTGCCACGAGCGATAAAGGTGATCACGAAGTGATCCTATCTAAACACGTCAACCATAACCCCACCGTGTTCACTTCCCGAACCCCTTTCGGAAAATGACCATCACGGTACTCACGCTGGTAGTGTTTTCTGAACATGGTGTCAAGTTTTCTACAATCGGATATTAACAAATTCCCATCTGCCACATAACCGCAGGCACGACTTTCGAAAGTTCAAAACCCTGCAGGGGTGTTCCAACTTGGCCCATTACAAGCCCACGATCCGCCGAGTCGCAACTCCAAGGTGGAAAGGCCCGAGTATTCTCGGAATCCCGTGCTCAAGATACTCCGACTAAGGTAAGACTAATCCAGCAAATCCTCCCGGCGTGCCGACACCCTGACAGTAGCCGCGCGTATCTAGTCTCAGGCCACGACCGGATGAGTCATCCTACATGTGAATACCAAATACCTCGGGTTTCCCCAAGGCGGCCCCGCAGTCTGCTCAGTTCGGACCAACACTCATGCGGAGCACTGGCCCGGGGGTTGTTGATTAATAAAAAGGGATAGCTAGTCCCTATGCAAGTTTTTAGTTATTAGGCAAATGGAGTACCAATGTTGGGACTTGCTGGAAAAGCCTTGTGAGGAACACATAATCAAGGAACATAACACCGGTTTATACGGTTCCTAGGGCGGCATGAGTGGAACAAATCACCAAGCAAGAGGCTTAGCCTTCCACCCATTACCAATATATAGATGATTTCATTAAAGAGTTTATATAGTGTGATATCCCAACAAGCTTCAACATGAAGCAAGAATCTTCAAATCTTCTCCTGCAACTAGCAATGCTATAAGAGGGGCTGAGCGAAGCCTACGTAGCCAATCAAAGGTTTGCATAGGTTGGGTGGTTAGACAGATTCATGGTTACAATACGAGGCTGACAGACAAACATGGGCATCGAGGCAATAAGCTAAAGAGCGAGACATCTAGCAATAGGCAAAGATAGTAATGATATCTGGGTCAGGTCATCTTGCCTGGCGAGTCGTCGATGGGATCGTAAGACGGCTCCTCGTTCTCAACCTCGGTAGTAACCTCGTTCTCGTACTCGGTCTCGGCTTCCGGCTCTACTCAACACAAGAACACACGAGGCACGAAATCAAACAAGGTGCAATGCGCAACCTACAAGATGCATGTATGATGCACTTAGGAAGCACTGCAGATGCACTTAGGATGCACAACATGGCAACATAGGAAGCACAGAGAAACAGCACAAGAACAAGACAATTTTACTCAAGTAAGTAGGATGCAAGACAAGTCTATTTAGGACGCAAAACATGTCAAAGTAGGAAGCACAGTGAAACAACACAAGAAACAACAGGTTTAAATGAGGCCGGAAACTACTTAAGACAAATCCGGTAAGTCCTCATATGCATAGTTTGAAATTAGTCCAGATCTGAACAAACCATAAGTTAAAGTTGTTAAACAGAAAGTTAACATGCACCATGACAATCTACACGAAATTCTAGTCAAGTTTCATACAAGGTTTGTTTAAAACGGAGCTACGGTCTAGAAGATATGATCAAAACAAGATAAGCATGGCAACGGTGCAAGATGCACCGAAACATCAATAAAACATACTCCAAACATGTAAACAAGATGATATTATGATTCTACATGCAAAATCACACAAGTTTCATATAGGGCACGCTCAAAACGGAGCAACGGGCTAAAAGATACACCCGAAACAAGAAACAAAGCAAAGCTGAAATTAACAGCCACATAGCAACTTTGGAGCAAGAAATATATACGCTACAACACTCAAACATGATGACAAGAAGCATGGACATTAAGTAGACATATCCTACATCAAACAACTCCATTGGAGCAACTCCATAGGAGGCATGGATCAATAGCAACAAGCTACAACATTTTGAACATGACAATAAAAACCTGACAGTAATATTTTATAGCAACTTGGGAGCAAGAATTAAATATGCTACAGCAACCCAAATGGGCATGTGAGGGCATGTATGGATAGGCAACAACATATACAACAAGGAATTATCAACGGCCACCCCAAAACTAACATGAATTTGCCTAGAGCATCAAGCAAACATTGCATCAGGATATTACAGATTCCAGACTTAGTGAAATTTCACAAACTGTTAAAACAGTAACATTATCATGGCATGTTGGTGAGCATGTTTATGTCACCTCAAAACATATCATGGCAAGTGGTTTGCACCACAGAAAAGATCACATGATGGAGAAACTAAAACACATGAGCATGCGACATGGGGACAAACACAACAATATGAACGAGCTCCTCAACTAGGCATCTCGTAACAAGTTACAAAACCTAACAGCCATATGCAATTTAGCAACAGGGATAAACATGGCAATATGAACTCTAACATGCATGCTATAACAACCAACATGTAGAGCATCTCATGATGAACATTTGGACATATCATTTGCTTCATTTGGAAAAACATGCACCAAGTTATCACATCTCAAACATGGCATGAAAATAACTAGTAGCAGCAGTTTATATCAAGTAGCACTCTTGTCATGAAGATTAAGACATCTAGATGGACTCAAACATGCATGACACAATGGAACAAAACATAGTACACATCACCACGATCATTTTGACATAGTATATGCATAAATCGGACAAGCACAGTAAATGTTATCATCATCACAAAAATGCATCAGACAACTAAAACAACAAAGACTTTGGGAAAAATCAACCTCAGAGTCAACGCGGGTCAACGAGTTGCGGGTCAACGGGTCGGGCGCGGAGCGGGTCCGCGGATCGGGCGCGGCCCGTTAGGTTTCACCGCTGCAGATCCGGCGGCGCTGCTGCCCTCGATCGGATCGGGCTGCTGGCCCGGCGGCTCAATCCCGGCCGGCGGGAGGCCCTGCGGTGGCCGGCGGCTGGCGTGAAGGAGCGGGGCGGCCGGAGCGGCGCCAGCGAGAGGGACGCCGGCGGGCGCGGTGGTCCGCTGCGGCAGCGGGTGCAAATCGCGGCGGCGGCGGCGAGAGGGACACCGGCGGGCACGGCGGTGGCGGCGACCGACGCCGGCGAGCGCGACGGCCGGTGAGAGGCGCGCGACGGCGGGCGCGGGAGGCGGCCGCGGCTGGGAGCGGGGGGCGCGCGGTGGCCGGCCGGGCCGGGCGGGCTGGCTTCGGGCCCCGCGGGCCCGCGCGGCGGAGGCGGACGGCTGGCGCGACGAAGTGTCCGGTGGCGGGCGAACACGTCCGCCCGGCACGGTTTTCGAGGCGAGGCTGGAGGAGGAAGGAGACTAGGTTTTTTTTGGACGAAAATGGAGGGCTGGACGTTTTTATAGGCACAAGGAGCTAGGAGAGTCCAAATGGGGAGCGGTTTTCGGCCACGCGATCACAATTCGACGACCGAGATGATGGGAAGGGTTGTGCTGGGTTGGTGGGCTGTTGTGGAGGGGGTATTGGGCCTCAAAGAGGAGGTACTTTTAGCCCACTAGGTTACCCGTTGGAGTACCAAACGAACTCCAAATGCGACGAAACTTGACAGGCGGCCTACACGTATCAAAACAACATTGCACGACAAGTCTCACACCATTCCGGAAACTTTACATGGTCAAACACGAAAGAAGGACTCGGGGATGCCATGGGCACGTGTGAGAGCGTCGGAACTCGAAACGGACAACGGGAAGAGACGAGTGGGACCGGATGCAAGTGACAACACAAATGCAATGCAATGCACATGACAACATGACATGGATGAAATGCACACACGCACACGACAAAACGAAGAAGAACCCGGAATGGAATTGATGAAGCCAAAGTTTATATATTGACATATAGGGAATGTGTTACATCCGGGGCATTACAATAAGCCCTTGCGCAGTCGCCTTCGTCTTCTAACCTTCTTCGCGCGGGAGATGGAGCTTGAGTAACCGCGTGCTCTAAGGCTACACATGAGTGGTTGTGGGGATGGAAGCACGAGGGTTGATGTTGATTTCCCCGCCCCTCAGGTAATGTACCTCCGCCGCGGCTGGAAGACTTTCACCCGTGCCCACAGATTCTCGGAGGGGCATATTCTCCATTTCAAATTAATGGAGAGTGGCTTGCTCTCTGTCAAGATCTTCGGTCGATCGGGAGGCCCCTTAGGGTGCTGCGTGGAGAGCTCGACCGACGACGAAAGCTCCTCCTCGAGCGAAAGCAATGAGGAGAACAGTGACGGCAATGACGATGGTAGCGGGCGGAGGAGCGATGACTCTGACTCCGGCTGATCGTCGCGTGCACCATCTTCATCAGGCGGCATCACCATCATCTGCGTCTGCATCTCCTCCCCGGTAACAAGATTTACCGGGGAGTAGGATGCAGAGGTGCGGATGGTACTGCCAGGGTCCTCCAGTAGCCTTCTAGCTCAACCCGGGCAGGCTTCCTCTCGGGCTGTAGCTCCGTTAGCATTGCCGAGTCCTGCTGGACGTGGTGACGGTGGTTGACAGGGTCGCCTTTCGCCGTGCTCTCCATCAAGGCGTTCCATCGTGCTCCCGCTTTCCCCGGGCTACCTCTCCTGGAGCCTGATGAGAGTGGGACGTAACTGCGCCTTGACGCTCCGTTCGCCGTCCTACCCTTCGATGGTTGTGCCTAGGAGGAGAGGGAGAAGAAAGGGCATCACAGAGCACTTATCTTTTTTCAATCTTAAATTTGTAAGCAATTGGCAAATTTTAATTCAAATAATGTAATCTCTCAAGCCCATCTTTGTGTTCTGTAATGCTTGTACTTGTATTAGCGTATAGATGAAAAAGATGAATGAGGGAGTCCTATATTCAGGGGTCCTCAGGCGTCTAGGTCGACGAAGCAGGGCCATATTGGTGGGCCAGGAAAGAAGAAGCAGAAGACTCTCCCCCGTATTCGGTCAGGACTCCTATGTAGGTAGAAAGGCAAGCGTAGAGTCTGGATGTATCTATTACTTCCTGCCCAAGTCACCTTTGTAACCCTAGGTCCTCTCTGGCGTGTATATAAGCCAGGGGGTTTAGTCTGTAGAGGGGATCATCAACATCACAATATCCTCATAGGCTAGACTCTAGGGTTTAGTCATTACGATCTCAAGGTAGATCAACTCTTGTACTCGTATTCATTCATATTAATATAGCAGGAAGTACGGTATTACCTCGATCGAGAGGACCTGAACCTGGGTAAGCATCGTGTTCCCACCCTCCTGTTACCATCGATCCTCTAAACGCATAGCTTGGGCCCCCCTACCCGAGATCTGCCGGTTTTGACATCGACAATGGTGCTTTCATTGAGAGCTCCGCTGTGCACTCGCGATGAGCGATCGATGGCTCGTCTCGTCATCAGTGACAGGATTACCCTCGGAAACAACTTGGCCATTGGTCAGGTCCTTCAGCTCGGCAGATTCGCTGTGTGCGCCTGCATGGCTTCAGAGCCGGCCGCACTCCCTGCGGTCATCGAGCATCACCTTTATGTTGACTCCGGCCGCTCCGATTACGCGACCTCGGCAGATCTCACACCCTTAAATGAGCTGCTGGATTGTATCGCCGCCTTTGGGCTTTCATCGCCAGGAGATCAGATCGGACTTAAATCCGGTCATGATGAGATCGATCCATTCCCGATCACTCATCTCATGGCAGCAGTTGACGGAGCCGAAGAAACTCCTCCTCTTGATACGGAGACCATCACAGTTCAAATCTCCAAACCCATCGAGCTGAACACGCCCCTGTCGGGAGGCACTTTATGTTCTTTGAGCTCTAGGACTGATGCCGGGCCCATGGAACGATTAGATCTGTCAAACCCGGATCGCCTACATTGGAGGTTGCCAAAACCCCGAATAACACATTGGGTCGGGACTCAAAATTACCAACACCCACCCACCCTGGGAAAACTCTCCAAGTAAATCCGGACATCCGGACATAGATGATCTCGTGAACATACAGCAGCAGCCCGAGGAAACGGTCAACCACTTCTCGGCCAGATTCCTACTTGTTAAATACAAAATCATGGACTGTTGCGACGACGAGGCGGTCTCCCTATTTTACCGCAACTGTACAAACGAGGGAGTCTTGAACACCCTCAATCGACGTCATGTTCTGAGTTTCACAGAACTATCGCATTTGGTACAAAAGTACTGCGCAATGGAAAATACTTGGAAAGCCCAGAATACACCCCTCAAATAGTCCATATCCGGACAACAAACTATTAAGGCTAAGCGACATACCCTAGCAGGTCATCCGATAATATGCCTATTGGCAAGAAGAACAAACCTTTTTAAGGCACAGGTCCGTACTAGACGAACTGTTTGATAAACCTTTCCAAATACATGCAGCCCCGGACAATATCCCAAACCATTGCCTTAGGGCATGTTGGGTACTCTAGCAGGTAGAAAGAGCGGTGTGGCAATCCTTGCCACCGCCGTATTAGGGGAGAAAGGCATATGTGTCTTTACGGTCTTCGAGACGTTCTCCTCAAATAACTGCCGCAAGAGAGCGAATCACGAACTTGCCGCGGTCTACCAAATTAGCTCTGCAAGCCCATGGAGCGACATGGCAATTAGTTTTTCTGCCGAAGATGCACCCCGAGTCTGACCGGTCCGAGCAACAGTAGCTCTTGTACTAGATCCAATAGTGGACGGTTTTCGCCTCACTAAAGTACTTATGGACGGAGGAAGCGGACTGGACCTCATATACGAGGAAATGCTTGCAAAAATGCAGGTTGACAAATCTCGCATTGAGCACACCAACACAACCTTTACAGGAATTATACCTAGCCGAGAAGCCCGGTGTTCGGGAAACATTAAGTTCGATGTAGTATTTGGCACATCCGATAACTACTCGTCGGAGGAGCTGCTCTTCCACATTGTTCCCTTCAATATCGGATACCACGCCCTTCTAGGACGGGACGCTTTTTCACGCTTTCAAGCTATACCCCATTACGGGTACATGAAGCTTAAAATGCCAGGGCCTAATGGAATAAGTGATCCGGATAGAGCACTTTGCGCCGAGAATAAAACATCATCCTTAGCCTTAGAGGCATTATCGAAGCCCTCACGGCCGAAGAATTAACTACCTTACAATCAATAGTGGACAGGGACGATGTAATCCTCGCCAAAGGATCGCAATCTACCTCCTTCAAGCCAGCCGATGAAATCATAAAATTCTATGTGCACCGAACGGACACTAACATTACTGCTTCTATCGGCGCACGGCTGGATCCGGCAGTAGATAGCACATTACGTGCCTTCCTTTAGGAAAATTGGAATATATTCACCTGGCACCCTTCAGATATGCCAGGAATCCCATGTAGGCTGGCCGAACACAGCCTCAATATTATCAAAGGGTTCAAACCAGTCAAGCAGTCATTGCGACGGTTTTCCGAACCCAAAAGACAAGCAATGGGAGAAGAGCTAGCCAAGCTATTGGAAGCCGAATTCGTCAGATAAATTAAACATCTGGATTGGCTAGCCAACCTATTCATGGTGCCGAGGAAGGATAAATCCTGGTTCCTCTGCGTTGACTTCATAGACCTAAATAAGGCCTACCCCAAGGATCCGTTTCCTTTGCCCCACATAGATCAAAATATCGATGCAACGGTCGGACACGACTCGCTGTGCTTCCTTGCTGCTTACTCCGGATACCATCAACTAAAGATGAAGGAATCCGATCAAGCCGCAACGACATTTATCACCCCGTACGGTCCTTTATGTTTCAACACTATGCCCTTTGGACTTAAAAACGCTGGCGCCACATATCAACGCATGATTCAAACGTGCTCAGAAAAACAAATTGGCAAGATAATGGAGGCATATGTTGATGACTTAGTCGTTAAGACCAAACATGTTGAGACTTTGGTGGAAGATCTCTGCCTTACATTTGCCAACCTTCAAGAATATGACATAAGACTCAAGCTGGAAAAATGTGTTTTCGGCCATCCAGCCGGAAAGCTACTAGGGTTCATCGTATCCCATAGAAGAATCGAAGCTAACCCAGCTAAAATCCGGGCCTTGTCAGAGCTCAAAATACCAACCAACCTCAAGCAAGTGCAAAAACTAGCACACTGCGTAGCGGCCTTAAGCCGCTTCATCTCCAGGTTAGGAGAAAAAGCATTGCCACTATATAGATTGCTACGACACACTGCCAATTTTGAATGGACAGACGCGGCCACAATTGGATTGGAAGAAATAAAAACTCTACTAGTGAGCAACACAATCCTATCCGCTCCCGGTGTTGGCGAACCAATGATGCTGTATATATTTGCCACTCACCAGGTAGTGATTGTCGTGCTCGTCGTTGAACAAGCTGAAGAGGGACATAAATTCTCCGTTCAAAAACCCGTATACTATGTATCCGAGGTTCTAACACCGTGCAAATCACGGTACCCCCATTATCAGAAAATTGCCTATGCGGTCTTCATGTCATCTTGGAAACTTCGACACTACTTTCAAGAGTGTTCGATCGTAGTGGCATCCGAGGTACCACTCAATGATATTATTAAAAATAAATATGCCACTGGACGCATAGACGAATGGTCCATCAAGCTCTTACCGTTCGAAATATCTTATAAGCCATGCCGGACTATTAAATCCCAGGTGTTGGATAATTTTGTCGCAGAATGGACTAAAGCCGAACTCCCTAAAGTGTACGGCTCATACCCCCACTGGACAATCACTACTGGAATCTGGGTCTTTGCCATCTGCCAGCTCTTTGCCGTCTGCCAGCTGATGGCAAAGAGGCTGTTTGCCGTCTGTCTTGTCAAAGCAGACGGCAAAGAACCAGCTGATGGCAAAGAGGGTCTTTGCCATCTGCCAGATCTTTGCCGTCTGCTGGCAGACGGCAAAGAGGTCTTTGCCATCTGCCAGCAGACGGCAAAGACCAAAGTGGGCCCCATGCGGGTACTGCACTGGCTAGGTCACACCGGCCACTTCTTTGCCGTCTGCTGGCAGACGGCAAAGATTTCTTTGCCGTCTGCCAGCAGACGGCAAAGAGGTAAGAGGGGCCCACAGTGTCACGGCGTGGGCGGGCTAACGGTTACCCTCTTTGCCGTCTGCTGGCAGACGGCAAAGAATTCTTTGCCGACTGCTGGCAGACGGCAAAGAATTCTTTGCCGACTGCTGGCAGTCGGCAAAGAGGTGGTGCTATTTTTTTTGGTTAAAAAAATCGTTGCCCCCACCTCCTCCCTCTCTCTCTCTCTCTCCCCTCTCTGTTCCCCCCCACCCGCACCCGCAGCCCACGACCCATCCATCCATCCATCAACCCATCCA
>LR738711.1:226743983-226826701 GCA_902687465.1 Secale cereale
TAAAAAAATCGTTGCCCCCACCTCCTCCCTCTCTCTCTCTCTCCCCTCTCTGTTCCCCCCCACCCGCACCCGCAGCCCACGACCCATCCATCCATCCATCAACCCATCCATCCATTCATCTAAAGACAAAAAGGAGAAAAGGAAAGAAAAAGAAAACCCCACCCGCAGCCCACGACCCAAACCCTAACTCCCCCGATTCAGATCCCTCCCCCGATTCAGATCCACCAGCCGCCCTCCCCCTTCTCACGCAACGGAGAGAGAGGCACCGCCGCCCAGCGACAACAGCGTCGCGGCTAGTTTGCTCGCCGGCGCGCGCGTGCGTGCTTCGATGCGCGGCACTCCGTCGAGCTGGCCGGACCGCGGTGCGCGCGTGGCCTGCCTAGGCTTTTGCGGTGGCGGCGCTACACGCCGACCACGGGTCTCCGGCCACTAGGAAGGCGACGGTGACGACCTCCTCGCGCAGCTGCGACAGGACCGACCCCCCTGTCTCCGCTGCTCCCTTTCCTCCGTTGCTCACCCACGTCCCCTCCGCTGCTCCCGAGGTCGCTGCGACGCCGGCGTGTCTCCAGTGAATGAGGTGAGTCCCTACACTCCTCCTCCTCGTCCTCAGAACGCCCCCTCTCTTCCTCACCTTTTCTTCTCTCTGTCCTCCCAGATCCAGCCCCGTCGCCATGGATTTGCGAGCGTGGAAGACGACCAGTTATTGTATTATATTGGGGCGCGGAGCCGAAGCAGCTGGCCTTCTCCGCCGCGCTCGGCGTCACCATCGGGATCTTCCCCATCTGCGGTACGTGCGTGGTTGCTGCTGGATTTCCCCTTTCCCCTCCAGCCGGACGTGTTCTGCAGTTTACCAACCGGGTTCAGATTCGATTATTGGGTACGCATGCCGTGTCGGCGCAGCAATACAGTACAATAGGATCCGATGTGTGCGTGTGCGGCCATAGTTGAGCAGAACATGGCTCAGTTCCTGGAAAACACACGGCCGCACGACACCATGCTATAAGCCGTTCATTTCCATCTCCAAGACTCCAAGTTATTGTTCTCCATTCAGTCATTCAGATGTATTCAGTGTTTTGGCTATTGTGGTCTAATCAGTGAATCGTGCTTCCTGTCTTTTGGCCCTGGTCAACATAGTTGGGTTTAAGATTTTACGGAGCTGAATTGTCACAAAAAAGCACCTGTCAATTACATGTAGTAGCTTAGGAAAATCCTCTTGAACATTGCCGAGGTTCAGCGTTAGGCTGATGGCACTGGTGTGCCGTGCGCCGTGCAGTTATTGTACGCGTTTTAATTATACTAGTCATCAACCCGTGCTGCTGTCGTAAGATGAACATATTTCCTAAGCTGAACATATTTCTCAGGATTGTCGTAAGATGAACATATTTCTTCAGTTAGGCTTATATAAGAGGGTTGATTACTATTGACACTCGTGTGATATGCACCATAGAAATACTTTTTTTTAACAAATATCTCAAGCTATTTCTAAAAACTAAATGATAGATCGCATAAGCAATCTTGTATCCATTCTTATCCTTTCTATGAGAAAGTTCCAGTACAGATGTAAGGCAAGCATAATGCATTCACATGGGTTGGAGTTTAATAATTTTCATGAATATGAACACGGAACAATTTATCTATAATTGCAACGTGACCAGACATTACTTAATCACTATCATGAAATTTGATTATTAAGCAAAGATAAGATGCTTTTTGATTAATTGATGAGCTTTATTGCACCTGCTTGTCCTGAATGTGCCACAACACATATCCAATCCTCATTTGTAAGTGTATATGATGGACAATTGACATAGAAGCGTGGACCTTCGCAGGGACCAATTCAGTTGACTGAATTGTCGAAGATTTATGTACTATTGCCTGCATGGTACCTGTGTGACTCTTTATCATTCTTTACCTCAGATCAAACATCCTAGAAATTAATAGGTATATGTTGGAATATTAGTTCAAGGAGTTCTATAAGATATTATGTTATATTGTGATTTAGTGCACCATGTGGACCTTAAACATTTTGTTTAATACTGTAGTTAGACGGACTGGCAGATTGTTTCTCTTTTTCTTATCATGTCTTATTAAAACTCTCGTATGGATGAATATTTTCTATATAGATATTAACATCACTTGACATTTCTAAGTCACCTTTTATTGACAACGTAAATCTTATGCTTTATCAGTCTAGTTGCCTAATTAGTTTTTGATTAGTTGATATAATGTGGTAGATATAAACTTCTTCGCAACTACACAGCTATTTGCAACCAAAATGAATATGGACATAATCGTTTATATCAATTGGTATTACTATGAGAATGTTCAAAAATCAAACATAATGCTCTAAGAGAAACTAAAGTCCTTCCAATAATAACCTCGCATTTGTTTGTAGCCTCCCTCGGTATAGCTTGTACACTCACATCAATAGTTTTCTGAGGATTAACGTGGAGACATGTTTGGTGCCTCCAATTAGTAAATATAAGATTGGTACTCTTTTCATAATATTTCTAAAAGCAACTTGATGTAACTTGACCCTTCATGATTGCAGGGACCACTGTTATTATCGGTGGACTTGCTGTGGCGATGCTAGGAGCTCGTTGCAATGCCGTTACTGTCATGGTTCTGAATTTAGCTGCCACTCCTCTTGAGCTAAGGTAAACACACACTCAGCATTAAATACAGTAAGCAAATTCCATTTTATGGATTCTTGTATAAGAATAGTTGTTGGTTCTATGTCAAGCTTTATATCTAGAAATAGTTGTCAGTTCCGTGTCAAGATTTATATCTAGTAATAGGTGTTGGTTCCGTGTCAGATCTTGAGTTATAGGCATAGTTGTTGGTTCTATGCCAAGCTTTAATTATATGAACAGTTGTTGGTTCCATGCCATAGCTTTATGTATAGGAATAGTTGCTGGTCCGCTGTCGTGCCGAAAGATACAGACTTGAGCTCTATATATACATACCACTAAACTATGTTGTTTCACTTAAATACCACTCAAACTTTGTTCTCTCATTTTCATCCACTTAAGGCAGGTTTTTTATTTTCTGTGCTATCATTTACCCTTTTTTTAAACAAATGTCATTCATTTATCTTATATATAAAAATGAGGGTGTATAAGACTCCACATAGCTCAAGCTGTGCTCATAAGTCATAACATATATTAGAGTGCTGATACCCCAAATTCGCTTTGTTGATTATGCTACTTGAAAAAAAGTGGCTGGTGTTAATGCATGTGCTGACGCTAGTTGCCAGGTAGGATGGCCTTGAAAAAACAGATTTCCTTTTCTTGACTTGTTTAATGCCGAACAAACTTCTTCAGTAGACTAATGTATTTTCTGTCCCACCAGTACTTATGTATAATTTCTAGTCTCTTGAATGAATAATTTATCTTTAGGTGTCATGCGTCTTGTGTTACTACATACATCTGTCGTGAAGTACATGGTTCCGGAACTATGGTAACCCGTAGTTTGCTCTACTAGTGATAATAGGATGATGGAAACATCGCTAGTGAATGTAGTTCTTGTTTCTTCAAATAATCATCATTTACTAGAGTTGAGTTTCTCTTCTTCTTGCTACTGCTTGGTTTTTGACGCCACTAGCTTGTACTGAAACGTGCAGACTTTAACCCTTGCTAGATCCTTTGGTGGAGGTGACCCATGTGATGGTGATTCGCTCCAGCAGTTCCGGTTCCGGCAATGGTGGTGCTACACTGCTACTGCTCCTATGATGGCTACGCGTTGGTAGGCTCGGCTGCCTCCCTTGGCTGTCGCTGTGATCAGGCTAGGCTACAACCACTTCCAATGAGCTCCTCAGGTCCCCTTCTACCCCTCCTACTTGCTCCATGATTCTTTGCTTTGCCATTATGAGGTGTAATTGTTTAATTTTTGTCATAGTCGAGCATTGATATATTGTATCTGTCATGAGGTACATGGTTCATGGATATGCCAACCTGCAGCTTATTGTACTAGTGATAGTAGGATAATGCAAGTTTTGACAATCCATACATATTCCCGCATGTTAGTGTCTCTCCGTGTAAGTACGAATTCTGGTGATGCCTTCCATCTATTGATGATGCTCTACCTTTTGCATTCATTCCTTCTCTGATTGTTCTAGGAGTCCTCATATTTATTTGAAAATATGTGCACATGTACATCATTCTAGAGAAGCATCCCCATACCAGCACATGTATTTGAAAAATCTATTCAAATCTCCTCACTTCATATGTTGCTATCAACACTAAGTTCAGAGTGTAGCATGCTGTGAAGAGATACTGCAACTCGAAAGTAGACAATTAAAACATATTAGTAAAATCAGTATGCATCCCTAGTGATGCTTTATCTTGTAATTTTAGTCCATGAGCGATGTGTTGGAGCATCACTGACTTGTATGGTTTTTTTCAAGGTCTATACAAGTGCCATCCTTGTCTGGCAACATCTGCCTCCTGTGTCATGTCATGTATCTATTTCACTTTAGATGTTTTAAGTGAATGATGCATTACTTGCGAGTGTCGATGTAATGATGCAAACAGTGCTTGTGTACTTGTGACTAATTTGTTTTCCCTCTCATTTATAGGAGTTCCTAGGCCAAAGAAATTCGAAGAAGCTCTCGAAGCCCCAGTCAGCGACTCGCTTTATATGTTATTGAACTTGTAATGCAAAATTTGCTTGGAATTTTGATGTAATGCTGATCTTGCTGGGAATTTGAATTTGTGCTAAATGTGTTTAGTTGTATGTGAACATAATACTGAAAGAGTCCTTGGCCCAAACACTACTGGACCATAAAAAGGCCACAGCCCAAACATAGTTGGGGTCTGTTAAGCAATCCCAGTATATTAATTTTCGAAAATAAATAAAATGGACTCATATATTCTCCTTGTGCTTCCTTTTTGTTTATGAAAACATGTTTGGGAACTTGTTTGGATGTGTATGTCACTATGGATATGTTGTTGGAAACTTCTTATGTCATATGGATATATGTTGGACTTGTGGAAATATATTGTTGGATATGCTTGTTGTGTATATATATGTATTATCTGTGTATATCTATGAATTTCTGTCAAATTGAATGAATTGCCTATTTGGGCATTTTGCCGGCTGCTGGCAGACGGCAAAGAGGCTAAGGTCTTTGCCGACTGCCGGCAGTCGGCAAAGAGGCTAAGGTCTTTGCCGACGGCCAGCAGACGGCAAAAAAGGCCACGTGGCAGCTTCCCAGTGACTCCTATTTGGCCTCTTTGCCGTCTGCCAGCAGACGGCAAAGACCTTAGCCTCTTTGCCGTCTGCCGGCTGACGGCAAACCACGCCGTTAACCCCTAACGGCTCCCACCTCACCTCACTGCCGTCTACGCTCTTTGCCGTCTGCTGGCCGCAAACGGCTGACGGCAAAGAGCTTTGCCGACTGCTTCTATGAAGCAGACGGCAAAGAAGGCCTTTACCGGCGTTAATTCAGCCGGACTGTTTGCCGACTGCTAGCAGTCGGCAAAGAGCTTTGCCGACTGCCATTCATGCCTTTGCCGACTGCCATGGCAGTCGGCAAAGAAGCTGATTCCTGTAGTGAATGTATTTCGATGGTTCCAAAATGCTAGCCAAATTAGGGGCCGGCATAATATTGATATCTCCAACTCGGGATACAGTCATGTACGTTCTACAAGTTATGTACACGGACTCGAACAATGCGGCCGAATGATACGTCCAAAACGTATCTATAATTTCTGCTTGCTCCATGCCACTTTTGGGTGATATTGCTATGATATTCATACACTTCCATACACTCTTGATCATATTTGGACTAACTTACTAATCCAGTGCACCCCAGTGCCAGTTTCTGTTTTCGGCTGTTTTTGTATTTCAGGTTTTCACGTTTCGAGAACTGCCCAGAAAAATCCAGAAAAATTATATAAAAAATCAGCGAACCGGAAACAACACTGCGTCCGAAGGGCATCCTGGGGGGGGCACAGGGGCTCTAGGCGCCCTGTGGGCGCGCCCCCCCTGGGCCGCGCAGGGGGGGCGCCTGGGCCCCCCGAGGCTCCCCCGGTGCCCTACTTTGGCATATATTTAAAGGGTCCTCCGTAACCCTCAGAACAGGACTTCTTTTCGCGATCCCATCTCTGTTCCGCCGCCACCGCCACTTCCAAGATCGGGAGCACTAGGAGAACTCTTCCCGGCACCCTGCCGGAGGGGATGATCACCACCGGGAGCTTCTCCACCACCATGGACGCCTCCCGGATGACTCGTGAGTAGTCTCCCTTGGACCATGAGTCCATGACCAGTAGCTATGTGATGTTCTCCTCCCATTCTTATGCTTCACTAATTAGTCCTCGTGAGCTGCCCTACATGATCGAGGCACCTATGTAATCCTTATGCTGTTGCTATGTTGAGTTTGCTGGGATCCGATAGATTATGAGATTATGTTCAGATTGATCTTGAGTAATATATTTGATTCACCTCTTTTATATTTTAGTTCATAAGTAATTCTTGCATGTTCTCCGTTGTTATTTATTGCTTTGGCCGAGTAATAGGTAGTGACTCCAAGAGGGAACGTTATGCTCGATTGTGGGTTCATGCCCCTCGATGACTAGCTTGAGTGACAGAAACATGAGTCTAGGGGATGTGTTGTTCCCACAAGGGGGAAAACAACGGTGCTTGTGCCCGGGGGTGCAAGGATTGTTTACTTTATGCAAAGTTCTTTTAATGCAGTTGTATGTTGCATTGAGTTTACACTATGGGTGGGACTCGCAACTTAATACCAGCGAGATGTTCTGGATAGATATCTCAAGGTGGATGATTAGTAGTAGATATTGATGGATTTCGGTCTACTTACTTTGGCGTACCGCCCATGCTTTGAACCTCAACCTTTCTTGCAATGTAATCAACATTGGTTTGCGTTCGTGGTCCTGTCAATTGCCCAGCTGTAATTTGTTTACCTCACATAGCTGTTTTATCGTCTTTTGGGAGAGAGACATCACTAGTGAACATCATGAGACTCCGGTCCATATTACCATCATTGATCACATTCACTATTTACTTTTCGCTATTTACTTACTATTGCAAAACACTATCTATCACTACTATCATATTGCTTTTAGGGATAATCGGTTTTATACCCTTAGTTGGGTACCACTCGTCAGGATTGCCCCTACTTTTGGAAAACGCGTGGTCTTGCCCAACTCAGTTTGGTTGTCTTGTGCTTTTTCCCTTCCGGCACGGCTCCGTCCAGTCAGCGCCGTTTGACCGTAAGCGGCGCTAGATTTTGGACATTTATGCCCCTGTCGGTGCTACACTTAGTACCCTTTGGTTCTTAGTGAGCTCGCGCTGAACAAAACAGAGGAGAAGAGCCGGCGACGCGAGGCCTGACGAGGAAGATGGAGCGGCGCAGCAGGGCGAGCTCGGGCTCGTCCAACTACTCGCAGGCGACCGGTGAGGTAAGTGAACACAACTTGTGCGGCTCCTCCACCCCCAATTCGATCTAGGGTTTCTAGGGTTTGTGAGATTTGGGGGAAATTTTGACCTCCTTCCATTCCTTTTGGTTTAGGTTGATGGGGTCGACATTGTGCAGCTCGTCTCCGAGTTCTATCTTCCCGAGGATACCTATTGTGGATTGGAGTATCGTTCAAAGCACCGTTGCCCTGGTCACGGCCTTGTTCCAGCCCGCCGTGTTTCGTGGGGAGGGACAAGCACTGGCCGCCGGTTTTTAGGGTGTCCTTTAGACGTAAGAGATTGTGAATTTGAGCATTTTTTAGTTCTTGTTTATGAAAAATCTAATTTTTGGTTAACATATGTTTCAGTTACCACAGGAGTGTGAGTGGGTGGTGTGGGTTGATCCTCCTCCTTCATTGCGTGTTGCCCTGGCTTTTTAAGACCTACACGCAGAGGTAGAACAGAGCTGGATCAAAAGTCACGAGTTGAAGAAGGAAAACATGGAGCTGTCAAGAAAGAATCATGTTTTGAAGAATAAGCTGAGAAGAAGAGATGAGATGATGCTTCTTTTAGCATTGTTGTTTGTAGGAAGTTGTGTTGTAATGTTGTTTGTTTTGTAGTTGTATCAGTTTGTGATTGTTGACCGAATGGTACAACCTAGTATGATGTATTTCAAGATGATGATGCACTGTTGGTGTCAAGATGAACATGCTCTTTTGTTTATGCAAACTAGATGATGGTGTTTGGTTTAGATGTAGTTTTTGTCGTCGACGACGTCGATGACAAAACTATGCCAAGGTAGATGTAGGTTTTGTCGTCGACGACGTCGATGACAAAACTATGCCAAGGTAGATGTAGGTTTTGTCGTCGACGACGTCGATGACAAAACTATGCCAAAGTAGATCAACAACGATCCCAACTTATTAAACACCACAGTGAGCACAAAGCATTAAGAAGAAGAAGTTGATCATCACACATGTACCAAACACAGACTAGTGCATAAAGCATTAAGAAGTTGATCATCACAGTGCACACACAACAACATCAAGTGCATAAAGCACTAAGAACATAAAAGTACTGGCTATCACAGTGCACACACTAACAACATCAAGTGCATAAAGCACTAAGAACATAAAAGCACTAAGAACAATTTTATCTAGTATCAGCACTAAAACTGAAGTTTCTTGCTCCTGGTGTTCTTGGCTGGGTTTGGAGCCAGCTTGGCCTTGCTTCTAGTGTTCTTTGCTGGATTGGGGGCAGTGGGTGGAGCTTCAACTGTTGTTGCTGCTTTTGAGGCTGGAGAGACACCCTTGATGTCAACACTGCTTCCAGTAACTGAGCAAAATGTAGTTGTTGGTCCATTTTTCTGCTTGCAACATCTTGGAGAAGCTCCCCTCCCTGCTCAATGAAATGGTCAGTGGCAATTCTATTTCTTAAGTCAAATTTCTCCATGATATATTGCCTAATCTTGTCTAGCAGGTCAACTAAGTGAAGACTCTTGTATTTCCTGATTCTTGAGTTGAATGATTCAGCAAGGTTGTTGTTCACATTGTCCACCTTGCAAATGTCATTGAAATCTGCTCTTGCCCAGATTTTTGTGTGGTGCTCCTCCAGATATTTCTTAACTTTGGGTTTGCTTTTCAGCTGGTTCAGATGATAATTATGCTTCTTGACACTGTAGGTTAGTGAACAAGGCCATAAGTTATCATCAAAGAACTTTCCCTTAAATTTCTTACTGAAATTATGTGCCAAGTGTCTCATACACTCTCTATGTTCCACTCCAGGGTACACATCATCAACAGCAGTTTCCAATCCTTTGCAAGCATCAGTATGTATCTCTAAACCTTCTGGATGACCTACCATTTTCTTCAGGTTTGTGAAAAACCATGTCCAACTCTCAGTAGACTCCACTTCTAGAACACCATAAGCAACTGGAAACAGCCAGTTGTGTCCATCCAGTGCACAAGCTGCTACAAGCTGCCCTCTAAACCTACCATTCAATGCTGTGGCATCTACAGCTAGGTATGGCCTGCACCCCTCCAGAAAACCCTTCCGACAAGCTTTGAAGCAAACAAACACTCTCCTAAAACACTCCTTGTTATACTTCTTGCCTTTAATCTGATACTCAACTGTGTGCCTGTCAATTTCTACAAGACTGCCTGGTGATGCCCTCTCCACTTCATCTTTGAAAGAATAAAGAAGTTGGAAACTATCATTGTACTTGCCATATATTTTGTCAAGTGCCATCTCTTTGCCATTGTAGCACCTGTCATATGGAACCTCCACACCATACTTCTCTAACAACTTCATCTGAATTTCCTTAGGACCAATAGAAGGATTTTGTCTGATCCAGGGCATAGAAGCATCTGTAATCCACCTTCTTTTTGCAGCTCTCAATCTCTGAGATCTGTTGACACTAGGACAAGTATGCTGGTGTCGGTTCACTTTAATTTGAAACAAAACAACACAACAAACAGTAAGTACATATAACAGCAGTGAGTGCAGAAAATATAACGCATTTAAGAGATCACAACATTTAATACCTAAAACAGTGTGCTCCTCCTCATTAAAGAGGCATGTAACCTCCATTTACACCTGTCATATGAACATTTGACAGTAAACCTAGTTGGGTCACTTTTCAGAATAGAGAACTCAGTTTCAGCTTTGATTGAGTAGGTTGCAACTGCATTTCTGCAATCAACTGCAGAAGGGAAGACCACACCTTCCTCAATAGATGGATTTTCCCTGTCATACATCATGACAGGTCTGTCCTCATCTGCATCTTCAAAAGCTCCCAATTCATGATCCTCTTGCATCTCATCAGCATCTGTATCTGAAAATTCTGCAGGGATATAGTCTTTGTCTTCTTTTTCTTCTTCATTGTTGTGTTGAACATATCCAGGATAAAGTATCTCATCCTCCAGACCTGGTGCATCAGGCAATGCCTCCTCCACAACTGGATCACCTGTTTTGTTTGCTTGTTCCTGACTTTCATTAACACTTGGAGTTCCAGGAGCAGCAGAGGGGTCACTTGCTGCCCTACTTGTACTACTAGCCCTAGTTCTAGCCCTTGTCCCTCCAGCACTGGGATTAAAACCAGATGGCCTAGATGTAGAGGGCCTAGAAGTAGATGGGTTTTCAAACCTTTGTGCTCTAGTTCTCTGTATCACTGTGATTTCCAAGTTGCATGACATAGTTTGTGCATTACTTGCAAACATCACACTTAACTCTGAATCACACTGTAAAGGGACCCAACAAAGGTTTCCACTATCCCAATATCTAATCTCAACGGCATCAAACAATCCCCATGGATACTTAGCACAAATGGCAGCCCTAAAATCCTGGTACGAAGTAGTGTTCTCCACAAACAATGGAAAAGTGAAGCCACACTCTTTTCCTTTAGTACCCGCAGAAACGAGAGCAGTGGTCTCCATTCTAATAGAAAGATAGAACGCGGTCGCTGGATTCATCCTATGATAAAAAAACATGCCATCTCCCGTGAAAAAACGAACAAAACCTAGACTAAAGCATCGTTGAATCATCCTAAACACGAGCAGATCTAGGTCTGATACTTACCCCGCAGGAATTTCCCGTGCAGATCCGTTGCCCTTGTCGCCGTGGGCGCCGACAGCGTCGCCTTGTCCGCGCTCTCGTGCAGAGCCGCTGCCCTTGTCACCGTGGGAACCGCTGGCGTCTCCTTGTCCGCGCTCCCATGCAGATCCGCTGCCCTTCTTGCCGTCGACGCCGCTGGCGTCTCCTTGTCCGCGCTCCCGTGCAGATCCGCTGCCCTTCTCGCCATTGCCTCCAGCAGCACCGCCGCCTCCACGCTGAAGTGAGGATGTGGTGTCCCTACGGCGGGGGCCGCGTCCACCGGCGCTTTCTCCGGTCTCCCCCATCGCCTGCCAATGGATCTGGGGGTGCAGGTTTTGCCGCCGCCGAGCGAGCTAGGGTTGGTGAGAGAGAAAGAGAGACAGTGGGGAACGAGAACGTGTGAGCTGGTTAGGTCGACCGGGGGGGCAAGAAATGTCCAAAATCTAGCGCCGCTTACGGTCAAAGGGCGCTGACTGGACGGAGCCGTGCCGGAAGGGCAAAAGCACAAGGAAAGCTAACTGAGTTGGGAAAGACCGCGTGTTTTACAAAACTAAGGGTATTCCTGTCGAGGGTGACACAACTAAGGGCCCAAATGCAATTATCCCTTGCTTTTTAACCCTTTGTGAACTACAAGGCCGGAGAGATTGACAACCTCTCTGTACTCGTTGGGAGCAAAGTTATTTGTATCTGTGTGCTGGTCCACGTTGATTGCTAATTGCGCCATTAGCAATTGACACCTACTTGTTGAACCTAGGAGTCTCTGGGGATTCGATCCTTGGCATCTTTGCTAGGGGAAAACACTTCTACTTACTGCATCTTACACCTTCCACTTGGGGTAACCATCGAGGGGTTCGAGGCCCATCAAGGAGTATTTTCTGGCGCCGTTGCCGGGGACTCCACTCTTCAGGATAGGGGAGTTGTATGCTATCTTTTACCTTTGCTTTTTAGTCTTGTTAGTTTACCTTCCATTTTTGCTTTAGTTCCTTTTATCGAAAATCACAAAAATAGTTATCTTGCTTGCTTGCTACTATGGGTTCCACCGAGAACACCAAATTGTGTGACTTCACTAGTCACAACAACGACGACTTTATCAGCACACCTATCACTACACCTGCCACTTCAGCACCTTCATATGAAATTAAACCTGCTTTACTTAACTTAGTTATGAAAGAACAATTCTCCGGTGCTGGAGATGATGCTGCTTTACACTTGAACAACTTTTTTGAACTTTGTGATATGCAAAAGTACCAAGAAATAGATGGTAATATTGTTAAGTTTAAGCTTTTTCCTTTGTCCTTGAGAGGAGGAGCAAAAATTTGGTTTCAGTCTTTGCCTAGAAATAGCATAGATTCATGGGACAAGTGCAAAGATGCTTTTATCGGAAAATACTATCCACCTGCTAAAACTATCCAACTTAGAAGTAACATAATGAATTTTAAACAATTGGATAATGAACACGTTGCCCAAGCTTGGGAACGTATGAAATCTCTTATCAAGAACTGCCCTACTCACGGTTTGACTACTTGGATGGTTATCCAAACTTTTTATGCAGGCTTGAACTTTACCTCGCGGAACTTGTTAGATTCGGCCGCGGGAGGAACTTTTATGTCAACTACACTTGGTGCTGCCACAAAGCTTCTCGATGAGATGATGACCAACTATTCCTAATGGCACACCGAACGCGCTCCAACAGGTAGGAAGGTAAACTCTGTCGAGGAGATTTCCTCCCTTAATGAAAAAGTTGGCTTGACCATGTCTCTACTTTCGAAGCAATCTACTATTGATCCTCGTGATGTTCCTTTAAATTCTTTGATTGCTCAAGAACAAGTAGATGTGAATTTTATCTCTAGAAACAATTTTAACAACAATGCTTATAGGAGTAACTTTGGTAACAATTCTAGACCGTTCCCCTCTAACTCTTATGGGAACAACATTGCTTATCCTAGTACCAAGAACTCCAATACTAAACTAGAGACCATGCTTAGAGATTTCATCACTACCCAAAAAGCCTTTAATAAGAATGTAGAAGAGAAACTACATAAACTAGATGATCTTTCTTTTAAGGTAGATCACTTAGCCAATGAGGTAAAATTGCTAAAAATTGAAACTTCTCCTCTTAAGGAGAGGGAAGTCATCCCTATTAATGCTACTCAAGTACAAATTAATGAAAATATTAGGATGATGGCTAAGCTAAAAGAAAGATGGGCTAGAGAAAGGGAGGAAGAAGAGAGAATTAAGAGCCTTCCTACCCACCACACTGTTGCTACTATCCAAGTTATTGAGGATGTTCACACTCTTAGCACCCAATGTACTCCTGGTCCCAATGGACCTATTAATGGTGATGCTATAGAAACTACCAAACAGGTGAACCTTAAGGACACCACTACCACTTTACTTGATGCTCGTGACCTTGATTTTGATAATTGCACTCTTACAGAAGTTATTGATTTCCTTCACAAGATGTCTAGAGATCCCCGCACTAGCACGCTTAACCTTGCCTTCACGGAGCATATCACTAATGCTCTCATCAAAGCTAGGGAGGAGAAACTTAGAGTAGAAGCCTCCATACCTAGAAAGCTAGAAGATGGTTGGGATCCTATGATAAAAATTTATTTGAATGACTTCTCTTATTATGCATTATGTGATGTTGGTGCTAGTACCTCTGTTATGCCCAAAAGAATATATGATATGCTTAAATTGAAACCTTATGATTCTTGTTCTTTTGGTGTTCGTCTCGTTGATTCTTCCATAAATAAACCTTTGGGGAGGATCGACGATGTTCTTATTGTTGTCAATGATAATTATGTGCCCGTTGATTTCACTATTATGGATATTGAATGTGATCCTTCATGTCCAATTATTTTGGGACGTCCCTTTTTGCGCACCATTGGTGCTGTCATTGACATGAAAGAGGGTAATATAAAATTTCAGTTTCCTCTCAAGAAAGGGATGGAACACTTCCCTCGTAAGAAGGTCAAGTTACCTTTTGAGTCCGTTGTACGGGCTAGTTATTCTTTTACTCTTGATAAAACTTGATCTATGCATTATGCCTAGCTTAAAGGCATAAAAGAAAGCGCTTTTGGGAGGCAGCCCACATGAATAATTTTTTTTGCTTTTGTTGTGTCTTGATGTTTTTTACTGCTGTAGCATCATCATTGTATCTTTGCTTTTCATATTTGTGCCAAGTATAGCCTCTGATGGCTAGAAAGTTCAAAAGTTGTGAGGTGCTGTCCAGGAAACAGATTATGTCCTTGGATAGAACAATTCGTATAAAATCACCAGATCATATTTTTGGTCTGAAATTGTTCGACAGCGTTCTCTATATAATTGTCTTTCGTGCGTCAGTTCTGAGTTTTTTTATTTGAGTTGCAGAAGTATCCCGAACAGGTCAATTACTGCCTGCTGTTCTGTTTTTCACAGATTCTGTCCTGTTTTGCCTTACCTTCACTTTGCAAATTAAGAACTTGCTTTTTCTTTGCAAAAATCTTTTGGCAATCTTGAGAAACAGTAGAACTTCAAGAATATCCTTATTTCCATCAAGGTATAATTATTTTATTAAGGGTACTAACCTCGCTAATCAGATTATGATGAGTTGTGTATGAAGGGAGTTTTCAAGTGTGCGAGGGAAGATGATAAAAAGATTCAGGAGTGTCAAGCGCTCAAGCTTGGGGATGCCCCCATGCACCCCCAAGAAATATTCAAGGAGACTCAAGCGTCTAAGCTTGGGGATGCCCCCGTGCATCCCCTTCTCCATCAACATTATCAGTTCATCTTTCGTTTCGCTATATTTTTATCACTTCATATGTTATGTGCTATGCTTGGAGCGTCTTGCTTTTAGTTTTCTTTTTAGTTTTTCATAACGAGTCGGAACCCAGCATTCCTTTATGTGGGAGAGAAACACGCTCCACCTCTACCTAGAACATTACATAGAATTTTCATGTCTATCTATGTTGTGTGTGTTCTTTGTCTTTTAATAGCTACTATCATACTCTGCTCTTAGTATTCATGCTTATCTTTTCAAGAGCTTTTATTTAGTTGGTTGCTTGAACTCTCTTTAATTACCATGCTCACCTTATTAAGAGAGTTTGCTTCCGTTGCATGGGTTAATGTGTCTATGATAAAGATGCTACTTTCATGATGGTGCTTAGTAGTTCAGGTTTTCTTATGGTTAATCTCAAATAGCTGGGGGGTTCCCAATGTGTTATTGGAATACCAACTTGGTTTGTTTGCCTATGATGTGGTATTGTTTAGTAATATCTTCCTTTGAGAATTTATTTTGATTGACTTGGCGTATGCTCACGCATATTCAAGACTGTAAAGAAAGTCTATCAAGCCTTGATGATCTTTTGTTTCTAAGTAGCAATATAACTACCATGCCTGATTCAATATTGCTTTGTCGCTCTGCATGATTATGACCGTCATTGCTCTCTTAGTTGGTCGCTCCCAGTCTTTTGCTAACCTCCACCTGCACTAAGCAAACTAACCATGCAATACATAGCTCATGGGAAAGTAGCCTAAAAACTATTGTGGTAAAGAATATGTTGCTTATGTATCTTATTTCTTATAAGTTGCTTGCTGAGCGGTAACCATGTTTCTGGGGACGCCATCAACTGTCACACTTTTGTTGAATATCATGTGAGTTGCTATGCATGTTCGTCTTGTCTGAAGTAAGGGTGATTTACCGTGGGTTGAATTAATATGCATATTGTTAGAGAAGAACATTAGGCCGCCAACCAAAGCCATGCATCATGGTGTGAAAGTGCAACTAATCCCCGGGTGGTTTTGGTAATTAATAACAACATATATATCATTGAACTAATATTTACTTGAGAATCATTTCAGAGAAGTTCGATGATATGGGTATGGAAATGTCTGAAGAAGTGGACCCCTCAAAATGCTAAGACAAGCATTGGCAAAAGCTCAAGACTCCATTTCTGGTTTAGTGATCAAAGATCACATTGAGTCCATAGGAAAAGCCAATACTATTAAAAGGGGACGAGGTTGTGTTAATGATCTTGTTGCTCAAGTGCTTGGTGATCTAACTCCCTCAACTATCAGCACTATTCACTTCTTAACACACACTCATAAGTAATCTCGGTCAAACCGATTCTGCAAACTCAGTCCCACCGAGATGAACCACCTCAGTTATTTTCCCAAACCCTAATTTCTCGGTCCATCCGATTCTGAGTTTCGGTCTCACCGAAAATGGACTGCCAACCTTCTGTAATCATTTGACATCACTTCGGAATTTCTGAGTTGATATTTTCGGTCTCACCGAGATGGCAAGCTCCTACCTTTGACTCACTTCGGACACACCGAGATGGTATTTTCGGTCCCACCGAAAATCCCAACGTTCACTACATTTGAACTTTCGGTCTGACCGAGTTTTCACTTCGGTCTCACCGAGATTGGTCAAATGTGTGTGTAACGGTTGGATTTTGTGTGGAGGCTATATATACCCCTCCACCCCCTCTTCATTCGTGAGGAGAGCCATCAGAAAGTACCACCACTTCTACCATACACTTTCTGAGAAGTGAACCACCTACCCTTGTGTTGAGATCAAGCCATTCCATTCCTACCATATGAAACTTGATCTCTAGCCTTCCCAAGTTGCTTTCCACTCAAACCTTTCTTCCACCACAGCCATATCAGTGAGGAGAGTTGAGTGTTGGGGAGATTATCATCTGAAGCACAAGAGCAAGGAGTTCATCATCATCAACACCGTCTATTACCTTTTGGGGGGTGGTGCCTCCTAGATTGGTTAGGTGTCGCTTGGGAGCCTCCGTCTATGAGATGTGGAGTTGAACCAAGAAGTTTGTAAGGGCAAGGAGATCGCCTACTTCGTGAAGATCTACCCCGAGTAAGGCTAGTCCTCCGTGGGCGTAGGCCATGATGGAATAGACAAGGTTGCTTCTTCGTGGACCCTTTGTGGGTGGAGCCCTCCGTGGACTCGCGCAGCCGTTACCCTCCGTGGGTTGAAGTCTCCATCAACGTGGATGTACGATAGCACCACCTATCGGAACCACGACAAAAATCTTCGTGTCACCAAACTGCGTTTGATCTTCTCCACCTCTCTTTTACATGTGCAATTTACTTTCCGCTGCATATACTCTAGAATTGCATGTGTAGGGTGATACTTGTTGTGATCTTAATTGTGAAACTGCCAAAAACATTGCATGATCTAAAGGCAGATTTTTTATATTGTCAAGTAGTCTAATCACCCCCCCTCTAGACCTACTTTCGATCCTACAAGTGGTATCAGAGCTTTGGTCTCCATTGTTTTGGTTTCCATTGCATTGGACTCCATAAGCTTGGTTTCACAACCTAGGAGAGTATGGCGTCTAGTGAGGGTAATTATCGTAGAGGTCCTTACTTTGATGGTACAAACTTTGCTAGTTGGAAGCATAAAATGAAAATGCATATTCTTGGTCATAACCCAGCCGCATGGGGCATTATTTGTGTTGGTATGCAAGGTGATTTCTTTGAAGAAGGAAAAGTTCCGGATCGCGAAGCTACACCCGAAGAGTTGCGGATGTTGCAAAACAATGCTCAAGCTTGTGACATTCTCTTCAATGCCTTGTGTCCCGAAGAGTTCAACAAAATCAGTCGTCTTGAGAATGCTAAAGATATTTGGGATACTTTGGTTGAAATGCACGAAGGTACTGAATCTGTGAAGGAATCAAAGCTAGATATTCTTCAAGGTCAACTTGACAAGTTCAAGATGAAGGATGGTGAAGGAGTCGCTGAAATGTACTCTAGGCTTGCTCTCATCACAAATGAGATTGCCGGCTTAGGAAGCGAAGAAATGACCGACCGATTCATCATTAAGAAGATTCTCAGAGCTTTGGATGGAAAGTATGACACCGTGTGCACTTTGATCCAAATGATGCCAAACTACAAGACTCTCAAGCCAACTGAAGTCATTGGAAGAATTGTTGCTCATGAGATGACACTTAAGGATAAGGAAGAGCTTCACAACAAGTCAAGTGGTGCTTACAAAGCTACAAGTGATGCTCCTACTACCTCAAGTGACAAGCTAGTTTCCAATGAAGAGATAAGCCTAATGGTCAAGAACTTCAACAAGTTCTACAAGAATAGAGGCAAAGAACGAAGCTCAAAGTCTAGATCATATGATGAAAAGAGATCTTCTAGCCGTGATCGAAACTGCTACAATTGTGGAAGACCCGGACACTTCTCAAATGAGTGTACGGCTCCCCACAAGAGAAGAGAAGAATCTCCAAGAAGAAGAGCAAGAGATGAGTCACCTCGGAGAGAGAGAAGGAGCAGAGATGATCGTTATGAACGAAGACCCTCTCGGAGAAGCAAGGATTTGGAGAGGAAAGACAAGTCATCAAGGAGCTACACAAGAAGAAGACATCAAGCTCATGTTGGTGAATGGGTCTCCGGCTCCGACTCTGACAATCAATCCGATGGAAGCTATCACTCCGACTCCGACTATAGTCAAGATGAAGGTGTTGCCGGACTTGCACTAGTATCCTCCAACTCCAACTCCTACGACTTATTTGATTCACCAAATGAGGGAATTGGAAGATGCTTCATGGCTAAAGGCCCCAAGGTAACACACCCTGAATTCATTGACTTTGATAGTGATGAGGATGACTTACTTGGTGAAGATGAGCTCTTGCATGATAAATCTAGTGAGCTTAGTAATGATGAAAATGCTAGTAGTCTTTATAGTCGAGAAGAGTCGAATGACAATGCTATGAAGGAGATTGAGCGCCTAACTAAAGAACTAAACACTCTTAAGTTAGCTCATGAAACAACTCAAGAAGATCATAGAGAGCTCCTAAGATCTCATGAGAAGCTACGCTTCGAGAAGCTCACTCTAGAGCAAGAACATGAGTTTCTAAAAGCGATCAATGACGATCTTCGAAAGAAGAGTTCTTCATATCTTGCCAAACGACTTCTCTTGTCTAATTTCTTGCCACCTATTAAGACTAAGCATGACAAGCATAAGAAAAATTCTTCCTCTAGTAGTAACAATAACAATGCTAAATCCAATATTGTTGCTTCTAGTAGTTCTCTTGATTCCACTAACAATGTTTCAAGCCAAGTTACACTTGAGCAAGAAAATAGCCTATTGAAGGAAATCATAGAGAAAGGTGTCTACAAGAGTCTTGCCGGAAGCAAGAACTTTGAGGAGATTGTTCGCAAACAAGGAAGACACCGGAAGAATCAAGGGATTGGTTTTGAGCGAAAGTTCAACGCCGAAGGTGTTGAGTGGGAAGAAAGTCAATACCCTACTCCACAGTTTGTTTCACAAAAGGAGAAGTATGATCCTACTTCTTCCAATGTGGAACAAGCTCAAGATGACCTTCCACCACAAGACCACAAGCTAAAGGCCAAGGACAAGCTTCAAGAGGAGATTGATGCATTCATTGAAGCACCTCAAGCCATGGTCAAGTGGGTTCCCAAGGACACATCAAGTTCTACTTCGTCAAGCTCAACTACAACACCAAGGATTCCCATCAAGATGATGTGGATCCCAAAGAAGAAGAACTAGTAGGTTCTTGAGGGTGACTCCGCCAACAAACTTCACTCATATTCATTTTGGCAAGATCTTGTGCTATCAACTTCCACATCATGCACTTGTTCATGGAGTCACAAACCCTCTTGTTGGTAAGTCAAGGGACAAGGTAATCATTGCTTTCATGGACATCATCTTTTGTGTACTTCACTCTATGTCTATGGATATTCTTGTTTGTTCCTTGTGGGACTAACCCATGTAGGTATTGAAAGTGCCCTAATCCAAAGGATAGCTCCCAACTCTTGATGATCTACATCAACATTGAGCATCCACATCTTCAACATCTACATGAAGTCTTCTACGACAACCCAAGGTTAGTTTGACCCTTTAAAAGGGGTTCTCACATCTAGGGGGAGCTTTGCTCTAAAAATTGAGCTAAAGCATCTCCAAATGATGTGAACACATAAATGCTTTATGTAAAAGTGGTAACCCCACTTGTGCTTAAACGATGAGTATGACCTATGATCAAATGTTCTCATTTGGCTCCTAAGTCAATATACTCATATATAGATGACCTAGTCATCGACAAATTGTGTGCTAGTAACTAGAGTGATTGGTTGTGCATGTTTGACACATTTTTCAGTTGCTATCTTATTGTGTGAGCATGTTGAATGCATGATTTTATCCATTCAAGGACATCCATTTGTTGTTTTGATTGTTTTGATTTTTCTGGCCAAATGGATGGACAAGAATGCCTAAGCACCTTCCCTAGCTATCTATGCTTTCTTGTCTCAAATTCTATTCATGCTCATATCACAACTTTGAACAAGTCTTTTTCGGACAGTCCGAGTGAGGAGCACTCGGAACCACCGATTCGTCTAAGGCTGACTCCCAAAACCTTCTAAGTCCATTTTGGTCTGACCGGCTTCTCGATCTCGGTCCAACCGAAACGCTTAGACTGATCTAGGTTTCATCTCGGTGAAACCGAGTTCAAACTCTCGGTCTGACCGATATGCCTAACTGCACAGCAGTTATACATCTCGGTGACACCGAGTTTTTCAACTCGGTCCCACCGACAGCACGGGGTTATATATACTGAGGGCTGCGCGTGATCTAATTCTTTCAAACCGTTCGCCCCTCAAGACCCCTGCTGCCGTCGCCCTGGTCTACGGATCGTCGCCGTCGTCGCCTGTGCGCCCTCGCCGCAGGTCTCCGCCGCCGTCAACGGTAATCATCTCCACCGTTGCCGCCGTAGAGGGACACCACCAAGTTAGGGTGTGTCCCGATCCCTTTCATGCTCCCCTTCCGATTCTTGCATGATAGGCTTGCCATGATTCAATCCACGATTGATATGATCCCTATACATTAGTTCAGATCCTCAAATTTCGAGCGAAATTCTTAGGTTTAGGTTTCCACGGAATGCATCTCGGTGAAGCCGATTTTTGAAACTCGGAATGACCGATTTGGTCTCTGACCATTGCACTGCATAGTTCGGTTTGACCGAGTTGTGCCAATCGGAACGACCGAAAAGTAGTTTCAGTGAAACCCTAAGTTTTCGGTAGGACCGAAACCCACTTCGGTCTGACCGAAAGTGGTGTGTAGGTTTCTGTTGAACACTTCGGTTGCACCGAAACTTGAAATCGGTTTGACCGAAATACATTCTGTGAAAACTCAAAACTAAGTTTTGAACTCATTTTTTTTGCAAAAACCTCTGCAGTTGTGATAACTCTTCTACTCTGCCTATACCTTATCTTTTCACAGGTCTTCAGCCATGTCAGATGTCAGTGACAGTCAGAACAGGTCCGAGTCACCATTTGCTGAGATTCCAGAGGCAGGTACAAGTCCTGAGGCTAGCAGCTCCAGTGATGATAGTGAGAGGAGCACCCCTAGTGGTTTGCCTCCTGCAGCCACCAGAAACAGGAAGAAGAGAACGTCTGATGATGAGGACTCCGACTTTGTTGCTGAGGAAGTTACCTCCAAGCCAAAGAGGCATGTGGTTGCCAAAGAGCACCAAGGGCAGCAGACAAGGAAAGGCACAAGCAAAGTGAAGCAGTCAGCAGTTGCCAAGAAGCTCAACTTGGAAGAGCCAGCTCCAAGCAAGGTGAAGAAGACTTCCAAGAGGAAGAGGGTAGTATATGCTGAACCTCAAGATGATGCTGCAGAAGAAGAAGAAGAAGAAGCACCCCAGCCTCCTCCTCAGAAAGCTAAGTTCATGGGTGATGCTATTCGGGCTCAAGCCTCCTCCAAGCCCAAGAAGCCTGCTCAAGCCAAGGCAGCTCCAGCCAAGCCCAAGAGAACAACCAGAAGCATTCCAGCTTCTGAGAAGAACAAAGGTGAGATGCCACCTTCTGAATCAGATGAAGAGCATGTGTTGCTTAAACTCCGTCCCAAGTTGCCACTCCACAATGATGCTCATCCTCAAGCTGAGGACATGAAGGCAAGGAAGGACAAAGGTCTCAGGCTATGGAGACAGTCTGATCCATATGCCGTAAGGAGAAGGACTGCTGTGGACCCCAGATTCCACACCAGAGAGCAGCAGGATTTCTATGAGACCGTGCTAATGGATAAGAAGCCCATTGTTGCTGACACCAGGTATGTTGACTGGAAGTACATTGATAGCGAAGAGCACCGGGACTTCTTTCCCCATGTGCATGAGAGCTTTACTGCATGTGGAGTTGCTGATTTTGTGGGTCAAGAGCTGACAGCTTGGAATGACGAGATGATCATGCAGTTCTATGCCACAGCCCACTTCTACCCTGATGGCAAGATCACCTGGATGACTGAAGGTCAAAGGTTTTCTTCGACTGTTGAAGAATGGGCAGAACTTCTGAACGCTCCAGTGCAGAGAGAGGACGACATTGATGTCTATGGGATTCCAAAGAAGAGTCATGATTCTATGAAGAACATGTACAAGGAGATCCCGGCTGCTGATTTGGAAGGATGGAAACTTGGCTCTGTGTATTATCTCCAGGCAGGCCTGACCACTACAAACACTATCCTGAGGCATACTTTGATGCCTAAGTCTGGAGACCACCGGATGATTCGAGGCTATTCTATCAACATGCTGCACATTCTCGATGAGAAGGCACCTTTTAAGGTGATGGACTTGATGGTAGAGACCATTAAGAGGACTGCAGCTGACCAGAAGCGGTCATGTGGGTTTGCCCCTCAGATTCAGATGCTCATCAATGCCAAGTTTGGCACGGGCAAATTCATGTTGGATAGGAAGCACTTGCCACTGCAGCCAGAGCATGAGGACAACGTAGTTGTGATGGATGAAGAGGATCCTACCTCAGTTGAAGGACAGGCCAAGATCGAAGCTGCGAAGAAAGCCAAAGCTGACAAAGAGGCAGCAGCAGCAGCAGCTAAGCCAAAGAGCTTTGGAGAACAGATTCTTGAAGCTACCCAGAGGATTGAACAACGCCTGGCCAGCATTGAGCAATCTCAGGAGAGCCTTGAGAGGATTGTCGAGGACAAGATCCACGCTCTGGACGTGAAGCTGACTGAGATTCAGGTGTCTGTCAACAAGCTTGAGGCAGACATGGAGGAGACAAGGCAGGAGAGAGCAGAGCTTATGCAGGATGATCTAGTCCAGGACTCTCATCGCCAAACTGCTCAGGTTCCCAGAGGATCCAGATCTGCAGCTATCACAGTGACAGACTCCAGGGCTACCACTTCAGCTCCAGCCACAGCTCCAGCTCCAGCATCCACTCCTCCAGCGCAGACGTCAGCTGAAGTCTTCGCCGATGCAGCTATCTCTACACCGACATCTACCCAGACGGGAGCCGCCAGCCGAGCCCGCAGTGACGCTTAGCTCTATACCTTTTCGAACTTTTTGGTAACTTGTTGCCAAAGGGGGAGAAATTGTTATAGATCATAGGGCTTCGAGAGAGAGAGTGCTCTTTCGTCTTTTCGTTCTTTTGCCGGTTTTCTTTGAGATACATTGGTTTCTTTTGGTTCCTGAAACTTTAAGTGTGCTTGCTACCACGTTTGATGCTACCTTAATGAGTGCCTAGTCATACTATGCTTTAATGTGTGCTTAATGCTTATCTTATGCTATTCATTATTGTATGGCTATTTACTCTTGTCTTGGTGATTGAGTGCATGTTATTTATTCTTATCATTTTGTGCGCTCCACCAAGATGTATGTGACATGGAAGAGTAACCCATAATCCTAATCGATTGTGCATTTGCATTCAAACGCAAATTTTAAATAATGCACAAATTTAGGGGGAGCTCTTGTTTATCACATACTTCTCAAAGCGACGATATTATTCATTGATTATATCCTTTGTCGAAGCTTTGATCTATATGTTGTCATCAATTACCAAAAAGGGGGAGATTGAAAGTGCAACTAATCCCCGGGTGGTTTTGGTAATTAATAACAACATATATATCATTGAACTAATATTTACTTGAGAATCATTTCAGAGAAGTTCGATGATATGGGTATGGAAATGTCTGAAGAAGTGGACCCCTCAAAATGCTAAGACAAGCATTGGCAAAAGCTCAAGACTCCATTTCTGGTTTAGTGATCAAAGATCACATTGAGTCCATAGGAAAAGCCAATACTATTAAAAGGGGATGAGGTTGTGTTAATGATCTTGTTGCTCAAGTGCTTGGTGATCTAACTCCCTCAACTATCAGCACTATTCACTTCTTAACACACACTCATAAGTAATCTCGGTCAAACCGATTCTGCAAACTCAGTCCCACCGAGATGAACCACCTCAGTTATTTTCCCAAACCCTAATTTCTCGGTCCATCCGATTCTGAGTTTCGGTCTCACCGAAAATGGACTGCCAACCTTCTGTAATCATTTGACATCACTTCGGAATTTCCGAGTTGATATTTTCGGTCTCACCGAGATGGCAAGCTCCTACCTTTGACTCACTTCGGACACACCGAGATGGTATTTTCGGTCCCACCGAAAATCCCAACGTTCACTACATTTGAACTTTCGGTCTGACCGAGTTTTCACTTCGGTCTCACCGAGATTGGTCAAATGTGTGTGTAACGGTTGGATTTTGTGTGGAGGCTATATATACCCCTCCACCCCCTCTTCATTCGTGAGGAGAGCCATCAGAAAGTACCACCACTTCTACCATACACTTTCTGAGAAGTGAACCACCTACCCTTGTGTTGAGATCAAGCCATTCCATTCCTACCATATGAAACTTGATCTCTAGCCTTCCCAAGTTGCTTTCCACTCAAACCTTTCTTCCACCACAGCCATATCAGTGAGGAGAGTTGAGTGTTGGGGAGATTATCATCTAAAGCACAAGAGCAAGGAGTTCATCATCATCAACACCGTCTATTACCTTTTGGGGGGTGGTGCCTCCTAGATTGGTTAGGTGTCGCTTGGGAGCCTCCGTCTATGAGATGTGGAGTTGAACCAAGAAGTTTGTAAGGGCAAGGAGATCGCCTACTTCGTGAAGATCTACCCCGAGTAAGGCTAGTCCTCCGTGGGCGTAGGCCATGATGGAATAGACAAGGTTGCTTCTTCGTGGACCCTTTGTGGGTGGAGCCCTCCGTGGACTCGCGCAGCCGTTACCCTCCGTGGGTTGAAGTCTCCATCAACGTGGATGTACGATAGCACCACCTATCGGAACCACGACAAAAATCTTCGTGTCACCAAACTGCGTTTGATCTTCTCCACCTCTCTTTTACATGTGCAATTTACTTTCCGCTGCATATACTCTAGAATTGCATGTGTAGGGTGATACTTGTTGTGATCTTAATTGTGAAACTGCCAAAAACATTGCATGATCTAAAGGCAGATTTTTTATATTGTCAAGTAGTCTAATCACCCCCCCTCTAGACCTACTTTCGATCCTACATGGTGGAAGTTTTAGCTTGGACCTTAATCCTCAATATCTCATGAGAATATGCTTATGCATTAAAGAGGAGTCCATCATCTATTTTCTATGTTGTCCCGGTATGGATGTCCTCAAGTTGAGATTTATCAAAAACGAGAAATCAAATGCGATCTATCTCCTTGGACCTTTGTACAGGTGGCATAGAGGTACCCCTTTGTGACACTTGGTTAAAACATATGCAATGCAATGATAACCCATGGGGATCCGAGCTAATTAGGACAAGGAGCGAGCACTATTGGTATTCGATGCATGAGGCTTGCAACTTATAAGATGTTTTATACATGACACATATGAAGTACTACTACCGTTGACACAATTGCTTCCATGTTTTCAAAATAAAAAGCTTTAGCACTTAACCTTTCTTTTACCTTTATGTTAAAGCACCAACTACTGAGAGCATGATTGTCATTCTGAGTGTAATGTGCATTGTCCCAAAGTAGCATTGTCTTTTGCATGATTGTGATATCGTTTATTCTGAAATGATTGTATCTAGTCATCACTTAAACCTTGAAGGTGCCCTTGCATTTATGTTTTGCATCACTAAAGGGGGCAAGCTAGATATCACTTTATCATATTTGCACATCATGTTCATTGCAAATCTTTTTGATGTTTCAGTTTCATGTTGTAAAACTTTCAGTCATTTGTGATTTTCTCTTGAGACAACTTAATTACTATAGAATCATTGTCTCAGTAAGCTTTTGTCATATGACTATGAGAAAGTCCTATATGGTTAATAGCATGTCACCACAGAAATTATTCTTTTTATCATTTACCTACTCGAGGACGAGCAGGGATTAAGCTTGGGGATGTTGATACGTCCAAAACGTATCTATAATTTCTGCTTGCTCCATGCCACTTTTGGGTGATATTGCTATGATATTCATACACTTCCATACACTTTTGATCATATTTGGACTAACTTACTAATGCAGTGCACCCCAGTGCCAGTTTCTGTTTTCGGCTGTTTTTGTATTTCAGGTTTTCACGTTTCGAGAACTGCCCAGAAAAATCCAGAAAAATTATATAAAAAAATCAGCGAACCGGAAACAACACTGCGTCCGAAGGGCAGCCTGGGGGGGCACAGGGGCTCCAAGCGCCCTGTGGGCGCGCCCCCCTGGGCCGCACCGGGGGGGGGGGGGGCGCCTGGGCCCCCCGAGGCTCCCCCGGTGCCCTACTTTGGCATATATTTAAAGGGTCCTCCGTAACCCTCAGAACATGACTTCTTTTCGCGATCCCATCTCTGTTCCACCGCCGCCGCTGCTTCCAAGATAGGGAGCACCAGGAGAACTCTTCCCGGCACCCTGCCGGAGGGGAGGATCACCACCGGGAGCTTCTCCACCACCATGGACGCCTCCCGGATGACTCGTGAGTAGTCTCCCTTGGACCATGAGTCCATGACCAGTAGCTATGTGATGTTCTCCTCCCGTTCTTGTGCTTCACTAATTAGTCCTCGTGAGCTGCCCTACATGATCAAGGCACCTATGTAATCCTTATGCTGTTGCTATGTTGAGTTTGCTGGGATCCGATGGATTATGAGATTATGTTCAGATTGATCTTGAGTAATATACTAGTGGCTGGGGCGTGCCATTGGCACGCCTCCTAAGCGTTCATGTGCACACTTATCTTGCTTATGCACGTCCGCCGGTCTAGTCTGATCCGTGATTAGACAAATGTCTTCTTCAACAGTAGACTATCCAGGACAACCCTAGTAGAAGGTAGATTTGAAAAACTTGCAGTTGCCTAGGTCAATCCTCTCTTCTTCAAGAGTTAACAAAACGCATGCCAAGCTTCTATCACAAAAAATGATTGGGACCAACCACCAACATACTTCAATATGGTGATGGTTTATGGGTACCATGTTCGAAGTCAGAATCGTCAACTATCCTATCTAATGACTCAATAACCAATAATGAGTCTCCAACATGGACATCATTGACAAGAACTTGAACTGTTATTGCATCCGAATTCAAAATGCCATCTGAAGGAAGATCATCGCCTGATGATGTAACGACTAGCCTCGACTGAGGAGATAAGAGTGACTGCCATATAATATGAGACATAGTTAGTTATTATATTAGTTATATTGGTCAAGAGATTATAGACATGTATGCTAATGAAAGTATCAACCTTCTTATTTTAGCTTCTAGGAATGCATAAAGTAAATGTTGCACATGTTCATACAATGCGTAGATATGTACTCCCTCCGTAAACTAATATAAAAGCGTTTAGATCACTACTTTAGTTTACGGAGGGAGTACTTACAATGAGCTCATTCATACTACTAGATGCCTTAAGCCTAGCACTTTCCTCGAGAGATCCGCCCAGAATTACACATCCAAGAAAGATGACCTACATGGTACAAGATGAATTCCTTGAAAAAAGAACTTTCTTAAAACATAGTTCAACTGTTGTTTGATCAACTGCCAAATCAAATGAAGTAATGTGGAAGACAGAAACAGGGTTTGTACATTGAATGATTCAATTATACAGTGACTGGCTTGCTAATAAATATGCCCAACAAAGAAATGTTGGGCATTGACACTAATTTTGTTAATAAACTCAAAAGCAGAGTAACTTCATTAACGGGCAGTAATACAGTGCCAGAACACAAGAGCAGGTGGCAGCAAGTACATAGGAATTCTATTTTCATGCATGGAAGATTGCTCACCGGTTCATCGAAGAAGGTTGAATTCCATTCCAATTCAGGGTTCATCAAGGAAACCTTCATACAAGAAAATCTGTATCAGACTATTATTAGTATTCTTGTGTGTCTGAAGAATAGCCGCTATAATTTTACTTACCGCAGCTGCAGACCCAAATCCTACAAGAGAATTCATGTTGGGGGAACCTTGCTTGAATCCTCTAAGACCATCGAAAAGTATATATGAGAAAGAGTTGCATTTACCACAATGTAAGGAAGAATTAATAAAATACCTGAAGAACAGAGTGCAAGACCATGCTGGAAATCGGTTTCAGGGTCAACTTGCATTTTATTCTTGAAAAGCAGTTTTCTTAACCCTGAATAAAGAATGCACAATCCCAAGACTCTGTCCTTATTTCTCCGTTTCTTAGGAGGAAATGGACAAATGTCTCATTGCTTAAGATACCACCATACCAAGCAAAAGCTCATGAATCGAAAACCAATATTGTACTAACGACAACTAATTGTAGAGCCAAAGTTTGAACCATCTTGTGTCGACACTTCAGACACCCTACCTGGTGAATACTGAGTTTTCTATCATTCATACAAACTAATTATATATGTGGTAATTTATCTACCAGTCACTATCCTTGTGGAAACATAACTACACTCTTCGGCCCACAATATAAGATCGTTTTTCAAGCTATGTTTGCTTGAAAAATTGAAATCTTATATTGTGGGACGGAGGGAGTAGTAACAACAAGTACACTAAGATGATATTGGAGCCAAGTATACCTCTTCCAGGATCTTCTGCAGACCCTCCCATCTATCAAATTAGAGGTTTGAGCTCAGGGGTGAGGACGGCGACGGAGGCACTCTGTCCCGCGAGCCTCCACCATTGGTCTGTCCGTGCATACTTTCTGTGCCTTCCACTTCTTCTGCTTCCGCTTCGGAGGCTGGAACCACCTTAATCGCTGCATCAAACACCTTGATATTCTGCACCATGCAAACAAAACAACAATTATCACTAGCTGAACTATGCGTCTAACCTTGCACTATACTGTAAAAAAACAAGAAGATTTTTTCAACTTTTACCTGCTGTGTTTTTGAGCTGCACCCAACGTAGGCCTTCCCGCCAATTACCTTCTTCAGATCTTCATCCTACAATCAATACAGAGATGAGATCACTGTCTTGCCCCCAAATGCTGGGAAGTGGCCAGACAGAAGCATATGCAATTTACTTTTTAAAGAACTGCTCCAAGGTGATCCACAAAAACTGTTTGCCATCCCGCAGACCTATGAACATCAACAAAGTGGTCACGCGCTCTTGAGTTACACATCATTTCTTACAGCAAAACTAATAAAGCAAGCAGCAATAGACTGAAACAAGCGAAATAATGTCACTGGTTAGAAAACATTTCTTACAGTCAACTTGTTATTGGGCATCAGGTAATGCAACCAAATGCCAAGTGGCTACAATAGTACTGTGTTCCACGTGTTCTCAAATTGAGTAAATTGCCGTGAATATGACAATAACGTGTAGATGGCTCTAAGAGGTAATAACATCAAGAATTTCTGTCAAACTGAAAACTGAATGAAATCTGGTTAGAAACATACCTCTGTACATTGGACTTGAGCTAAAGAATATGAAATGCAATCAGACGGAACCTATTCTTAAGTTAAAACTTGACGTGGACGAGAGTATCAACAAAGGAAGGAGACAAGAGAAAACCCATCCTCATCTCCACGATCGACGCTGACAGCCTTTCTATCCCTGTGACAGGCAGAGCTGAACTGATGTATTCCACGCCTGAAACACCGGGAACTGAACATGGACCCTCGGCCGATGCCTGCTCTGAACCCGTCCTAATGCACAGCAGGCCAGCGTATCTGCGACACAGTGCTACCAGCTTGTTCTTCAGACGTTGGATCGTTTCCTTCAGCTCTTGAACCTCACGACGAACGGCCGCAGTGGTCTCTTCAAATGCTTCGGCCCAGAAACGCATGGCGCTCAGCTCCGTCCGCAAGCGCATCATCTCGTCGTAGCTGTCATCAATCAAAACAAGATGGTTGTGCTCTTTCAGGTACTTCAGAGCGGCACCGTACGCCGACTCGATCGCGCCGTCCACCGTTTGCAGCCAGTGGCCATGGAACACCAACTCCTGATCCTATCCACCGGCAGGTCCCGGCGGTGACAGGATCTTAACCATTGCGGCGAACACATCCGGCGTCACCTCTTCGACCACCGTATTCTTCCACACTAGATTCAGCTGCGGCGCGACGACCTCGAACATCATCTTCTTGCTTAGCGTAACCACCCACGGATGCTGCACAAACGTATCAGACGCCGTCACCATTACTAGCAGATCACTACCAGTAAAAGAGACGATGACACACACACACACACACTCAACTGACCCTTGTCAGAATGGGTCCCACACTTGCTCTTATCAGGCTAGGTGTACACAACTTCCTTCCTCCAAGCAGTATCTATATGAACCAAGCTCATGCACCGAACACAGATAGAGTTCAAGACAGGTGGTACATTTAGGCACAAAGCCTCATGAGTTATAACAGTAGACCGTTTGGGTATTCCTTGCTAAGTTCTTCATTGTTCCATGGCCTCTGAAAATGCAGCAGTGTGATGTCACACTATTGGTACAGAAAAACTGATACAAAAACGAAAAGAAAACCTGAAAATTGTGCTTATGTGTAGTATAGTGCCTGGCCATCAATATTTTGCATCAAATATCAGCAAATCCTCTAAATACATATATCATGAAGCTCTTCTAATAATCTAGTAACATAGTCCAGATTGGCCGATGCGGACATATCTGTGCCTAAGCAGAAAAAAAACTATTAGGCCATCAGAACAAGTATTATTTAGCAATCATTGCAATTAAGGAGAGGAAGGACGAGACAAACAAAAATGCATACACACAGCTATCTGTTGGTGAAACAAACATACGGCAGGCGGGCTAGCAAGACATCTCTCCGGACTACACTATCAAGTTTCAAAGTGAAGATTTTTGCAAACTTTGTAAGTGTGTCATGATTATGAGCAGTACCAGTACGTCGACTCGACATGTTTTAAGATGCTAAATCTATTCTAGATAAATTTTCGAGTGGAAGCTCATAAGAATCTATTTTTTGTCAGTGGAAGGTAGATAACTTCCTCTCACCTGTCTGGAGGCACCTAAATCTACAGGCAAACAATTCTATGTTGCTTATCATTTCATCTTCTATCTACTCATTGCAAATTTGTGTTGAGGAGCTTTACACAGAATTAGTATATCTTGTAATAATTAGTTTTTATTGCTCAAACAAAGGCTTGGGAGTTTTCTTGCTGGGACGGCTAATGGTCATGTGAATCAGGCTACTGTACCTTGACAGCCGAGAGATCAACTTTCGTTGTTACATCACTAGGTTACAGTTGAACAAATTGGAAGAAGTTTATGTGCAAATTTAATCGAGAATCATGTAAACCAGACACCCTATCGCCATATCAAGAAGTTTATTCAGTATAAATCAGAAACAAACTTGATAGAACCAACCATATAAATGCTCTCATGTATCACCCAGGAAGTTTACTCCCTGCACTGTATCTTGGATATTAGTTCATTAGTTCAGGTGATCAGTACCCAAGCAGACTAAAAAACAAGTGGGGTGGTAAATCCAAATTCAAAACTGGCGTATTATAGTGGTAAAGATATTGGTATAAACAGAACATGACACCACAATGATATGTAGTAATTCTGTAGTTTTGTAGCATAAAAAGAATTGAACAATCCTGTTATCCAAGTCTATAACCAGACGTACAATACATAACTTTAGAAATTTAGTATAGTATATATATAGTGTAATTTTTTCAGTCACACAGGTAACTAAAAAACAGGAGTAGACAGGTCTAATGAAGCTCCCCTCCAGCTGATTTTTCAATCGGATGCCAATATAGTTTAGCCTTTATGGCCTGTGTTTGTGACAAGGTAAAAGAAGGAACATGATGAAAGAAGAAGAAACATGACCACACGAATGGAGACAAGGAAGCAACCCATCGCCGTAGACAGAACGAAACCAACGGCGTCGCTGGAGCTCGTCTCCGGCCGTGCGGCAATTATATTTTCCTCGTCCCCAGCATCTGTTGCTTTGTATCTTGACAGAGAATCCAGAATGAAAACGTGTCCCCACCTCCAAATCCACCGAACATGATAAGAAGTTGAGAACCCAGTATAACAATAACTGCATCATACTATTGGCTTCCATTCATAGTAGTCAGAAGCTTTATCAATGTATGTCTTGTGATCTCAAAGATTGGACGAGCACTGCTGTCCAGAATCTCAGCAACAACATTTGCAACCATCATACATTATTGTCAAAAATTAAGTCTTTGAGGGCCTCTAGAAATCCTCTGTCCTCCACTAGCTCAGCATTTATATCATAAATCCTAGCAATACAAATAGCTCCTGTCTTCCACACATGGATCATCTTGCTCTGAAAAAATTCAAGGCACAAGCATAGACTTAATTCAATGGAAGAAGGCATCAAACTGATGTGCATAGTTGCAGCTACCTCTGCACAAATATAATTCTTGCATCATGTGCATCACAGTTACCTTGAACAACAATGATAATAATGATTCTCCATGTCATCAAAATCTCACCAGAATAAGATCAGCTACAGATGACGTACATCACAACTTTTTAAGCCAAAACCCCAAGCAAGCATACATATAGAAGATGGACTACTTAAAGCAGTGTGTTGTCGGATTGGAATCACCCTTGCCTCACTGTAAGAAATATAGCCTAGTTCCACCATGATTACCTAAAGCAAAGAGACATAAACTGGCTTAGATCGAAGTAACCCAGTGAATCTTGCATAGATGGGAATGAAGGGAGGGGGAGAGGGATAGAGCGAGATGGATCTCGAGTTGGGGGGGGGGGAGAACGATTGGGAAAGCTGACCTTGGCATCGACCATAGCTGGATGACTCCCTCCGACCAGTGCTCCTCTCATCTCCCTCCCAGGCTTTCTTCCTCGGTGACCAATCCTCCTCCCTGGTCGGTTACTCGTCGGCGTCGCCCCTCTGTTCCAGATCGAGCGAGGAAATCAGCTGGCCCTGCCCCCTTAACTCCTCTCCTGCTGCAGCCACAAGGCTCCCCGAAGGAAAACGTGGAGGAGAGAGACGAGGAGAGGAGGACGGATCTGGATGGATGGGAGGAAGGACTGGGGCCAGGGGAGGTCGTTGGTGTGTCACCCGCCACTGGGACTCACCGGAATCGGCCGGCATGGCCGCCGGCGGCGGCGGCGGCGAGGAGGAGTCGCGGGGGGAGAGAGAGATTGTAAGAGAGGAGACGAGGGGAAGGTTGCGTGCGAGAGCAAGGAGCATCGACGGGTCGACGCGTTTTTTACTTTTCCCCTTCGGCCCTCGCCAATCCTTTGTGCCACGTGGATGCAGCGAGGGAGCGCCCTTACCGCGACTATTAAAGGGTTTAATTTGATTCACCTCTTTTATATTTTAGTTCATAAGTAATTCTTGCATGTTCTCCGTTGTTATTTATTGCTTTGGCCGAGTAATAGGTAGTGACTCCAAGAGGGAACGTTATGCTCGATTGTGGGTTCATGCCCCTCGATGACTAGCTTGAGTGACAGAAACATGAGTCTAGGGGATGTGCTGTTGCCACAAGGGGGAAAACAACGGTGCTTGTGCCCGCGGGTGCAAGGATTGTTTACTTTACGCAAAGTTCTTTTAATGCAGTTGTCTGTTGCATTGAGTTTACACTATGGGTGGGACTCGCAACATAATACCAGCGAGATGTTCTGGATAGATATCTCAAGGTGGATGCTTAGTAGTAGATATTGATGGATTTCGGTCTACTTACTTTGGCGTACCGCCCATGCTTTGAACCTCAACCTTTCTTGCAATGTAATCAGCATTGGTTTGCGTTCGTGGTCCTGTCAATTGCCCAGCTGTAATTTGTTTACCTCACATAGCTGTTTTATCATCTTTTGGGAGAGAGACATCACTAGTGAACATCATGAGACTCCGGTCCATATTACCATCATTGATCACATTCACTATTTACTTTTCGCTATTTACTTACTATTGCAAAACACTATCTATCACTACTATCATATTGCTTTTAACCCTTTGTGAACTACAAGGCCGGAGAGATTGACAACCTCTCTGTACTCGTTGGGAGCAAAGTTATTTGTATCTGTGTGCAGGTCCACGTTGATTGCTAATTGCGCCGTTAGCAATTGACACCTACTTGTTGAACCTAGGAGCCTCTGGGGATTCGATCCTTGGCATCTTTGCTAGGAGAAAACACTTCTACTTACTGCATCTTACACCTTCCACTTGGGGTAACCAACGAGGGGTTCGAGGCCCATCAAGGAGTATTTTCTTGCGCCGTTGTCGGGGACTCTACTCTTCAGGATAGGGGAGTTGCATGCTATCTTTTACCTTTGATTTTTAGTCTTGTTAGTTTACCTTTCATTTTTGCTTTAGTTCCTTTTATCGAAAATCACAAAAATAGTTATCTTGCTTGCTTGCTACTATGGGTTCCATGCCTAACACCTTCGTGGAAAGGCTATTTATGCCATTAGGAACACGGCAGGACGCGGGTGGCAATACGAATTCGGATACGAAGATACCCCCGACCGAACTTAACCAAGACGTCATCGGAGACCTGGACATGCATATAACTCCTTCGGCTCACGAGATAATGGATGTCATAGCCTCCTAGACAGAACCCTTCCTAGCCTACCTTAAAAGGCAGGAGCTCCCCGATGACCAAAATGAGGCCCGCCGCATAGTCCTGCATTCTAAAGCCTACAAAGTTCACAAAGCTGAACTATATAAGAAAAGCACAACTGGTGTTCTACAAAGGTGCATCTCCGAAGAGGAGGGAAGACAAAATCTCACTGAAATACACGCTGGAATGGGCGGACACCATGCCGCAGCCCGGGCGCTCGTAGGCAAGGCTTTTCAAGATGGCTTTTACTGGCCCACTGCCTGAGCAGATGCCCAGACCTTAGTCCAACACTACATTGGCTGCCAGCTCTTTGGAAATCAAAGTCACATGCCTCCCACCGCTCTGAGAACAATCCCCATTACTTGGCCATTTGCGGTCTGGGGGCTGGATATGGTCGAACCCCTTAAAGGGGGAAGCCATAAAAAGAAATACGTGTTGGTGATTGAAGATAAATTCACTAAATGGATAGAAGCCAAGCCAACACTAGTAGAAAAAGGTCAAACGTGAAGCACATTAGTGCCGGTTTGAATTTGAGCCGGCACTAATGTGTACATTAGTGCCGGTTCCAACGGCTAGCTGGGCCGCTCTCATTAGTACCGGTTCGTGGCGAAACTTTAGCACCGGTTTGTGCCACGAACCGGTACTAATGAGAGTGGTGGCAGGATGTTGTCAGTCTAGGGGCCCTCCAGCACCTTTAGTACCGGTTCTTGGCATGAACCGGTGCTAAAGGTGGTCGTACATAAACCCTTCGTCCCCCCAAGCTCGCTCTGTTCTTCCCCTTTCCCCTCTCCCTCTCTGTTCTTCCCCTCTTCCTCTCGAGCTCATCACACATTTTGCCCAAAATTTGTCAATATTTGAAGGCCCCATCCATTCAAATGATCACAAAGGTTAGCAACTTTGTCCTTTCATCTCTCATTGCTAGATTAGCTCTTGCAATGCTTTATATAGTGATTAATTTGTGAGTTTAGTAATTTGGGAGGAAATATATGTGCTAGTATTTGATTTATATGCAATTTGAGGTCCAAAATAACGCTTAGTTTGCATATCTAGGAGAGGTTAAATTTAGTTGAAAGAGAAAACGAGTACTTGAAAGAAAAATTGAAAAGAATTGAGGACGAGAAGATGGTTGCATATTGCCGATGTCGTCGATGATCACAAGATCAAGATGGAGAAAATGCACTTGAAGATTAGAAAGATTAGAAAATATGCCATCGATAGTGAGGCTTGTTATCATTATGCTGTTGGATCAATTGTTACCTTAGTTGCGATCTTGATCGCATTTGTTGTTGCATTTAAATGCTTTAGCTGGAGAGTTATTTGTTTGTTGCATTTAAGTGTTGTATGAACTTTATGTATGAACTTGTATTAAGTTGGTGTTTTTGGTGCTGTGTATTGAAGATGAGTCGACAATGGATGTACGATGACCAATGCTCTCCCGAGTTCATTAACGGCGTGCAAACTTTTCTACTTGCGGCTGAGGCAAACAAGCGGGCGGATGGTTTTATGCCTTGTCCATGTGCTGTCTGTAAGAAAGGTCAAAATTACTCTAAGTCAAGAACCATTCACGTCCACCTGTTTAAGTCCGGTTTCGTGCCCCACTATAATGTTTGGACCAAGCAAGGAGAAAGAGGGGTTATGATGGAAGATAATGAAGAATAAGAGGACGACGACAACTATCCTGGCCATGGGTTCCCTGAATACGATGATACAATAATGGGGGAAGAAGCTAAGCCAGTAATGCGGGAAGATGATGAGCCGCCAATGCGGGAAGAAGCTGAAGAAGAGGCATCAGATGAGCCCGTTGATGATCTAGGTCGGGCCATTGCCGATGCAAAGAGAAACTGTGCAAGTGATTTGGAGAAGAAGAAGTTGCAGCGCATGTTAGAGGATCACAAAAATTGTTGTACCCGAATTGCGTAGGTGACAAGAAAAAGCTGGGCACCACACTGGAATTGCTGCAATGGAAGGCAGAGAATGGTGTATCTGACAAGGGATTTGGAAAGTTGCTGGTAATGATAAAGGATATGCTTCCAAAGGACAAGGAATTACCGGAGAGCACGTACGAAGCAAAGAAAGCTGTCTGCCCTATAGGGTTAGAGGTGCAGAAGATACATGCATGCCCTAATGATTGCATCCTCTATCGTGGTGAGTACGCGGATTTGAACGCTTGCCCAGTATGCAGTGCATTGCGCTATAAGATCAGCCGCGATGACCCTGGTGATGTCGAGGGCGAGCGCCCCAGGAAGAAGATTCCTGCCAAGGTGATGTGGTATGCTCCTATAATACCGTGGTTGAAACGTTTGTTACAAAACAAAGAGCATGCCAAGGCAATGCGATGGCACAGAGAAGACCGTAAGAAAGACGGAAAGTTGAGAGTACCCGCTAACGGGTCGCAGTGGAGAAAAATCGAAAGAAAGTACGGGAAGGAGTTTGCAGATGATGCAAGGAGCGTATGGTTTGGTCTAAGCGCAGATGGCCTTAATCCTTTTGGGGAGCAGAGCAGCAACCATAGCGCCTGGCATGTGACTCTATGTTTGTATAACCTTCCTCCTTGGTTGTGCATGAAGCGGAAGTTCATTATGATGCCAGTGCTCATCCAAGGCCCTAAGCAACCCAACAACGACATTGATGTGTACCTAAGGCCATTACTTGAAGAACTCTTACAACTTTGGAATGGAACAGGTGTACGTGCGTGGGATGAGCACATGGGGGAAGAATTTGACCTAAAGGCATTGCTGTTCGTGACCATCAATGATTGGCCTGCTCTCAGTAACCTTTCAGGACAGACAAACAAGGGATACCGCGCATGCATGCACTGTTTGGACGATACCGACAGTATATATTTGGCTAATTGTAAGAAGAATGTGTACCTGGGACATCGTCAATTTCTTCCGAGAAGGCATCCCGTAAGAAAGAAAGGAAAGCATTTCAAAGGTGAGGCGGACCACCGGACGAAGCCTTGCCACCCTACTGGTGCAGATGTACATGATATGGTCAAGGATTTGAAGGTTGTCTTTGGAAAGGGTCCTGGTGGACAACCTGTTCCAAATGTGTGGGTGTACAAAAAGAGAGGTACACTTTTTGTACCCCTATAACTGTGCACGGGCAGTCTGAGCCACGGGCACCACCACACCAAGCACAGCAGGGGAGGTGAGCCAAGGTAAGACCGAAGCTCGATAGAACTGGAGCAACGCCAAGAACAAGACCACAAAGAGCAAAGGGACGAAGTGGATCTTGCCGGGAGCTAGTTTCGGCAGCCCTGGCAAGATTCTTGCCGGGGCCGGCTCTGGCAGCCCCGGCAAGACCCTCGCCGCGGCAGCTCGCCCCACGCCTATGGAGCGGATCACCCTTGAGTCCACTGCCCCCATGGGGCAAGGATTCGGGAGATATCCCCATGGTGGCATGCAGATTTTTGTGAAGACATTCAAGGACAGATACAAGCTAAGAGGACGACGACCCTTGGTGGGATGCTAGCCAAGAAGACAACAAGGCCTCTGGCAAGCACCTTGCTGGGGATGATAGCAGGCGCCGCGGCAAGACCCTTGCAGGGGCCCCGGCAAGGCCCTTGCCGAGGACACCTCGCAGGGCCACCATCAGGCCCGCACCAACTACGCATCCACCGCCCCATGCAGCTGCCGACCCAACTAGCTGGGCAGGCACCTGCGTGGCAACATGCAAATCCTCGTGGAGACCCGCCGTTGCGCCACCTCAGCTACCTGCCTGCCTACATGGCATCTTAGGCACCGCTGGCCAGGGCGCGTGTCAACACAAGGAAGAGCGGCGACGGACTAGACGGACGTCTCCCCCGTCCTCGATAAAGCGAGGACACCTAAGCTAGGCGCATTAAATGCACCTTGTCATATAATGCGAGGGATAACCTTGCATCACTGTACCCTTTCCACCTCCTGTGTGCCACTGTGGCAACCCCTTTTCCCTATAAAAGGAGGCCCGATGCGACCAGGAGAAGGATTCGGCTTTTTAGAACTCCTCACGACTCGACTTTTAGAGCTCCTCATTAGCTGAAGAACACAAACATATAATCCACCAAAGCAGGAGTAGGTTTTTACGCATCTTTGCGGCCCGAACCTGGGTAGAGGAACTGTGTGCTAACTGTTAGATCCGCTCTTCTCTCAACCTCGCGCCCCACAACCGTAGTAGGGATTCTTGTGATCCCATAGGTGTCGATCCAAATACCCCGACATCTTTGGCGTGCCAGGTAGAGGGAGGCGCAGTTGTGAGAATCAGCTCTAGCAGTTGGCCCAACGCTCTTCCATCTTCATGGACCTTTGAGAAGGAAGGAGGCCGGAAGATCTGCGCTCGAGCGGCTACAAATAGAAACTAAGTTACATCGAACCCTGGATATTTCTATCCTATTATTTAAGGTTGTTATCCTTGGATCTATCGTTCTTTGTGCAAAAAGAAACCTGCACGCAAATGTGGCCCTACCCAATCGGCAACGCCTTTGCTCTGTTTCGAGTCCGCTCAACAGTTCAGGCGGCTGCGTTGGAGAAGGTAGGGTAGCCTTCCGCAATTGGCAAGGCTCTCGACTCCAACTCGAGTCAAACTCGACAGTTTGAGCGGCTGCGTTAAGGGCGGCAAGGTGGCGCACCTGGCAGCACGCTGGCCCGACAGGCCAATGGGGACCCGTCCCCAAGAGGCCACCTTGGGTTTTTCGCGCCGGCGAGCCTACCCAGCTAGCGTAGGGTGGACACACAAAGAGGCAGAAAACAGGAAAATAACATGCATGATTTCAAAGATATTTCAAAGTTATATTACATCATGTCATCGGTGCGGTTCTAAATAAAGATAAAATTTGTCTTGGTCATGAACCCGCAGCGGCGAAGAAGAACGGGATGCCTAATCCCGGCACTGGCCCTCCACCCTCTTGATTTCGTTGATGCGGCTGATGACGGGCTTGATGCGCTCCTTGAGCACCATGAGGTCAGCATCCTCCGACAAGCTGTCCATCGTGGCTTCGAAGTCGAGGATGGGGTTCCAGAATGCCACCTTGATGAGGACCTTGGTCATGACCCCCTGGCAAAGCCTCCGGGTTTCCCCGGCGAGCGTAGCCGTTCTGTTGGAGTGGAGATCAGCCAATGCACCGAAGACGCCCTCGAAGAACAGGGTCAGCTTGGCGTTGACGGACCCGCTTCGCTCAGGGGCATACCTCACGTTTGGCATCCCCATGAGGGTTAACTACGAGGTAACCCTGCCGGCGATGTCCTCCAGCCGGTTGATCCACCTGTTCTCGCCCGCCACGTACTTTTGGTGGGAGGCGCCCTCGTCCGCCCGTAGCTGCTTCTCCTCCTCCAGCCTTTTGGTCAAGGTCTCCTCCCGAGCGGAGCTCTCCGACAACATCTTCTCGAGATTCTCCAGCCTCAGCCTGAGATCTCTGATGGAGTTTTGTGCCTCGGAGAGCTCACCAGCCCCGCTGATGACTGCTCCCTGCGCCTCTATTAAGGCGCAGTTGAGCCTGTTCTTTTCGTCAGACAGCTTGAGGACCTGCTCCTTCAGCTCGTCCCGCTCCACCTCTAGCTCTTACACCTTGCCGGCGAAGACCACTGGGCATCGAGTGCCTCCTTGTGCCTCTGCCCCAGCTCGCGAGTCCGCCGCTCGACAAGGACCTCGAGCTCCTCATCCTTGCCGCGGAGCATTGCGGCAAGCTTCGCCTCATGCGTGGCGAGGTCCTCCTCCTGGGAATCGAGGGTAGCTTGATGCTGGTTCCGGGCGGCCTCCGCCGCGGCAGCCAAGTTCGCTGCCTCTTCCTGGGCATTCTCGATGTCGGCCATCTTCATAATGAGCTCCGCATCACGCTTGGCCAATTCTTCCCGGAAGGCCCTCTGCTCCTCGCGGGATTGGTGAAACCAGGTTTGCGCCTCAGTAACGCGCGCCTGGAAGTCCACCTCCGCCTCATCCACCGCTGCCGTTCTAGACTTAACCTTGTCCAGACGGGCGCGGTAGAGCGCCTGGAGCTTCCGGAAATTCGCCCCCATGGCCCGGAAGAGCTGCCCTTCTGGAGAGCCATCGCCGCCGGTGCCCGGTTCATCAACAACCTCGAGCCCGGTGGCGGCGAGCACCTCGCCGTCGAAGACTTCCCCTCCGGCGGGCGCTCGGGAGCTCGATGCCCCTGCAAGATGGACGAAGAGGTCGTCGCCCACCTTCAGATACCTGACGGGGCACGAGGTTGCGGAGGAAGAAGGCTGATCATCAATCGCCTCTTCCTCGGCTGTGGCCTTGCCGGCCTCCCCGGCAGGCTCACCGCCGGCACCCTCGGCGGCGCCCTTGGCGGCATCCTCGGCGGCCTTATCCGTGGCGGCCCCGGCAGCGTCCTTGGCGGCCTCCTCGGCGGCAATCTTGTCGGCCTCCACCGCGGCCTCCTCAGCAACTTCCTCGATGACGGCGTGCACGTCCTCCATATCCGTTGGAGAAGGGCCTGGGCAGTGATGGGGATGATGAAGCCAAGAAAAAGGTTAAGGGAAAAGCAAAGACAAAAGACAAGCAACTCACCAGTGCCGGCCTGTGAAGCGGAAGTCCCCTCCCCGCCGGCGTCTGGCGCCGTGGCAGAGCCACCAGCGCCCAAGTTCCCCTCTTCCTCCGTGCGTGTGGGCTCCATGCTTGGTGCCCTTGCCGGGGACGCCCCTCGCGGCGGCGTAGTCGATGGGGGTGGTGCGTTGGAGGTAGCCCCCTGCGGCTCCTCCTGCTGCTGCTCCCGTCCTGCAAAACCGGCAAGGTCAGCGCCATAGCATCAAACACCTACTGCATGTCGAGCGAGAAGAGGATGAAGAACTTACGCTGGGGGCTGTGCCGGGGGCTGCCGTCTCGGCTGCTCAGCACCACCAGTGGTGTTCCTAAAGCCCCAGCAGGGGGCTGGCTGCTCGCCGAAGCCTTGGCCCTCTTTATCCTCTGGGCCAACGTCTCTGCGTCCCTGAAGAAGCAAGAACAGATCAAGATGAGTGGCATGGTTTGGGAAGATGGAAATGGCAGTAAGAAATGGAATACTTACTCGTCGTCCATCTCCTCCTCCTCCGCCACTTTCCTCTTCCTCTTCGGGCTGAGAGGCCCGAGATCGAAGGGGAACTCCGCGTTGCCATCCGAGTCGATGCCTGCCGGGGTAGGCGAAGGAGGGGACGGAGTTTGTGCGTGCCTAGACGGAGAAAGGGCTGCCGTTTTCTTCTTCCCGGCAGCCTTCGTCAGCCTCCTTGCCGCCGTGGCCCTCGTGTGGCGCCCGGACCCCTCCAGGGTCAATTGAGGCTGTGCAGTCTTGCCGGGCCGGACCGGCTCGCCGGAACAGGCCCGCCGTAGGACTCGCCCTCTTCCCCTGGCTGGCGCCGAGCCGGTCGCCGCGCCCTCCTCCGACGATGACTCATCGACCACATCTTCGACCAGCGGAGCTCCGGTGCCGGCGCTGCTGGCCTCTCCGTCGTCCGACGCCCACTGGTCGAGCTCCTCCTCCTCCGCAGCCGTGGCATCCTTGTCCTCCACACCCCTGGCGCTGCCGACTTCCATGACGAGCTGCGCCTCCCTCGCCCTAGCGGCGATGTAGTCCAACTCCTCCTGGGTGGTGTCCCTGACAAGCCACCACTCGTCGTCAGGCTTGACGCACACCTCGACCTGAGTGTCGAAGAATTGTTGCACGACCTCGTCCGCCGACTCCTGCTAGCTCCGGACGGGGCCATGCGCGTTGCATTCCGGCATCATGGCGACGATCTCGGACTGGCGCGAATTGTTGCACAGCGGGACCACCCCCGCTGGCATCTTGAAGAGCTGCCCCTTGGTGGCCTTGCCGGCCTTTGCGGCGGCCTTCGCGGCCTTGCCGGTCCATTCGACGTTGCTGTCGGGACCCACATCCAGCTGGAAGAGACGCTGGCAGAAATGGGCGTGTCCCATCACTGTGAGGTTGTGGTCGAGGCCAGGGCGGAGCCGCATAACGTCCGCCAGGTTCTTAAAGAGCCAGGCTGGGCACCCCTTGTTGTACAACGGGGCGATCCGGCGGCGGATGAAGTCCGCCCCGATCATCTCGAGGGTGAGCCCGGCCTGGGCGAGCCGCTGGATCCTGGTGGTGGCGACGGTGAGCCTCCCGTCAGCGGCGTCGACGTTGCTCCAGTCACTACCACGGACCGGCGGCCCCCGGCGGACCCTACAGAATGTTGGCGGCCCGTCTTCTTCAATCCAGCACCACTGGCCGCGCAATTCATCCCACCTCTCCTTCACGGCGCCCTCCGGGTACGCTCCCTTGGATCTCGGAATCCAGGTGATGCATCCGGAGACGGCACCTCCCGGCTGGATTCGAGGGGTGAAATAGTGGCGGAAGAGCGCCGTGTTGGGCTGCACCCTGACGAAACCCTCACAAAGGTGTGCGAAGAAAGCCATGCACGCCACCGCATTCGGAGTATAATCCAAAAGGAGGAAGCCAAAAGTGTGCATGACATCACAGAAGAAATCGCAGAAGGGGGGACACAACCCGCAAGAAAAATAGTCAACGAATAAGGGGTACCGATTTGGGCCAGGTTCGGCGCAAGATGCCGGAACGACACGCGTCGCCGGATGACCCAAGTTCTCCCCCCCCGTCTCCACCCCCCAAAGGGGTTTGAAGGCAGCCCGGAGCTCGAAGACGTCGACCGACGACGGGATGAAGAAAGCAGCCTTCCTCCGGTCCCCCATGAACGTGCCCTTCGGCGGCCACATAGGCCCGGCGCCCTTGGCCACCCCCTTGCCCTTGGCGGGTTTGGACGCCATGGCGGCTGAGTAGGAGAGCTAAGGAAGGGAGATGGTGATACGTCCAAAACGTATCTATAATTTCTGCTTGCTCCATGCTTCTTTTGTGTGATATTGCTATGATATTGATGCACTTCCATACACCATTCATCATATTTGGACTAACCTATTAACTCAGTGCACCACAGTGCCAGTTCCTGTTTTCTGCTCTTTTTCTATTTCAGGTTTCCCCCATATTAAAAGTGCTCCCAAAATTCCAGGAAAATATAGGAAAAATCAGAGTATAGGAAGCTTCGCGAAGAACCAAAAATGGGCCAGAGGGGAGCCAGGGGAGGCCCAGGCGGCCACCTGGCGCGGCCCCACCCCTGGCCGCGCCAGGGGGGCGCCTGGGGCCCCTGCTCCGCCTCTGGCTGCCCCCCTTCGCCTATATATCCCTCTCGTCCCGAAACCCTCAAGGACAGAACCCTTTTTCGCGATCTCGCCTCTGTTCCGCCGCCGCAGCGCTTCCAAGATCGGGAGCATCAGGAGAACTCTTCCCAGCACCCTGCCGAAGGGGAGAACCACCACCGGGAGCTTGTCCACCACCATGGACGCTTCCCGGATGAGTCGTGAGTAGTCCACCTTGGACCATGGGTCCATGATCAGTAGCTATGTGATGTTCTCCTCCCCTCTTTGCTCTTCATGGTTTAGACCTCGTGAGCTGCCCTACATGATCGAGGCACATATGTAATCTTTTTGCTGTTGCTTTGCTGAGTTTGCTGGGATCTGATGGATTATGAGACTATGTTCAGATTGTGTTTGAGTAATATATTTGATTCACCTCTTTTATATCTTTGTTCTTGAGTAATTCTTGCATGTTCTCCGTTGCTGTTTATTGCTTTGGCCAAGTAGTAGGTAGTAACTCCAAGAGGGAGCGTTATGCTTGATGGTGGGTTCATGCCCCCTGATGACTAGCTTGAGTGACAGAAACAGGAGTCTAGGGGATGTGATGTTGCCACAAGGGAGAAAACAACGGTGCTTGTACTTGCGGGTGCAAGGATTGTTTACTTTACGCAAAGTTATTTTAATGCAGTTGTCTGTTGCTTTGAGTTTACACTTTGGGTGGGATTCGCAACTTAATATCAGCGAGATGTTCTGGATAGATATCTCAAGGTGGATGATTAGTAGTAGATGCAGATGGATTTCGGTCTACTTGCCTTGGCTTACCGCCCATGCTTTTGAGCCTCTACCTTTCTTTGCAGCATAGTTAGCATTGGTTTGCGCACATAATCCTGTCAATTGCCCAGCTGTAATTTGTTTACCTCGCTTTGCTGTTTTATCGTCTTTTGGGAGAGAGACATCACTAGTGAACATCATGGGACCCCCGTCCATATTACCACCGCTGATCACACCTTCTATTTACTTCCTGTTTTTATTTCCTAGTTGCAGTCTTAGCTATCATTATTATCTCTTGTGTTTGATCCTTTGTAAACAACAAGGCCGGAGGGATTGACAACCTCTCTGTACTCGTTGGGAGCAAAGTTATCTGTATCTGTGTGCTGGTCCCGTCAACCGCTAAGTTTCTGGCACCATTGACACCTACTTGTCGACCCTCGAAGTCTCACGGGATTCGATCCTTGGTATCTTTGCCAAGGGAAATTTGCCGCTACGCTACATCTCAACCTTCCACTTGGGGTAACCAACGAGGGGCGAGAAGCCATCAAGCAAGTTTCTGCCGCCGTTGCCGGGGACTCCACTCTTCAAGATAGGGGAGTTGCACGCTATCTTTTATCTTTGCTTTTTACTCTTGTTTGTTTACCTTGCAGTTTTTGCTTTAGTGTCCCTTACCAAAAATCACAAAAATAGTTATCTTGCTTGCTGCTGCTATGGGTTCCACCGAGAACACCAAGTTGTGTGACTTCACTAGTCATAACAACAGTGACTTTATCTGCACGCCTATTGCTACACCTGCCACTTCAGCACCTTCTTATGAGATTAAACCTGCTTTGCTGAACCTAGTTATGAAAGATCAATTCTCCGGTGCTGGAAATGATGCTGCTTTGCACTTAAATAATTTTGTTGAGCTATGTGATATGCAAAAGTACAAAGAAGAAGATGGTGATATTGTTAAGCTTAAGCTTTTTTCCTTTCTCCTTGAGAGGAGGAGCTAAAATCTGGTTTCAATCCTTGCCTAGGAATAGTATAGATTCTTGGGACAAGTGCAAGGATGCCTTTATTTGGAAGTACTATCCCCCTGCTAAAATTATCCAATTAAGGAGTAACATAATGAATTTTAAACAATTGGATAATGAACACGTTTCCCAAGCTTGGGAACGCATGAAATCTCTTGTCAAGAACTGCCCTACTCATGGTTTGACTACTTGGATGGTTATCCAAACTTTTTATGCAGGCTTGAACTTTACCTCGCGGAACTTGTTAGATTCGGCCGCGGTAGGAACCTTTATGTCAACTACCCTTGGTGCTGCCACGAAACTTCTCGACGAGATGATGACCAATTATTCCCAATGGCACACCAAACGCGCTCCAACAGGTAGGAAGGTAAACTCTGTCGAGGAGATTTCCTCCCTAAATGAAAAGGTTGACTTGATCATGTCTCTACTTTCCAAGCAATCTTCTATTGATCATCATGATGTTCCTTTAAATTCTTTGATTGCTCAAGATCAAGTAGATGTGAACTTTATCTCTAGAAACAATTTCAATAACAATGCTTATAGGAGTAATTTTGGTAGCAACCCTAGACCGTTCCCCTCTAATTCTTATGGGAACAACAATACTTATCCTAGCACCAAGAACTCCACTTCTGAACTAGAGATTATACTTAAAGACTTCATCACTACCCAAAAGGCCTTCAATAAGAGTGTAGAAGAAAAACTAGACAAACTAGATAATCTCTCTTTGAAGGTAGACAATTTAGCCCATGAGGTAGAGTTGCTTAAAATTAGAACTTCTCCTCTTGAGGAGAGGAAGACCACTCCTATGAATGCTATTCAAGTTCAAATTAATGAAAACATTAGGATGATGGCTAAACTTAAAGAGAGATGGGCTAGAGAAAAGGAGGAAGAAGATAGAATTAAGAGCCTTCCTACCCACCACACTGTTGCTACTATCCAAGTTGTTGAGGATATCCAAACTCTTAGCACCCAATGCACTCCTAGTCCCATTGGACCTATTAATGGTGATGCTATGACCTCAACCGTAGAAGAAGAAACTCCTATAACCATAGAAGCTACCAAACAAGTGAGCCTAAAGGACACCACTACCACTTTACTTGATAGTAGTGACCTTGATTTTGATAATTGCACTCTTTCTGAAGTTATTGGTTTTCTTCACAAGATGTCTAGAGATCCCCACACTAGCACACTTAATCTTGCCTTCACGGAGCATATCACTAATGCTCTCATCAAAGCTAGGGAGGAGAAGCTTAGGGTAGAAGCCTCCATACCTAGAAAGCTAGAAGATAGTTGGGATCCTATGATTAAAATTAAGTTGAATAACTTCTCTTGCTATGCTTTATGTGATGTTGGAGCTAGTACCTCCGTTATGCCCAAAAGAATGTATGATATGTTTGAATTGAAACCTTTTGATCCTTGTTCTTTTGGTGTTCGTCTTGTTGATTCTTCCATAAAGAAACCTTTGGGGAAGATCGACGATGTTCTTATCATTGTCAATGACAATTATGTTCCCGTTGATTTTACTATTATGGATATTGAGTGTGAACCTTCATGTCCAATTATTTAGGGACGTCCTTTTCTTCGCACCGTTGGTGCTATCATTGACATGAAAGAGGGGAATATAAAATTCCATTTCCCTCTCAAGAAAGGGATGGAACACTTCCCTAGAAAGAAGATTAAGTTGCCTTTTGAGTCCGTTACACGGGCTAGCTATTCTCTTACTCTTGATAAAACTTGATCTTCTCTTTTTGCATCATGCCTAGCTTAAAGGCATAAAAGAAAGCGCTTTTGGGAGGCAGCCCACAACGAATTAGGTATTATTTTGCTTTTGTTGTGTCTTGATGTTTGTTACTACAGTAGCATCATCATTGTATCTTTTCTTTTCAGATTTGTGCCAAGTTTAGCCTCCGATTGCAAGAAAGTTCAAAAGTTGTGCCGTGCTGTCCAGAAAACAGTTTCTGTCCTTGGACAGAAAAATTCGAATAAAATCACCAGATCATCTTTTTGATCTGAATTTTTTTGAAAGCATGCTCTATACAATTGGCTTTCGAGTGTCTGTTCTGAGTTTTTTTATTTGAGTTGTAGAAGTGCCCCGAAAAAATTATTTACTACCTGCTGGTCTGTTTTTCACAGATTCTGTCATGTTTTGCCTTTTCTTCGTTTTGCAAACCTTGAGCTTGCTTTTTCTTTGCAAAAACCTTTTGGCAATCTTGAGAAACAGTAGCTCTTCAAGATTATCTTTATTTCCAGTAGGGAAAAATTATTTTATTGTGGGTACTAACCTCGCTAATCAGATTATGATGAGTTATGTATGAAGGGAGTTTTCAAGTGTGCGAGGGAAGATGATAAAAGAAGATTCAGGAGGGTCAAACGCTCAAGCTTGGGGATGCCCCCGTGCACCCCCAAGAAATATTCAAGAAGACTCAAGCGTCTAAGCTTGGGGATTCCCCCATGCATCCCCTTCTCCATCAAAAATTATCAGTTCGTCTTTCGTTCCACTATAATTTTATCACTTCATGCGTTATGTGCTATGCTTGGAGCGTCTTGCTCTTAGTTTTTTTTAGTTTTCTTTAGCTTTGCTTGCTGTTCATAACAAGTTAGAACCCAGCTTTCTTTGTGTGGGAGAGAAACACGCTCCACTTCAACCTAGAACACAACATAGGATTTTCATGCTTATCTTTGCTGTGTGTGTTCTTTGTCTTTCCATAGCTGCTGTCATGTTTTCATGCTTTTCTTTTTAAAGAGCTTTTGTTTAGTTGGTTGCTGAACTCTCTTGAGTTTTCATGTTTATCTTGTTCAGAGAGTTTGCCTGTTGCACTGAGTTGTGTGTCTTAACTTAAAGTAGGTAACTGAGGTTGCTATTTAATTTTAGTAGTAACTTGCAATAGTTTTGAGGTATTGCCATGAGTAATGTCTGAACTTTTGGTGTCAAGAGCTTTAGCCTATTAGTGATAGATGTCGTATTTTGGGCAATCCGTGTTTATTTTCGAAAACCTACAAAATAGCTGAGAACTTTAGCTACTAGATGGATCACTAATCTTTGGAGGGATCGAATATTAGAGTACACTCACATACCATGAGTCGAGGATGCGCAAGGATAACCAAACCCCCATACACTCCTCCTCGGGGTACTTGTCTCTTTGTGAACCTCCTAATTAGATTGAGAGTTACCGATAATAAGTGAATGAGTTCTTCGGACTAATTTGAGTATTCGAAAGTTGACACTTCCACCTAGCCATATTTTTCTAGCCTCTTTGGTACCGTGCATTGCCCTTTCTCACCTCGAGAGTTGGTGCATACTTCGCCGGTGCATCCAGATCCTTGGCACGATACGCTCTATCATCATAAGCCTCATTATATCCTTCCTCAAAACAGCCACCATACCTACCTATCAAGGCATTTCCATAGCCTTTCCGAGATACATTGCCATGCAACATCCATCTTCTCATGACTTGATCTTCATGTCATACATGCTTTTTCCTTGATCGATGAGCCGCATGCTAGTTGGGCCTTGCCCTAATCATTGCTACATGACGCGCTAGTATCATTGCATATCCTGCTACACCGGCAGAGGCATACATTTGCATACATCATGATAGTTTCATTTTCTTTAAGTTGAGTACTTTTGTAAAGTGTGAAAGATCTTCTATACTTCTTGTAATATATAGAGTGTTGCCCCTAAAGTGAGGAAAAGATCCCAAAGAGGACAAAATCAAAAGATCCCAAAGAGGACAAATGAGAGTTAAATAGAAAGAGCCATTGAGGCCACAAAAAAAATAAAAAAAAATAGAAAAAAGAGAAAAAGAAATAAAAAGAGAGAAGGGGGCACACTACTATTCCTTTTGAGAGATCCACACTCGTACTTCATCTTATACCTTGTACTCCATAGAGAATATCATTCATGCATATAGCTATGTGGGGACCTTCACACTATAGAACTTGGCTTGTATATTCTAATGATGAGCCTCCTCAAAAGAGCTCTAGGTCTTCTTGAGCGAGCAAGTTGGATGCACCCCCACTAGTTCCATTGGAGAGCTTACCTTAGCTCATATGTGCATCCGTTGCATGCCAATCCCTACTCCTCACATCATATCTATCATTTGGCTTTCTCTCGCCTATGATTGTCCTCATTGATTTGAGCCTTTCACACCTTTTTTGTCTTCCCCCTTCATCATTTTTCTCTCTTTGCCATCCTAAGTGTCAACTTTCTTGCTTATGCTCATCCATTGCATGAGTGCTCAAAATATCGAAAGGGAGTGGATCATTTTGACTTGTACCTGGCTAGTGGTCTGGGGATGAGTCAAGATAAGATTCCAAAGAAGACCAAGTGTGAAAATTTAGTAGATTAAGTTCTCAACAATACAAAAACTATGTTTTACTCTCTCGTATATCCCTATCCCCTTTCTTGCACGCAAACACCATTTGGAGACATTCGAGTCACGGACAGCGAGAGCTCTTGCACCTTTATGTTCTTATGTTGCTCGTTACAATGCTAATATAGACTCTTGCTTGTTATGACTTGAATTGAATTACATTCCTTGATTGCTTTACTTAAAAAGTTCTTATATGGTTGGTAGCATGTCACCACAGAAATTATGCTTGTTATCATTTACCTACTCGAGGGCGAGCAGGAATTAAGCTTGGGGATGTTGATACGTCCAAAACGTATCTATAATTTCTGCTTGCTCCATGCTTCTTTTGTGTGATATTGCTATGATATTGATGCACTTCCATACACCTTTGATCATACTTGGACTAACCTATTAACTCAGTGCACCACAGTGCCAGTTCCTGTTTTCTCTTGTTTTTCTATTTCAGGTTTCCCCCATATTAAAAGTGCTCCAAAAATTCCAGGAAGAATATAGGAAAAATCAGCGTACAGGAAGCTTCGTGAAGAACCAAAGATGGGCCAGAGGGGAGCCAGTGGAGGCCCAGGCGGCCACCTGGCGCGGCGCCACCCCTGGCCGTGCCAGGGGGGCGCCTGGGGCCCCTGCTCCGCCTCTGGCTGCCCCCTTCGCCTATATATCCCTCTCGTCCCAAAACCCTCGAGGACAGAACGATTTTTCACGATCTCGCCTCTGTTCTGCCGCCGCAGCGCTTCCAAGATCGGGAGCATCAGGAGAACTCTTCCCGGCACCCTGCCGGAGGGGAGAACCACCACCGGAAGCTTCTCCACCACCATGGACGCTTCCCGGATGAGTCGTGAGTAGTCCACCTTGGACCATGGGTCCATGATCAGTAGCTATGTGATGTTCTCCTCCCCTCTTTGCTCTTCATGGTTTAGACCTCGTGAGCTGCCCTACATGATCGAGGCACATATGTAATCTTTCTGCTGTTGCTTTGCTGAGTTTGCTGGGATCCGATGGATTATGAGACTATGTTCAGATTGTGTTTGAGTAATATATTTGATTCACCTCTTTTATATCTTTGTTCTTGAGTAATTCTTGCATGTTCTCCGTTGTTGTTTATTGCTTTTGCCATGTAGTAGGTAGTAACTCCAAGAGGGAGCGTTATGCTTGATTGTGGGTTCATGCCCCCCGATGACTAGCTTGAGTGACAGAAACATGAGTCTAGGGGATGTGTTGTTGCCACAAGGGAGAAAACAATGGTGCTTGTACTTGCGGGTGCAAGGATTGTTTACTTTACGCAAAGTTCTTTTAATGCAGTTGTCTGTTGCTTTGAGTTTACACTTTGGGTGGGATTCGCAACTTAATACCAGCGAGATGTTCTGGATAGATATCTCAAGGTGGATGATTAGTAGTAGATGCAGATGGATTTCGGTCTACTTGCCTTGGCGTACCGCCCATTCTTTTGAGCCTCTACCTTTCTTTGCAGCATAGTTAGCATTGGTTTGCGCACATAATCCTGTCAATTGCCCAGCTGTAATTTGATTACCTCGCTTTGCTGTTTTATTGTCTTTTGGGAGAGAGACATCACTAGTGAACATCATGGGACCCCGGTCCATATTACCACCGCTGATCACACCTTCTATTTACTTCCTGTTTTTATTTCCTAGTTGCAGTCTTAGCTATCATTATTATCTCTTGTGTTTGATCCTTTGTAAACAACAAGGCCGGAGGGATTGACAACCTCTCTGTACTTGTTGGGAGCAAAGTTATCTGTATCTGTGTGCCGGTCCCGTCAACCGCTAAGTTTCTGGCGCCATTGATACCTACTTGTCGACCCTCGGAGTCTCACGGGATTCGATCCTTGGTATCTTTGCCAAGGGAAATTTGCCGCTACGCTACATCTCAACCTTCCACTTGGGCTAACCAACGAGGGGCGAGAAGCCATCAGATGGCGAAGCAGCGGCGGCAGGCGACGGCGGAGGCTTCGGAAGGAAGGAAGAGAGGGAACAGTAGCTCTGAGATTGAAAGAGGTGCGAGGAAAATGGAGGAAGTGAGCTGCGCGCCCACGGCCATTCCTACTTATGGGGGGGAACGCGGGCCGCCTACTTTCGCATTTACTGCGACGTGACACATGCCTACAGAAATCGCCCCTCGCATGCTGCCCACGTCACACACGCCCCTCCACCCCGCGCCGCACGCGCGGATCATGGGAGGCGCAGCGCGCGAAAGATCTTACCGCGGTAAAAACCGCCCTGCCTGCCCGCGCACCGTTCTGGGCCTAGCCCAACAACGCGTCGCGCTTATGTGTGGCCCAGGCCCAGGGGCTCCTGTCGGTGTACAAAAAGAGGGGTACACATTTTGTACCCCTATGACTGTGCACGGGCATTCTGAGCCACGGGCACCACCACACCAAGCATAGCAGGGGAGGTGAGCCAAGGTAAGACCGAAGCTCGATAGAACTGGAGCAATGCCAAGAACAAGACCACAAAGAGCAAAGGGACGAAGTGGCTTCCCCCGGCAAGATCCTTGCCGGGAGCTAGTTTCGGCAGCCCTGGCAAGATCCTTGCCGGGGCCAGCTCTAGCAGCCCCTGCAAGACCCTCGCCACGGCAGCTCGCCCCACGCCTACGGAGCGGATCACCCTTGAGTCCACTGCCCCCATGGGGCAAGGATTCGGGAGATATCCCCGTGGTGGCATGCAGATCTTTGTGAAGACATTCAAGGACAGATACAAGCTAAGAGGACGACGACCCTTGGCTGGATCCCAGCCAAGGAGGACCACAAGGCCTTCGGCAAGCACCTTGCCGGGGATGATAGCAGGCGTCGCGGCAAGACCCTTGCCGGGGCCCCGGCAAGGCCCTTGCCGAGGACACCCGCAGGGCCACCATCAGGCCCGCACCAACTACGCATCCACCGCCCCATGCAGCTGCCAACCCAACCAGCTGGGCAGGCACATGCGTGGCAACATGCAGATCCTCGTGGAGACCCGCCGTTGCGCCACCTCAGCTGCCTACCTGCCTACATGGCATCTCAGGCACTGCTGGCCAGGGCGCGTGTCAACACCAGGAAGAGCGGCGACGGACAAGACGGACATCTCCCCCGTCCCCGATAAAGCGAGGACACCTAAGCTAGGCGCATTAAATGCACCTTGTCATATAATGCGGGGGATAACCTCGCATCACTGTACCCTTTCCACCTCCTGTGTGCTACTGTGGCAACCCCTTTTCCCAATAAAAGGAGGCCCGAGACGACCAAGAGAAGGATTCGGCTTTTTAGAACTCCTCATGACTCGGCTTTTGGATCTCCTCATTAGCTGAAGAACACAAATATACAATCCACCAAAGCAGGAGTAGGGTTTTACGCATCTTTGCGACCCGAACCTGGGTAAAGGAACCGTGTGCTAACTGTTAGATCCTCTCTTCTCTCAACCCCGCGCCCCGCAACCGTAGTAGGGATTCATGTGATCCCATAGGTGTCGATCCAAATACCCCAACAAATGATGCTGACGGAAGCGCACCAATGTGGAAGAAGAAATCTATATTTTGGGACCTGCCCTATTGGAAATACCTAGAGATCCGCTCCGCAATCGACGTGATGCACGTGACGAAGAATCTTTGTGTGACCCTGCTTGGCTTCTTGGGCGTGTCTGGGAAGACAAAAGATACACCTGAGGCACGGGAGGACCAGGAACGTATGCACGGAAAAGACGGCATACATCAGGGTCATGCAAGCTACGCTCTTACCAAAGAAGAGAAGGAAATCTTCTTTGAATGCCTACTCAGTATTAATGTACCGTCTGGCTTCTCGTCGAATATAAAGGGAATAATAAACATGGCAGAGAAAAAGTTCCAGAACCTAAAGTCTCATGACTGCCGCGTGATTATGACGCAACTGTTTCCGGTTGCATTGAGGGGGCTTCTACCGGAAAACGTTCGATTAGCCATTGTGAAGCTATGTGCATTTCTCAATGCAATCTCTCAGAAGGTAATCGATCCAGAAATCATACCAAGGTTAGAGAATGATTTGGTGCAATGTCTTGTCAGTTTCGAGTTGGTGTTCCCACCATCCTTCTTCAACATCATGACGCACGTCCTAGTTCACCTATGCGAAGAGATTAACATTTTGGGTCCTGTATTTCTACACAATATGTTCCCCTTTGAGAGGTTCATGGGAGTCTTAAAGAAGTATGTTCATAACCATGCTAGGCCAGAAGGAAGCATATCCAAGGGCCATCACAATGAGGAGGTCATTGAGTTTTGTATTGACTTAATTCCTGACCATAAGCCGATTGGTGTTCCTGAATCGCGGCATAAGGGCAGACTGGATGGAAAAGGCACGCTAGGAGGGGAACAAATAATATGTATGGACGGACATTCTCTCACTAAAGCACACTACACAGTTCTACAGAATTCCGCCTTGGTGGCTCCGTATATGGATGAACACAAGAATTTGCTACGCTACAAACACCCGGAGCGGTCTGATGACTGGATTACACGTGAACAAACCAGGAGTTTCGCCAGCTGGTGGCAGACACGTACCATGCATGACACCTCTATTGAAGATGACATGTACTTGCTGTCCCAGTTACCATCTTCGAATATAATGACTTTCAAAGGGTACGAGATAAATGGTTATACATTTTACACAATCGCCCAAGATAAGAAGAGCACCAACCAAAACAGTGGTGTTCGCTTTGATGCAGAAACCAAGACGGGAAAGGAAACATATTATGGTTATATACAGGACATATGGGAACTTGACTATCGACGTGGTTTGAAGGTCCCTTTGTTTTGGTGCAAATGGGTCAATATGACACGAGGCGGGGTAACGCAATACCCGCAATATGGAATGACAACAGTGGATCTCAACAATCTTGCATATGCAGACGAACCATTCGTCCTAGCCAATGATGTGGCACAGGTTTTCTATGTGAAGGACATGTCTACCAAGCCAAGAAAAAGAAAATATAAGGAAGCGAATGCATCATACGATGAGCCAAAGCGTCACATAGTTCTTTCTGGGAAGAGAAACATCGTGGGAGTGGATGACAAGTCAGACAAGTCAAAAGATTATGAAAAGTTTGATGAAATTGCTCCATTCACAGTGAATATTGACCCGAGCATCCAGTTAAATGATGAAGATTTTCCATGGTTACGGCGCAAAGGGACACACGCGAAGAAAAAGTTTCACACCCAAAGATCTGGGATGTGATCTACTTCACTATCGTCACTTTCTTCTGTGTTTCACACCCAGAAGGGAATCTTTGTAACAATTAGGGTAGTTATGTGTTTTAGCATTTGAAACGCGAAGAAATTTTATGTGCAAACAAATTCTTTCATGCCTTTACTGATTTTTAAAGTTAAGTTATTCACAAACTAGTGATTCACACTATTTCTAATAATTCAAAATTTAAACTATTTAAATTTAAAAACTACGGGCACTAACAGAAAGTTCATAATTATGTGTACCTAAAGCAAAAATATTCACAAAGAAACTCTAAATACACAAAAAAACAACTAAAAAATAAATAAAGCAAAAATAAATAAAAAATAAAGCCCGCCTACTAGGCCAGAGCGGCCTGCATACGACTAGAAACCCAACCTGTTGTTGGGCCAGGATGCAGGCCCGCAAAGGCCTAGTAGGCCCACAAGGCAGCACATAACATGTAGGCCCAGTAGGCCCAGTAGGCCTGCTTTGGAGAGGAGCTCGAGAGAGCTACTTCACGGGGGGTTATAAACCAGTGCGGACGCCCCTCGGCTAGCGAGGTGGGACTAAACTTGCCGCACCGCACCTGCGCCAGCGCACCCCCTTTAGTATCGGGTCGTAGCACCAACCGGTACTAAATGGGTGTCTTTAGTACCGGTTAGAGCCACCAACCGGTACTAAAGGGGGTGCACTTCCCGCCGCTTGGCCTGGCCAAAACAGGCCTTTAGTACCGGTTGGTGGCTCCAACCGGTACTAAAGGTCCATCCTATATAACAAAACACTTCAAAAATTTCAGTTTTTCATCTGCCTTCTCCTCTGCACCCGTCGCCGCCCCGTCATTGCCCTGTCCGCGTCGCCGCCCCGTTCCCGTCGCCGCCCCGTCGTCGCCGCCCCGTCGCCGCGCCCGTCGTCGCCGCCCCGTCCCCGTCGTTGTCGCCACGCCCGTCTTCGTCCCCGTCGCCGCGCCCGTCACCATCCCCGTCGCCGCCCCCCGTCGCCTCTCGCCTCGCCGGTGAGCACACACACACACATACATTTTTATTTATTTTTTAGTTATAGAAATAGTTATAAAAATGTTAGAATTTTTTCTTTTTTTAGTTATAGAAATAGTTAGTTATATAGCATTGTTAGAAATGTTATAGAATTGTTAGAAATTTTTCTGTTTTTTAGTTATAGAAATAGTTATAAAAAAGTTAGAAAATTTACTTTTAGATGAATTAGCTAGATATTAATTAGGTATATATATGAGATTTGAACTAGTTGAATTAATATAACTAGTTTATTTTTAGTATGAAAATTAATAGAACAAGTTTATTTTTAGTATGAAAATTTAGGTATATGAGATTATTTGAACTAGTTGAATTAATATAACTAGTTTATTTTTAGTAAATGCGGAGTTGAACTAGTTGAATTAGTACAACTAGTTTATTTTTAGGTATATGAGATTTGATGATCTAATTAAAATATTACTATATATAGCTACTTTATATATTTTAGTAAGAAAATTAATAGAACTAGTTTATTTTTAGTAAATTCTTAGTTGAATTAGTTAAATTAATAGAACTAGTTTATGTTTAGTATGAAAATTTAGATATCTGAGATTTGATGATCTAATTAATAGGAAATGTCGTCTGACGACGAAAATGATTTCATTACGTGCGAATACTGTGAAGACCAGCGCGGCCTGTGCGACAGAAATTTCCTTGTTGATGATAGGCGCTTCAGCATCAAGCTGGATGAGACCTTCGAAGTGAAGGAAATATCCCCTAGAGGCAATAATAAAGATGATTATTTGTATTTCCTTATATCATGATAAATGTCTTTAATTCATGCTAGAATTGTATTAACCGGAAACTTAGTACATGTGTGAATACATAGACAAAACAGTATGTCCCTAGTATGCCTCTACTAGACTAGCTCATTGATCAAAGATGGTTATGTTTCCTAGCCATAGAAATGAGTTGTCATTTGATCAACGGGATCACATCATTAAGAGAATGATGTGATGGACAAGACCCATCCGTTAGCATAGCACTATGATCGTTTAGTTTTACTGCTATTGCTTTCTTCATGACTTATACACGTTCCTATGACGATGAGATTATGCAACTCTCGAATACCGTAAGAACATCTTGTGTGCTATCAAACGTCACAACGTAACTGGGTGATCATAAAGATGCTCTACAGGTATCTCCGAAAGTATTCGTGGTGTTGGCATAGATCAAGATTAGGATTTGTCACTCCGAGTGTCGGAGAGGTATCTCTGGGCCCTCTCGGTAACACACATCATAATAAGCCTTGCAAGCAAAAGACTAATGAGTTAGTCACGAGATAATGTGTTGCGGAACGAGTAAAGAGACTTGCCGGTAACGAGATTGAACTAGGTATAGAGATACCAACGATCGAATCTCGGGCAAATAACATACCGATGACAAAAGGAACAACGTATGTTGTTATGCGGTTTGACCGATAAAGATCTTCGTAGAATATGTAGGAACCAATATGAGCATCCAGGTTCCGCTATTGGTTATTGACCGGAGATGAGTCTCGGTCATGTTTACATAGTTCTCGAACCCGTAGGGTCCGCACGCTTAACGTTTGATGACGATCGGTATTATGAGTTTATGAGTTTTGATGTACCGACGGAGTTCGGAGTCCGGATGAGACCGGGGACATGACGAGGAGTCTCGAAATGGTCGAGACGTAAAGATCGATATATTGGACGACTATATTCGGACATCGGAAAGGTTCCGAGTGATTCGGGTATTTTTTGGAGTATATGGGCCTTATTGGGCCATACGGGAATAGAGGAGAAAGGCCAAAAGGAAGGAGGCGCGTGCCCTCTGGTCCGAATTGGACAAGGGGTGCAGCCCCCTTTTCCTTCCCCCTCTCCACCTCTTTCCTTCTCTCCTACTCCGGAAAGGAAAGGGGAATCCTACTAGGACTCGGGAGTCCTAGTAGGACTCCCCACACTTGGCGCGCCCCCTCTAGGGCCGGCCTCTCCCTTGCTCCTTTATATACGGGGGTAGGGGGCACCCTAGAACACACAAGTTGAATTGTTCCAGCCGTGTGCGGTGCCCCCCTCCACAGAAACACACCTCGGTCATACCGTCGTAGTGCTTAGGCGAAGCCCTGTGCCGGTAGATACATCATATCCGTCACCACGCCGTCGTGCTGACGAAACTCTCCCGTGAAGCTCAACTGGATCAAGAGCTCGTGGGACGTCATCAAGCTGAACGTGTGCTGAACGCGGAGGTGCCGTACGTTCGGTGCTTGATCGGTTGAATCGCGAAGAAGTTCGACTACATCAACCGCGTCACTTGACGCTTCTCCTTCCGGTCTACGAGGGTACGTAGACACACTCTTCCCTCTCGTTGCTATGCATCTGGTAGATAGATCTTGCGTGATCGTAGGAAAATTTTAAAATACTACGTTCCCCAACAGTGGCATCATGAGCCAGGTCTATGCGTAGATGATATGCACGAGTAGAACACAATGAGTTGTGGGCGATACTAGTCATATTGCTTACCAGCATGTCATACTTTGCTTCGGCGGTATTGTGAGATGAAGCGGCCCGGACCGACATTACGCGTACACTTACGCGAGGCTGGTTTCACTATTACGAGCACTCGTTGCTTAAAGGTGACTGGCGGGTGTCTGTCTCTCTCACTTTAGCTGAATCAAGTGTGGCTACGCCCGGTCCTTGTGAAGGTTAAAACAGCACATACTTGACGAAACATCGTTGTGGTTTTGTATGCGTAGGTAAGAAAGGTTCTTGCTAAGCCCGTAGCAGCCACGTAAAACTTGCAACAACAAAGTAGAGGACGTCAAACTTGTTTTTGCAGGGCATGTTGTGATGTGATATGGTCAAGACATGATGAGTTATACGGTTTTGTATGAGATGATCATGTTTTGTAATGTTATCGGCAACTGGCAGGAGCCATATGGTTGTCGCTTTATTGTATGAAATGCAATCGCCATGTAATTGCTTTACTTTATCACTAAGTGGTAGCGATAGTCGTAGAAGCAATAGTTGGCGAAACGACAACGATGCTACGATGGAGATCAAGGTGTCGCGCCGGTGACGAAGGTGATCATGACGGTGCTTTGGAGATGGAGATCAAAAGCACAAGATGATGATGGCCATATCATGTCACATATTTTGATTGCATGTGATGTTTATCTTATTATGCTTCTTATTTTGCTTAGAACGACGGTAGCATTATAAGATGATCCCTTACTAAATTTCAAGGTATAAGTGTTCTCCCTGAGTATGCACCGTTGCGAAAATTCATCGTGCCGAGACACCACGTGATGATCGGGTGTGATAAGCTCTATGTTCAAATACAACGGGTGTAAGCCAGTTTTGCACACGCGGAATACTCGGGTTAAACTTGACGAGCCTAGCATATGCAAATATGGCCTCGGAACACTTGAGACCGAAAGGTCGAGCGTGAATCGTATAGTAGATATGATCAACATAAGATGTTCACCATTGAAACTACTCCATCTCACGTGATGATCGGACATGGTTTAGTTGATTTGGATCACGTGATCATTTAGATGACCGGAGGGATGTCTATCTAAGTGGGAGTTCTTAAGTAATATGATTAATTGAACTTTAATTTATCATGAACTTAGTCCTGGTAGTATTAGCATATCTATGTTGTAGATCAATAGCTCGCGATGTTGCTCCACGTTTATTTTTTATATGTTCCTAGAGAAAACCAAATTGAAAGATGTTAGTAGCAATGATGCGGAATTGTTCCGTGATCTGAGGATTATCCTCATTGCTGCACAGAAGAATTATGTCCTTGATGCACCGCTAGGTGACAGACCTATTGCAGGAGCAGATGTAGACGTTATGAACGTTTTGACAAAAGCTCGATATGATGACTACTTGATAGTTTAGTGCACCATGCTTTACGGCTTATAACCGGGACTTCAAAAACGTTTTGAAACGCCACGGAGCATATGAGATGTTCCAAGAGTTGAAATTAGTATTTCATACTCATGCCCTTATCGAGAGGTATAAGACCTCTAACAGTACTTTGCCTACAAGATGGAGGAGAATAGCTCAACCAGTGAGCATGTGCTCAGATTGTCTGGGTAGTACAATTGCTTGAATCAAGTGGGAGTTAATCTTCCAGATAAGATAGTAATTGACAAAGTTCTCTAGACACTATCACCAAGTTAGTAGAACTTCGTGATGAACTATAATATGCAAGGGATGACGAAAGTAATTCCCGAGCTCTTCACGATGCTGAAATCGGCGAAGGTAGAAATCAAGAAAGAGCATCAAGTGTTGATGGTTAACCAGACCACTTGTTTCAAGTAAAGGGCAAAGGGATAGAAGGGGAACTTCAAGAAGAATGACAAGCAAGTTGTCACTCCCGTGAAGAAACCCAAAGCTAAACTCAAGCCTGAAACTAAGTGCTTCTACTGCAAAGGAAATGGTCACTAGAAGTGGAACTGCCCTAGATATTTGGCGGATAAGAAGGATGGCAAAGTGAACAAAGGTATATTTGATATACAGATTATTGATGTGTATTTTACTAGTGTTCATAGCAACCCCTTGGTATTTGATATTGGTTCAGTTACTAAAGAGTAGAAACTCGAAATGGGAGTTGCATAATGAACAGAAACTAGTTAAAGGATGAAGTGACGATGTGTATTGGAAGTAGTTCCAAGATTGATATGATCATCATCGCACTCTCCCTATACTTTCGGGATTAGTGTTGAACCTAAATAAGTGTTATTTGGTGTTTGTGTTGAGCATGAATATGATTTGATCATGTTTATTGCAATATGGTTATTCATGTAAGTTAGCGAATAATTGTTGTTCTATTTACATGAATAAAACCTTCTATGGTCATACACCCAATGAAAATGGTTTGTTGGATCTCGATCGTGTGATACACATATTCATAATATTGAAGCCAAAAGATGCAAGGTTAAAAATGATAGTGCAACTTATTTGTGGCGCTGCCGTTTAGGTCATATTGGTGTAAAGCGCATGAAGAAACTCCATAGTGATGGACTTTTGGAATCACTGGATTATGAATCACTTGGTGCTTGCGAACCATGCCTCATGGGCAAGATGACTAAAACTCCGTTCTTCGGAACCGTGGAGCGAGCAACAGAGTTGTTTGGAAATCATACATACAGATGTATGCGGACCAATGAGTGTTGAAGCTCGCGGCAGGTATCGTTATTTTCTGACCTTCACTGATGATTTGAGCAGATATGGGTATATCTACTTAATGAAGCACAAGTCTAAAACATTTGAAAAGTTCAAAGAATTTCAGAGTGAAGTGGAGAATCATCGTAACAAGAAAATAAGAGTTTCTACGATATGATCGTAGAGGTAAAATATTTGAGTTAGCGAGTTTGGCCTTCAATAAAAACAATGTGAAATAGTTTCACTACTCACGGCCCCTGGAACACCACAGTGTAATGGTGTGTCCGAACGTCATAACCGTACTTTATTAGATATGGTGCGATCGATGATGTCTCTTACCGATCTACCACTATCGCTTTTGGGGTTACGCATTAGAGACAGCTACATTCACGTTAAATATGGCACCATCTAAATTCGTGGAGATGACACCGTATGAACTGTGGTTTGACGAGAAACCTAAGCTGTAATTTCTTTAAGTTTGGGACTGCGATGCTTATGTGAAAAAGTTTCAACATGATAAGCTCGAACCCAAATCGGAGAAGTAAATCTTCATAGGATACCCAAAAAGAAACTGTTGGGTACACCTTCTATCACAGATCCTAAGGCAAGGTCTTTATTGCTAAGAGTGGATCCTTTCTAGAGAAGGAGTTTCTCTCGAAAGAAGTGAGTGGGAGGAAAGTAGAACTTGATGAGGTAATTGTACCTTCTTCCGAATTGGAAGGTAGTACATCACAGAAACTCGTTCCAGTGATTCCTACACCAATTAGTGAGGAAGCTAATGATGATGATCATGAAACTTCAGATCAAGTTTCTGCTGAACTTCGTAGATCAACCAGAGTTCGTTCCGCACCAGAGTGGTACGGCAACCCAGTTCTGGAAGTCATGTTACTAGACCAGGATGAACCTACGAACTATGAGGAAGCGATGATGAGCCTAGATTCCGCAAAATGGCTTGAGACCATGAAATCTGAGATGGGATCCATGTATTAGAACAAAGTATGGACTTTGGTTGACTTGCCCGATGATCGGCAAGCCATCGAAAATAAATGGATCTTCAAGAGGAAGACCGACGCAAACGGTAATGTTACTGTTTACAAAGCTCGACTTGTTGCGAAAGGGTTTCGACAAGTTCAAGGAGTTGACTACGATGAGACTTTCTCACCCGTAGCGATGCTTAAGTCTGTCTGAATCATGTTAGTAATTGTCGTATTTTGTGAAATCTGGCAAATGGATAACAAAACTGCATTCTTTAATGGATTTATTAAAGAAGACTTGTATATGATGCAACCAGAAGGTTTTGTCAATCCTAAAGGTGCTAACAAAATATGCAAGCTCCAGCGACCCATCTATGGACTGGTGCAAGCATCTCGGAGTTGGAATATACACTTTGATAAGTTGATCAAAGCATATAGATTTATACAGACTTGCGGTGAAGCCTGTATTTATAAGAAGTGAGAGGGAGCACTACAACCTTTCTGATAAGTATATGTGAATGACATATTGTCGATCGGAAATGATGTAGAATTTTCTGGAAAGCATAAAGGAGTGTTTGAAAGGAGTTTTTCAAAGAAAGACCTTGGTGAAGCTGCTTACATATTGGGCATCAAGATCTATAGAGATAGATCAAGACGCTTGATAAGACTTTCGATGAGTAGATACCTTGATAAGATTTTGAAGTAGTTCAAAATGGATCAGTCAAAGAAGGAGTTCTTGCCTGACTTGTAAGGTGTGAAGTTGAGTAAGACTCAAAGCCAGACCACGGCAGAAAAATATAGAGAGAATGAAAGTCATTCCCTATGCCTCAGCCATAGGTTCTATAAAGTATGCCATGCTGTGTACAAAACACGTTGTGTGCCTTGCCATGAGTTTGACAGGGAGGTACAATAGTGATCCAGGAGTAGATCACTGTACAACGGTCAAAATTATCCTTAGTAATTGGATGACTAAAGGAAATATTTCTCGATTATGGAGGTGATAAAGAGTTCATCGTAAAGGGTTACGCCGATGCAAGCTTTGACACTAAATCCAGATGACTCTAAGTATCAATCTGGATGCGTATTGAAAGTGGGAGCAATTAGCTAGAGTAGCTCCATGCAGAGCATTATAGACATATAAATTTGCGAAATACATACGGATCTGAAAGTGACAGACCCGTTGACTAAACTTCTCTCACAAGCAAAACATGATCACACCTTATTACTCTTGGGTATTAATCACGTAGCGATGTGAACTAGATTATTGACTCTAGTAAACCCTTTGGGTGTTGGTCACATGGTGATATGAACTATGGGTGTTATTCACATAACGATGTGAACTATCGGTATTAAATCACATGGCGATGTGAGCTAGATTATTGACTCTAGTGCAAGTGGGAGACTGAAGGAAATATCCCCTAGAGGCAATAATAAAGATGATTATTTCTATTTCCTTATATCATGATAAATGTCTTTTATTCATGCTAGAATTGTATTAACCGGAAACTTAGTACATGTGTGAATACATAGACAAAACAGTATGTCCCTAGTATGCCTCTACTAGACTAGCTCATTGATCAAAGATGGTTATGTTTCCTAGCCATAGACATGAGTTGTCATTTGATCAACGGGATCACATCATTAGGAGAATTATGTGATGGACAAGACCCATCCTTTAGCATAGCACTATGATCGTTTAGTTTTACTGCTATTGCTTTCTTCATGACTTATACATGTTCCTATGACTATGAGATTATGCAACTCCCGAATACCGTAGGAACACCTTGTGTGCTATCAAACGTCACAACATAACTGGGTGATCATAAAGATGCTCTACAGGTATCTCCGAAAGTATTCGTGGTGTTGGCATAGATCAAGATTAGGATTTGTCACTCCGAGTGTCGGAGAGGTATCTCTGGGCCCTCTCGGTAACACACATCATAATAAGCCTTGCAAGCAAAAGACTAATGAGTTAGTCATGAGATAATGTGTTACGGAACCAGTAAAGAGACTTGCCGGTAACGAGATTGAACTAGGTATAGAGATACCGACGATTGAATCTCGGGCAAGTAACATACCGATGACAAAAGGAACAACGTATGTTGTTATGCGGTTTGACCGATAAAGATCTTCGTAGAATATGTAGGAACCAATATGAGCATCCAGGTTCCGCTATTGGTTATTGACCGGAGATGAGTCTCGGTCATGTCTACATAGTTCTCGAACCCGTAGGGTCCGCACGCTTAACGTTTGATGACGATCGGTATTATGAGTTTATGAGTTTTGATGTTCCGAAGGAGTTCGGAGTCCCGGATGAGACCGGGGACATGACGAGGAGTCTCGAAATGGTCGAGACGTAAAGATCGATATATTGGACGACTATATTCGGACATCGGAAAGGTTCCGAGTGATTCGGGTATTTTTTGGAGTATATGGGCCTTATTGGGCCATACGGGAATAGAGGAGAAAGGCCAACAGGAAGGAGGCGCGTGCCCCCCCTCTGGTCCGAATTGGACAAGGGGTGCAGCCCCCTTTTCCTTCCCCCTCTCCACCTCTTTCCTTCTCTCCTACTCCGGAAAGGAAAGGGGAATCCTACTAGGACTTGGGAGTCCTAGTAGGACTCCCCACACTTGGCGCGCCCCCTCTAGGGCCGGCCTCTCCCTTGCTCCTTTATATACGGGGGCAGGGGGCACCCTAGAACACACAAGTTGAATTGTTCCAGCCGTGTGCGGTGCCCCCCTCCACAGAAACACACCTCGGTCATACCGTCGCAGTGCTTAGGCGAAGCCCTGTGCCGGTAGATACATCATATCCGTCACCACGCCGTCGTGCTGACGAAACTCTCCCGTGAAGCTCAACTGGATCAAGAGCTCGTGGGACGTCATCAAGCTGAACGTGTGCTGAACGCGGAGGTGCCGTACATTCGGTGCTTGATCGGTTGAATCGCGAAGAAGTTCGACTACATCAACCGCGTCACTTGACGCTTCCGCTTCCGGTCTACGAGGGTACGTAGACACACTCTTCCCTCTCGTTGCTATGCATCTGGTAGATAGATCTTGCGTGATCGTAGGAAAATTTTAAAATACTACGTTCCCCAACACGAAGTGGATACAGTAAGTCACAACGACAAGTCTTTTTTTGTAATTAAGCATGACTTATATATGCTTCATTTGCTTCAACTTATAATTTTAAATTTTCACTATTCTACTAGCGCATCCCCTGCCATGCAAGAATTTTTGTCTTGGATAGGATAGGTTTCAGTTCTATGTAAACTATGGAGGCAAAGAGAGTTTACCTGAAGACCGAGCATGGTTATACTTTCAACGTCAAATTATACAATGCAGACACATACACTTATTTTGAATGCAAAACTTGGCAAGAACTATGCAAGGCTTATGCATTTGAGTCTGATATGGTTATCACCTTTGATATTCGTCCGGAAGATGATATTGAAGGTAATACAGACATCTGGGTCGATGTGCAGACGCCTCCAGTTCTACCATTATGTGAGTTTCTCAACCATATTTATGTGTTTGATATTGTTTATTCAAAAATAGTTGACAACTAATTTCTATTGACAGCTTATTTCCATTCAAGCAAAAAACATGTCCGACGCTTGGTAGACAGGACCTACTTCTGTCCCGGAGCTGAACTAAACTGCGACGAGATAAGTCATTATGTTTCATGGCTTGAGGATATTCATACTGTCAAGACAAATTATCTTCCCGCATTATCTTCCCGGAGCTGAACTAAACTGCGACGAGATAAGTCATTATGTTTCATGGCTTGAGGATATTCATACTGTCAAGACAAATTATCTTCCCGCATTATCTTCCCGCACTTAGAAATGTGAGTACTCAAAACGTGCGACCAATAGTGATCGTATTGAACTACGGTCACATCTATTTACGAGTGATGGTAAGATTTTTACTATTTGTCCTGAGTGCATCTTTTGCATACATTATTTTTTTCTTAAATTTTATTGCTAAGTATATTGATTACTATACGATGTTCTTCAATAGGGGCTCCCGATGACAGTTGTGCCTCAGTGGATCGAGACTAAAGGTCACATGTCAATGGTTAGCTTACGGCCAAGATATCCTACATTGCACATGAGTGTATTCAGGATTTCTAAAAGTGATGAATGCTTAATAGTGAAAGATTGGAGCAAAATTGTTAACGATCCCAGAGAAGTACTAGGGGGCAGCAAGGAGAAGCGCAGCCCACGATTAGGAGACAGGTTCATCTGCATGCTCCAGTATGATGAATCAGGAGAGCTATACATGTTCTATGCTATTTTACCTCAGAGAGAGCAGCAGGAGTGATTTAGCTAGTTCATGCTCTTAGTACTTCGTCCTGAACTTAAGCTCAAAGGATGATTTGCTTTTGTGGTGTTATGAACGCTTGTAATATCATGACCATGTTGAACTCGATGATATCCTTAGTTCTGGTACAAGTGAATGATTTTTCTTTAAGCTAGTGTTGGTGGTGATTAGATAGCGGTAATGACTATGATGATTATACAGTGGTAATTCTATTTATATATATATATGTATAACGTGTACAATGTGTAGTGTGTAGTATAGTAAAATACCAACAAACGAAAAAGAATTAAATGGAAAACACAAAATTAAATGAAAAAGAAATCATAAAACCAAAAACCCCCCAAACCTTTTAGTACCGGTTGGTTTTACCAACCGGTACTAAAGGGCTCCCGGCCCCTGGAGATGGCTCGTGCCACGTGGTTGCCCTTTAGCACCGGTTCGTGCTGAACCGATACTAAAGGGGGGCTTTAGTGCCCACACTTTAGTGCCGGTTATGGAACCGGCACTAAAGGGCCTTACGAACCGGTGCTATTGCCCGGTTCTGCACTAGTGCAATAAAAACTGCTGAGGCAGGGCCTGTGATAGATTTTATACTGGGTGTAGTACACCATTATTATGTCCCACACAGTATTATCATAGATAACGGCACCAACTTCATAGATGACAAGGTAAAAAATTGGTGCACAAAATTAGGTATTAAACTTGATTACGCTTCTGTGTACCATCCTCAAACAAACGGTCAATTCGAAAGAGCCAATGGTCTGATAATGAGCGGCATTAAACCCCGACTGCTACGCTCCCTACGGGAGTCTGATAAACACTGGGTCGAAGAGCTCGACTCCGTACTCTAGGGGCTGGGGACCACACCTAATCGGACGACCAGATACACACCTTTTTTCATGGTGTATGGCGCAGAGGCTGTTTTTCCCTGTGACATTATTCATGACTCACCTCGAGTGCGCATGTACGAGGAGAGAGAAGCTGAGCTAGATCGGTACGACGACCTAGATGGACTTGAAGAGGAGCGCGATACAGCGCAAGCCCGATCCGCATTTCATCAACAACAGGCCAGACAATACTAGAGCAGAGAAGTGCGGGCCAAGACATACAACATCGGCAAACTCGTTTGACGCCTAGTGGAGAAGAAGAAGGACAAGCTCAAACCAAAATGGGAGGGCCCCTTCATTATCGACGAAGTACTCACTAGTGGAGCCCATCGCCTTCGAAATGCCCAAGACAACCACCTCAAGCCGAATCCGTGGAACGTTACCATGCTCCGAAGATTCTATGGATAGTTCGGTAGCAATTTTTTCCTCCTTTTAAGTTAGTTCTTATCTATTATCTTTTATTTTTCTCTTTCTCCTCTTTTTTACCTTTTCTCTCATTGGCAAGTATTCGGCTCACCCGAACTGCCACAGGTTAAGTACATCTTTGAATGTATCTACCTCAAATATACTTGGGAGCTTCTTTAACGAAGCCCATTACCAATAAAGCTTCTTGCCTAAAATGTCCTATGTTTCTTACAGTCCTTCCTTGCCATTATATGCACCAATATAACTTAAGTTCTAGCCAAGCTGGGTTGCTTGGCTCCTATGCTTACCCCTACGTTCCCGATTGTTCGGCTAGGGTGTAAAGGGAGCACCTCTGCGATTGTTACAACCGGGTAATCCGAATATGTACCTCAGACTGGGTGAAGCCGAAAGCTAGCGCTCTTAAGGGAATAATCGGTCGGTGGATACACGACATATTGCTTTTTACGCATATATTTTAAACTATCATAGGACATGGCATCCTACAATCCCCGTCCACGGGATCAAAAAGCCAAGGCTTGCATATGTATGCACGCTGACCCAGGGAAAGGAACCCCTAACAGAACTATTCGCTCTGGAACATGTTTCTTACGATAAACAGTAATATAACATAATTCCTCGAAAACAGTTTGTCTGTTCAAGTAATTATGACCGGATTGCCTGGTTTCCGACCATATCACGTGTTTATCACAGATATAGTATTCGGAAACACTCCAGCCTTGGGTTTATGGAGGTTAAAGCTAAGGTCGGCCATGAAAACCTCTTTATAATTTGGGCCGGAGATAAGTTTGATAGTAAAAGTACATTGATACATAGAATCAAAGGAATACTCTTTCTCTATTCCCTCTATAAGGCTGTCTAGTCTACAGTCATGTTGGGAAAACCTGGCAATTGTATCTACTTGGTCATATACCAAGGGCAGAGGGATTTCTTGTCCATTGGACCCTCGAGGTCCCACGCGGGCCATATGATTCAGATCTAGAATAGTGTAGCGCATCTTCACCATGACCCAGGCTTCTTGAGCACCCATGCGACATGCTGATGCTTTCCACAGTTCGAAACGGCGTCGAGCCCCTTTGAACAAGTCCACCAAGTCCTCCATAGTTTCTGGAGGGGAATCTCCCGACCATAAAGCCTTGGCCATATTCTTCATGGCCTTTCGAGCTCGCTCGTGGACCCTGGAAAGCTCTTGTAGCATTTCACCCTCAAAACCGGACACTTCCCCTTCAGGCTGCCCAGTTAACAAACCTGCAGGAAAAGTTTTATGAAAAACTTTCAAAATAAGGGACTATAAGGAGAGCTAGTTATAAAGGACATACTGAACATGCCTCCTTTTAGCCTCTGAATCTCTTCCATGGTAATTGAGAGCTGAGCTCTTACACCCTTTAGCTCCTATTCCAGACTAACACGTTTATCCTGCGCTTGGTTTCTTTATCTATGGCTTGCGTCAATACGCGCTTGCCAGCAGCTGTTTCCCCTTCGGCAAATTTTTGGCTGCCAAAGCAGCCCTTAGCTCCCTCTCCTGTTGGTCAGACGAACCTGTTGCTGTATTACAATTATATGTACAAGTAATTAGTACAAATATCATAGTATCCGGACTTACCAACAACATCCTTTCGAGATTTCTTCGAATTTTACAATTCGGCGGTGATAGTCGGGACCTGGGTCCGGCACTCTTCAAGCTCCTTGGATAAGGAGTTATTATTTTCTTGAAGCACCTATAAAAACACAACGATTCTCAAATTAGTTCTACCAACTGCTTTAAGTCTCGGGGCTACTGGCATGGGAAAATCAAAATGAACACTTACCCGCATATCCTTGGAAAGCCGGTGAATGGCTCCAGCGAGTCCATCTTGAGCGCCTCGGATATAAGCATCTGCAGAGCTGAGGGCGTTAAATGCCTCCTCAGAAAAAGCTGGGTCACGCATGGCTGCTTTCCACCCCTGGTGAACCATCGCAACCTCCACTTCGGAATTAGTGACTGACATTCCATCCAAATCCTCTTTTAGGGGACAATCCGGCACTAAATCCGTATTAACCCTTGGTGGGCCTGAAGCCGGTTTGGCTGGAGCTTGATCCGCAGGATCTCCGAAAACAGTCTGGTGTGTATTCCTCCTAAAAGGAAAAATGAAGCGGAAAGTTGTAATACCGACTTTACCACCGAGTGTATGTAAAAACAAACATACCTCTTTGAAGGTTCACTGGTGTTCGTGGTCCTCTTTTGCTTCAAGGCCTCACCTGATGCAGGTGTTGCCCTCTGGGATGACGGTATTCGCACAGTTCGGCATGAGGAGCGCCACCCCTTTTCAGTATTGAAAAATGCGATGGGTAAGGCGCGCTGGGAATCTACTCTTTGTTGAGATATGTCCTGGGTACTTACGTGGGTAGAAGGAATGAGGCCGGGGTAATCGGGTGTGATATCCACCAAGGTGCCCTCACGACAGGCTTGATAGAAGACTCCCTCTTCTAGCTCTATGCCTATGTCAGGATCTTCATTATATCCTAGGCCCGCATTTTGGAATCGGTCCTCTGGCTGTGGGGCGGGACTATTAATCCCCTCGATCACATTCCTCCAGTCCTATAGGAAAAAAATCAAATTTAGTTTGGTCAATACATCATAGCAAAGAAAAATGGACGAATATAGCGGTTACGGGAGAAGCTTACCCAGTCAGGGGGATTGTACATAGAAAAACCCTCCCGGCAATTCAAATGAAGGAAGTCTTGTTTCTCTCCCTTGTAAAGACCTTCCGGGATGAAGGCTAGGGCGGCAGAGTCATCCGGACCCTGGCATAAGCAGCGTGAGGCATCATCCAGGCCATTATAATGCCACATTGAAAATCCTCTAGCTTGGAGCAGCTGCACGCAGCGCTTTATTGAAATCGCCATCACCTCAATAATAGATAGCCCTGAACTGGTGAGAAATTTGATATTGCCGACCAGTCTGCTAACCTCCGCTCTCTCTTCTTCTGAGGGACTGTGGGAACACCAATTGAAGAGCTTCTTTGGTGGAGCACAGGAATATTTGGGGAGGCCTTGTCGAACTAGATCCGGCAAGGCAACGTCCTCAATATAAAACCACTCCGAAGGCCAGTCTTCGCATGCCTTCTTTGGAGTACCGGGCAGATAGCATGTCCCTACAATGCGCCATACTTTGGCGCCACTGACTTCAAATATAGATCCCTTCTCCGAGCGAGGGACAAGGCAGAAAAACTTTCGCCACAGCTCAAAGTGAGGCTCGGAGCCCAAGAACAGTTCGCACAAAGTGACAAAACCCGCAATATGGAGGATAGACCCCGGCGTGAGATCGTGCAACTCAAGACAAAAAACTCCAGGAGGCCCCTAAGGAAGGGTGGACGGGGTAACCTACACCTCTTAAAAGGAAAGGGACAAAACATACCCGCTCTCCGTCGGAGGGGTTGGGAAAGCTCTGTGCTAGGGCTTGATTGTCAATAGAAGTTATTCCGTCCTAGACGGGGACTGGATCCTCGGGAGGGAGGTATCCCTGCGCTTGAAGTGTCCTCAGATGCGCATGGGATACGGAACAACTTTCCCAATCTCCTGCATGAGGGCCATGAGGTCACAGGGAAGAGCTTGGGGCGCTGGCCATGTTTGAAGATTTTTTGTAGGCACTAGGGTTTCTTCCTTCTGGAATGAAATGGGAAGGCAACCGGGATCTGATCTCTTATATAGGCGCCTTCCCAATAGAGTCAAGGTGGTAATTGTAAAAATACCCATATGGTTCACATTCATTAGACATGTGGAAGCCAAGGCGACGGCGGCGAGGAATCGATAGAATACATTATTAAAAGAAGTCGAACTATCATCCAGAAGGACTCACCTTACAAGACCGAAGACATGAAGCCGGAAACAATCTTGTCTTTGAAGGCAACTCCGGGGGCTACTGAGGGAGTCCTGTATTCATGGGTCCTCAGGCGTTCGGGTCGATGAAGCTGGGCCGTATTGGTGGGTTGTCACAGCCCTAGCTTTAGCTTTGCTTGTGGACTAGTCTTGGTTGTTGCATCATGTCTAAATTCTTTTGAAACTTGAAATGGGGTTTGTTCAAACCCTAGCACCAAAAGAACTCCAGTAGGTTCAACCTAAAAATATTTCCAATGCCCCAAAAAGCCTTCATTAATGTTGATAATTTTGGCAAGGCTTTGAGACCAAACCAAAAATAGTGAACATTTTTGTGGAATATTTTGGGCACTGAATTAAATCATACCATATTTGCATTTGGGCATTTAAATTTTATATATTATTATAAATGTCCAAATACTCATGAACCGAAATGTTGGCTATTGGAAATAATACAAACAGTGGCCACAATCAGTCTCATGATTTTTGAAAATGCTTTTGCATTTTTAATAAAGTAAAAACAATTACAGAAAACAAAAAACAGAAAGAATTAGAAAAGTGAGAGAGAGAGAAGGACTTACATGGCCCACCAGCCACAGCCACCCGGCCCAGCGCTGTAGCGGCTCGGCCCACCAGGGGAAGCGCTGTCTTCTTCCTCCTGCCAGGAGGAGAAGCAGCTGCGTGCCAGGCGCGCCGCCGAGCCGCGCCAGCTCCTCCCTGCGTGCCTGGCTCCTCCTCGATGTGCCTAGACGACGTCGCGGAGACGCCAAACCGCCCCAAATCTCTCCCTCTCTCTCCCGCGAACGCTCTCCCCCTCCTCTGTTCTCCTCACCGAACGCGCCCGCCGCCGCCGGCGAGAACCACCGAGGCCACCATACACCCCTCGCCTTGCCAAAGCATCCGGAAGGACCGGCGTCGTCTCATTGATCATCTACACCAGTCCGTTCGACCGCGGGAGAACCGCAGCGACGTTTCTGCCTCGTCTTCAACCTCAGGCACCCGAGCTCGCCTCCGGTCGATTCGGCACCGCCAGGACCTCCCCGGGCTCGATGACCTCCTCTTCGGCATCGCTGTGAGCTCCCGCTCCGAACCCCTCTCTTCCCCGCCTCTTTTGCACCGCGTAGCGCTAGTTTCACCGGAGCCGATAGCTCCTCGCCGCCGGCCATGCCGCCACCGCGGCTACGGCCGCGCAAGCTCGCCTCCGAGCACGTCAACGCACTCAAGGAGTCCACAAGAGCTCGAATCACCAGCCCGTTAGGCCTGCCCCGCATCGTAGCCGCAATCCCGTGCACACCCGATCTCCGGCCGCCGCCCAACTTGCCACCGCCGCCGCCACAGACCACCCCAGGTCTAGCCACCACCACCATCCGATGCGCCCTGCTACGGGCGTTCCAACGCGCCTGGCCGCGCGGCCTCTTGTCGCCGGAGTTGGCCGGACGGGCAACCCCGCCGTGTCCCGATTAGCACCGGCGGCTAACCGCCATTTTGGATGACATGGACACGTGCTACTAATTGACCCTCCCCCCACGTCACTTACAGTGGGCCCAGCCTGCTAATTACTTTATTAGTTACGTGTTAACTAACCCCTGTTAAATGGTAGGTCAATGATAGGTGGGGCCCGCCCTGTTAACTAAAATAGTTTCAATTTATTTTAAATAGGTTTAGCCCCTGAGTCACTGACACGTGGGACCCACTAGTCAGCCTCTAAACCTGCCTGTTACACTGACGTGCTGGACACACTCGTCAGGTTTAACCTGGGCTGGCGCCTTTGTCTTGCTGACATAATGATGATGTCACTATGACGTCATAAAGCCTTTCTGGAATTTTAAATAAATCAGAAATGATTTATTTATTTCAGAAAATGCTTTAACTTCTAAACATCATAGAAATTAATCTATAACTCCAATGAAAATAATTTATATATGAAAAATGATCAGAAAAATTCAAGGAATCTGTTTATGGCATTTTCATGCATATTTAAACAAGTTAAACCTGCTGATCAGGTCAAATCAATTAAATGACATTTAAATAACCACATGTGGAGTTTGAATTTGAATCTTGGATTCAGACCAACTTCATTTAAATTGTTGTTAGTTGCATTAGCTCAAACCACATCATATTGCCATGTCATGATCATGCATCATATTGTCGCATTGCATTGATTGTGTTCCTTCTCTGTTGCCCATGTTTGTCCCCTCTTAGTAGACGTTGTTCCAACGAGGTGATCGATGACACCGATGAATAACTATACTATCTTCAGAAGTGCCAGGCAAGCAAACCCCCATTGAGCATTCCGATACAATCCAGTCTCTCACACCTGCTATCCTTTACTGCATTAGGACAACAATGATTGAACTGCTATTTGCTGCGGTAGCTAAACCCCTTTCCTTTGCATGACCTATCATTGCCACAGTAAATAGTTGAAACCCAGTAGCATGAGTAGGAGTAGTTTGAGCCATGTTGTGCCTACTCATCCATGCTCTCTGGTTATGTCTGTTATTGCTTAGAGTTGTGTCAGGTCTGATTCATCGGGGATGAATTGGAATGGTGATGAACATGTCCTACCATGTGTGAACTAAGTGTGTGAACATGATTTGGTAAAGGTAGCGGTGAGAGGCCATGTAGGAGTACATGGTGGGTTTTCTCACTGGACCGTCCTTAAGAACTGAGTTCTGTGTAAGTTGTCCAATGACTAGCTACTACCACACATTGGGTTCCGGTAACTCGACCCCGCTCGACTTATTAATCAACTAGATCTCTGTCCAGGACTTGCAACTAGTTTCTGGTGTTTGTAGGTAGTGCTAGTAGTCTACCAAGTGGCACCCGGTATAGGTGGGCTTGGGACAGACTAGGTGCAGTGGCCCGGTGTACCAAGTGGCACCCGAATGGTGGGCTTGGGAACCCTGTAGACATCGTTTGGGGCCGTGAGCGACACCCCGGCCGGATCTCCTCATGGATGGAACCCGAATAGGCGATAAACCTGGACTAGAGTCTTGTGTGGTTAGTCAGGTCATGGCCGACACCCTCGCCAGGCTTTCGCTTGAAGGTTGCCGAGATACACGACGTGTACATGGCGGTAAGTGGCGAGAGCGTGTGTGAAGAAGTACACCCCTGCAGGGTTAACATGATCTATTCGAATAGCCGGGTCCGCGGTTATGGACTTCTTGGATGATTACGTGGTACATAGACAAGTGAAAGTGGATACTCTAAAATGCTCAAGACAAGTGTGAGTGCTATGGATGGCCTTCTCGTAGGGAGACGGGAACGGATCCATAGTGGTGTATCGATTGGTGAATATGTGGACTCGTGTGCGCCACCTCAAAAGAGTTACTTGCAGTCATAGTTCAGGATAGTCACCGAGTCAAAGCTGGCTTGTTGCAGTCAAACTCCACCACCCCCTTTGTTGATACTGATGCATATGTAGTTAGTTCTGATGTAAGTCTTGTTGAGTACCTTTGTACTCACGTTTGCTTAATTTATGTTTTTTGCAGAGAGACTTCAGTCTCACTAGTAGTTCCGCGTGGACTTTGACGTTTAGCTTGTTACCTCAGCTACGATCTTGTGCCCTTGGGAGGGTCTTGTAGATAGTCAGGCTTCTCAGTCTTTTTAATTTGTAGTTGTCTGTACTTAGACATGTTATGCCTCTATTGCATGTATGCTCTGTATGTTGGGTCATGAGACCCACTGCTTCTAATAAATCATATGATGGCTCTTCTAGGCCTTTATCTATATGAGTTGTTGAGTTATGTTGTGATGCCATGTTGTCCAGCACATACTTGCATGTTATGCGTACGTGTAATGTGTATTGCTATGTGTGGGATCCGACACCTAGTTGTTTACCCTTGGTAGCCTATCTTACCGGGAAATGCCTCCTAGTGCTTCCACTGAGCCTTGGTAGCTTGATACTGCTCCGGAGCACTTAGGCTGGCCGGCATGTGTCCTTCTTCGTTCATGTGTCTGTCCCTTAGGGGAAATGTTACGCGTTGTTCCTTTAAGTCCTTGTAGCTTGCTACGATTTGGGTTCATACGTTGATGACCGACACGTTCATTGCTGGGTCATGTATGCCTGTCTCTGTAATTTAGCGCCACTTTTGGTTTATAACTAGTCATATCGGCACGGGTTCTTTGTCATATGGATGCTAGCGACACTATCATATACGTGTGCCAAAATGCGCAAACGGTCCCGGGCCAGGTAAGGTGGTACCCGTGGGGATACCGTGCGTGAGGCCGCAAAGTGATATGATGTGTTACATGCTAGACCTGTATGACCTAGGATCGGGGTCCCGACAGCTTTGGTATCAGAGCATAACTGCTTGTAGGATTATCAAGCCAAACTGGTCGAAGTTGTGTCTAGAAACTCTTTAGTTATGTTAAGGGAATTGATTGTGGAAGGGAACGTAAGGCTCTTTTTACTTCTTTACCTTATGACCTTCTGATCTGAGTCACCTTCTTCTATTCTACGGGATTAAGAACTAGGACTCTAATTCTATTTGTCAGGATCATGTTAACGGTGGTTTCAACTCTCAATTTAGTCTTAGGTACCTCTGTTTGTTAAACTTTTGGTCTCAGAACCTTGACATTATGATGTCGAGTGGTTATACTACCTTTTTGCATGATGTCTGAAATCTTTTGAGCATTTACAGCCGTTATGCTGTCCGAGTCATCCGAGGTCTCTAAACAATCTAATGCCTTTACAAATCATTCCTCCCTGTTCATAATATCCTTTCAGGCCAGATTCAATACACTAGTTAGTGTGTTGAGGTACTCCGTTGCCTCGACATATAGGTTGGAGCTATTACTATGACCCTAGGTGTCTTAGAGAATCACCCAGTAATGTAGCACTGTTTTATATACCTAGTGTGGTGAATTCTGGCCGTCATTCTCGAAAGCATCCCGTGATGCCATTTAGTTAGTAGGTATTCTATTCCTGGGTTCTTGAACCCGAGATTCACCCTACCCACTTGATGTTGATAGTGTTTGCTCGTTCCTTTAGGATATTAGTGACCTTGTGATAGTCCTCGAGGTCCATGGTTATTGTTCTTCCAATACCATGAACCATCATGGCAGAAGTTCTTCTAAACCAAAAGATCACAACCAGAGTGCTCTTGATGAGTTCTCCATCCCACATTGTGACTCTGCCAGTCCTACCTTTCTGCATAGGTTATCTGGAAGAAATATGTTGAAGTAGTTCGACATGCTAATCTATGCGTCCGCAACTCAGAAATTCATATGTGCTTTTGGGTTGTCCCTCTTCAGTCTATTCCGACCATCGTCTATCGATTGATAGTCAGGAATAGTTGTGCATTCGTTTTCATCAATGCCTTTTACTCTTGTGGTCCATCAAGACATTATATTTTGGAATGACTAGGAGAAACAAACTCCAGAACCTCATCCATTTCCAGGATTGGGTCAGAGTAGTTGTATTTCGCAGGTCAAAATGCCAATCCAGATACAGAGTAGTTCTGTTCTACCTTGGACTTGCAACTAGTTTCTGGTGTTTGTAGGTAGTGCTAGTAGTCTACCAAGTGGCACCCGGTATAGGTGGGCTTGGGACAGACTAGGTGCAGTGGCCCGGTGTACCAAGTGGCACCCGAATGGTGGGCTTGGGAACCCTGTAGACATCGTTTGGGGCCGTGAGCGACACCCCGGCCGGATCTCCTTACGGATGGAACCCGAATAGGCGATAAACCTGGACTAGAGTCTTGTGTGGTTAGTTAGGTCGTGGCCGACACCCTCGCCAGGCTTTCGCTTGAAGGTTGCCGAGATACACGACGTGTACATGGCGGTAAGTGGCGAGAGCGTGTGTGAAGAAGTACACCCCTGCAGGGTTAACATGATCTATTCGAATAGCTGAGTCCGCGGTTATGGACTTCTTGGATGATTACGTGGTACATAGACAAGTGAAAGTGGATACTCTAAAATGCTCAAGACAAGTGTGAGTGCTATGGATGGCCTTCTCATAGGGAGACGGGAATGGATCCATAGTGGTGTATCGATTGGTGAATATGTGGACTCGTGTGCGCCACCTCAAAAGAGTTACTTGCAGTCATAGTTTAGGATAGTCACCGAGTCAAAGCTGGCTTGTTGCAGTCAAACTCCACCACCCCCTTTGTTGATACTGATGCATATGTAGTTAGTTCTGATGTAAGTCTTGTTGAGTACCTTTGTACTCACGTTTGCTTAATTTATGTTTTTTGCAGAGAGACTTCAGTCTCACTAGTAGTTCCGCGTGGACTTTGACGTTTAGCTTGTTACCTCAGCTACGATCTTGTGCCCTTGGGAGGGTCTTGTAGATAGTCAGGCTTCTCAGTCTTTTTAATTTGTAGTTGTCTGTACTCAGACATGTTATGCCTCTATTGCATGTATGCTCTGTATGTTGGGTCATGAGACCCACTGCTTGTAATAAATCTTATGATTGCTCTTCTAGGCCTTTATCTATATGAGTTGTTGAGTTATGTTGTGATGCCATGTTGTACAACACATACTTGCATGTTATGCGTACGTGTAATGTGTATTGCATGTTCTGATGTAAGCCTATCTTACCGGGAAATGCCTCCTAGTGCTTCCACTGAGCCTTGGTAGCTTGATACTGCTCCGGAGCACTTAGGCTGGCCGGCATGTGTCCTTCTTCGTTCATGTGCCTGTCCCTTAGGGGAAATGTCATGTGTTGTTCCTTTACGTGTTAAACGGATAAAATAATTCTTCTCTCCCTTATAAAGGTCTTCCTGGACAGCGCCTAGAATGACAGGGTCATCCAGATCCAGACACAGATGGCGCGATGCATCATTCTGACCATTATAGCGAAACATTGGAATACATCTGGCTTGGAGCGGCAGCACATGTCACTTCATCGAAATGGCAATCACTTCGATTATGGTTAATGCCAAACTGGCAAGCAATTTGATCTTGCTGGCCAGTCGGTTAACCTCCGCTCCCTCTTCTTCTGGGGGGACCCCAGGGACGCCAGTTAAAAAGCTTCTTTGGTGGAGCACTGGAATACGGGGGAAGTCCTTGCCGAACTGGATCCGGCAAAGTGACATCCTCGATGTAAAACCACTCCGAGGGCTACTCATCGGATGCCTTCTTCGGACTACTGGGAAAGTAACCTGTCCCGGCTATACGCCATACTTCGGCGCTCCCAACTTCAAATATGGATCCTTCCTCCGATCAAGGAACGAGGCAGAAGTACCTTCTCCACAGCTCAAAGTTGGGCTCGCAGTCCAAAAATAGTTTGCATAGAGCGACAAAACCCGCAATGTGCAGGATTGACCCTGGAGTAAGATTGTGCAGTTGGAGGCTGTAAAACTCCAGGACTCCCCTAAGAAAGGGATGGATATGGAACCCCACACCTCTTAGAAGGTAGGGGATAAACATACCCACTCTCCCTTGGAGGGGTTGGGAAAGCTCTCTGCTAGGGCTTGGTTGTCAACAGATGTTAGTTCGGCCCGGACGGGGACTAGATCCTCCGGAGGGAGATAACCCTGTGATTGCAGTATTCGCAGATGCGCATGGGACACAGAGCAGATTTTCCAATCTCCTCACGAGGGCCATGATGGTGAAAGGAGGAGCTTGGGACACTGGCCATAACTGAATATTTTTTGCAGGCACTAGGGTTTCTTCCGTGTGGAATGAGTGGAGAAGCGGTTGGATCTATTCTCTTATATAGGCGTTTTCTCTCAATAGTCAAGGGGGTATTTCCAAAAAGACGCCCAGACGGTTCGCATTCATTGGACATGTGGAAGCCAACGAGACGGTGATGGATGTGTCAATTACTTCCTCCCCAAGTCACCCTTGTAACCCTAGGTCTCCTCAGGCGTGTATATAAGCCGAGGGGTTTAGTCTGTAGGGGGATCATCGTCATTACAATATCCCCATTGACTTGACTTAGGTTTTAGCCATTACGATCTCGAGGTAGATCAACTCTTGTATTCATATCCACTCATATTAATATTGCAAGAAGTAGGGTTTTCCCTTGATTGAGAGGGCCTGAACCTGGGTAAACATCGTGTCCCCAGCCACCTGTTACCATCGATCTTCAGACGCACAGCTTGGGCCCCCCTACCTGAGATATGTCGGTTTTGACACCGACAATGGTGATGACTCACAGTGGCTGAGGCATCTTCAAAGTGTTACAGGCATAGTAGGATGCTGACATGAACTTAGCCAGGGCCGGGCGTCCCAAAATCCCATTGCACAGCAGGGGGAGATCAACCACATCAAACACAATCTTCTCAGTCGGATAGTTCAGTTCTCCCCCAAACCTCACCGGCAACGTAATCTTTCCCTTGGGACGGCTCCTGCTGGGATTGACTCCTTGAAACGTGTCGGTAACCTCTAGCTCTTCTTCTCCTATCTTAAGCTTGTTGATGACTGCCATGGAAATCAGATTCAACCCGGCCCCGCCATCCACTAACATCTTTGTGAACTTAAGGTTGCGAATTGTTGGGGAGACCAACAATGGCAAACACCCTACCGCAGTGGTGCGTCCAGGGTGATCCTCCTCATCAAAGATGATGGGCGTGCGGGACCACTTGAGCGCCTTCCGGGCCTCTGGCGCTGGTTCCATAGCATTGACCTCTCTTGCCCATCGCTTGAGTTGGTGATGGGAAGTGTGCAAAGACGCACCTCCATCAATGCACAGGGCGCCAGCGGCCTTCTGAAAATCTTCTCATTGGTTTCCTCTTCATTCCCTTCTTCACTCACATCATCACAGGTTTCCTTCTCTAGGCCCCTGGCGGGTTTTCCTTGGTTCTGAAAGGGTTTGCCAGGGCGATTTGCTTCACCGCGTCGGCCCTTTACCGCCAGCAACATTCTGACATTTCTCCCTATCACGCTTATCATACTCTGTCTCTGTCTCTTGACGAGCTGCTCAACCTGGTAACACATGAAGGTCATGGCCTTTGGTCCGGTGGATCTTGCAGTACGGGCCATCACCGTTCCCAACTTTTTTCATGGCAGCGGCTTCCCGGCAGGCAGCGCACGAGGCAGCTTCCTTACCGGGGGCCTCAGCTTTGGCCTTCTTGCCGGTACTAGGTGTGCCTGACCCTTCCACTATCATCACTGCCTTATCTTTTGGCTTCTTATTGCGCTTCTTGCCCTTTCTCTGACTGGTTGATTCATCCGCATCATCAGAATAAACATTGATGCAATCCTCCTCTCTGGGCAACTTCCTTCCTTCCTCAATCCGAGCACACTTATCCACCAGTGTGTACATCTCCTTCACAGTCTTGGGCAACCGTACATTCATCTTCGAAGGAATGCGACGGTTGCGCACATTGAACTCGAAGTCTGCTATAATAGCTGCCGGATGGATATTTGGAATATTTCTATGAACTTTACTGGATCTCTATAAATACTTACGGAGGGTTTCTCCTTCCTTCTACTGGAGAAGCTGCAGGTCGCAAGGCATGTCGGGCTCTTGGTGGCCACTGGCGAAATCACAGAAGAACTCGCGGCACAGATCTTCCCATGAAAAAATGGAGTTCTCCGGCACGTGCATCAGCCAAGAACTCACATTGGACTTGAGGTCCAAAGGGAAGTAGCTTCTCATCTCTTCCCCCGGCAGCCTCAACAGCGATGGTGTAGATGCTCAAGAACTCTGCCGCGTTCAGCCTTCCATCGTACTTCTCGGGTATCTCAGGCTTGAACGTGCGAATGGACGGCCAACAGACTTGCCGCAGCTCTCGCGTGAAGGCAGGGAAGCCAACCTTGAAAGGTAGGCACCCATCAACACCAAGCGCAAGCTCATTGGTGTTGAGGCCGCCGCACCCATCGGTCTAGCGGAGGTCGTCGTGGCGCCGACCCATGACGACGCGCGTGTCTCCCTGTCACCTATCCTCCAGGGTTCGGTGTTGGCCTGGACGTGCTCGAGGGTCGGAAGAGGCCAACGAGACGTCGTCGGGGTCTTGATTTCAAGGCGCCCGCATCGGCTGCCGTGGTGGGGACTGTACTGTGGGGACAGCCCCCTCCGTTCGGCGAGCAGTGCGTGCGGTCGCAGTCGCTTGGGGAGGTCGTGGCGGGCCAGCTCGTCGTGAGCCCCCAGCCTCGGCAAAACCGAGCAGGCTCTCGATGGTGGCACGCAATTCATCCATCTGCTCGGCTGCCAGTGGGAACCTCAATAGTAGCTGAGCTCGCGCCATAGCCTCTGTGGATGTGCTTGGCATGGACGTTGATGATGTCGATCGCGCCGTCGCTTGGCTCATGTTAGTGCCTATGGCAGCGACATCGACGGTGGCGTCCCCACGCTGCTGCGGGACGACCACCGGGGCAGCGGGGCGTGTGGGGACGGTGCCCAAGGGTCTGTGGCTCCACCGAGCACAGTGGTCGGGTTGGCTCGCCCAGGAGGAGGCACATGCGCCGTGACCGCCCCCATGGCAGGGACGGTCGGAGGGCGATGGCTCACCTTGGACCGAGCACTGTTGTTGTGGCTGCGCCCGCCGGTGGCAGGAGGGGGTGCGAGCTGAGTTACCCTCCCGTCCACACCTCGTGGAGCATGACCGTCGAGACACTGCAAATGCTGATCTCCTCCGACACCTTCAACCCCCGTGTCGGCAGCAGGGGGAGTGGCGGTGGCACCTCCTGCTCCTGCCACACCCCCAGCATCGCTCACATCTTCTCTTATCTCCGCATCCCCTGTAGTGTTTGAGGCTACGAGCGGCAGAACCTTCGAGGTGGATGGTTGGGCCGACGGGTCGGACTTCTTCTTCTTGGGCGCCATGGTCGATGGCATCGTCGAAGGCAAAGAAGGTGATGAAGATGACAAGATGAGCACGCTTTTAGGTTCATGCAAGCAATCCCCCTACCTGGCACGCCAAAGATGTCACGGGATATCCGCGGCCACCTATGTGACCGGGCGGCCCCTTGCTG
>LR738711.1:226826765-226891002 GCA_902687465.1 Secale cereale
GGGGGGGGACGTCGCGTTGTACAAAGGGCAGATCAGCGCATGGCAGCATGGCAGAGAGCACACGAGCAATTTACCCAGGTTTGGGCCGCCGCGAGGCGTAAGACCCTACTCCTGCTTTGGTAGATTGATGGTGGAATGAATGTGTTGATGTCTAGTACACTTGCCCGGCAAGGGTTGCCTCGGGGCAGCATCGACTAGGCGCATATGGTGGCTTGGGTTCATCAACCTTCTAACCCTTTCTATGAGTGCCATGGGCCTCCTTTTATAGATTAAGGGGTCACCACAGTGGCAAAGTGGTCATTATCCACTAATTTGATAGCAAACAGTGCTATCATACCTAACTGTAACACTCCAAATTTTTGAATTTGAATTCTTCCAAACTTTTGGTCTTTTGGAAGGGGGGTATTTGATCTTCTCTTGAAACCCCTTTCTAAAAACTTTTCTGACCAAACTTGTGTGTTCTTCTCAACCTTGATTCTGGTCTTGAAGATTTTCTTCTTGTGTTAAGCTCAACACAAGTTGTTTTTCTCATTAAGGTTTGATTGACTCTTTTCCCTCCATGAATATCCATCATATGATTAATCTTGGACTTGTCTTCCCCTTTCAAATCTTCTTGCCTTGGCACCCAATGAAAATATTTCTCTCCAAGACCTCCTCTTCACCTTGAGACAAGTTTTTCATCAATTCCAGCAAGTTTCAACCTTATTGGAATTTTTCTTCTAATTATTTTGCACCAAAAACAATTTCTGTCTTTTAAAATGGACCATGGTGATTTACAAAGGAACAAATATGTTCATTTTGATATTTGATTCCAAACCAACTCCCCTGGATAGTTCTTAGTACCCACAACCTAGATCCATCTTGTTTCACTGGTCCACAGTTCAAAATTTTCAAATTTCACTTGCTGCAAGTTTGGACCAGATTTGCAAATTTTGGTGAAATTCATATTTTCCTTCTTCCTAAAAATCTGTGAAAATTCAGGCAGCCTCTAGATGCATCAAGAGACCACTCCACCAAATATCAGCTCCAGAAAGATTTTCCACATGCCAAAATCATTTCGTCAAACACCTGGCGTGCATTGTTTCTGTCAGTTTCAGAAAAAGTTAACTGAACTTCACAGGCGATAGTGCAGCTTTGTCAGTCTCGTCAGAGAACGTTTGTCAATCTCACCAGTGCCTCTTTGGATCGATGCTGCACTGCACCACGCTCTTATCCAGAGCACCGCATGCGCACTTGGCTGGTTCTTGGCGTCGGTGGCACCCTGGCCCGCCCACGCCGGCGTCTTCCGCGGCGGCAGAGCCACCCGTGGCGGCCGGTAGGGGGCACCCTGCGGCACAACGCCGTTCGGCACCGCCCAAGCCGCCTGGGAGCTCCGCGTGGCCTTCTCCTTGCCAGCGCACGCCTGCAGCACCGTCGCTGTGGCCTGGCATGCACAAGGCGCGCTCTCTGCCACCGACGTGTCGCGCCACCGTTCCGTCGAGGACAGGACGTAACCTACCCTGCCTTGCTGAGTTAGGCACTGAAATTGGATCAGTGCACCTCATGGTCGATGCTCAAGCACCTAATCCACCTGTCCAGCCACTACGCCGCCGTAATCGATCGCCGGACTTATCCCGTTCACGGCAACCGCCTCGGGCCAGCTATAAATAGCGCCTCCGAGCTTGCTCTCGACCTCGCACATCTCCACCATCTCACCAGACCCCGCCCAACCACTAGAAGAGCCTCGAGGGGCCCTTCTTCCTCAACTCCGGCCACCTCCGTCCGCCTCGGGTTCCAGCAACGTTCTATCTGGTAAGAACTCCTCCACTGCACTGGACTCGTTCATAGCCTCCTGACACCTCTAGGAGACTAACCCCCACTTCAATTTGGCCCCAGCAACTCTCTCCGACGAGGCCCACGACCACCTGAGCCGCCGTCCGCCGGAGATACGGTCGCCGTCGACGTGGGGCTCGCCTACGCTCAATTCCACCACCCACCGACGCGGAAGAACACCAGGAACCCGTAGGTACCACTCACTCCCTCTACCTCGCCGTAGGTCGGCGCCGGCGACCACCGCAGCTCTCTGGCGCCGGCGCGACTCTTTTTCAGTTTTTAAACCTGACGAGTGGGACCCCCTCGTCAGCCTCTCATTCCTTTCCGAAAAGTTTTCCTGGAAGGAGCCTTCGGGCAAATTACGTTTTCCTATTTGGCTGGCGTACTGCGTACCGATTCGTTTTCTGTTTTTATATTCTAGCCCCTGGAAACTTTCTGTTTCATTACAAACAAGTCCCTAGACAGAAACTTGAATAACTTTTAAGCAAAAGATTATTTTTAGTTGATTCTTTTTCTGTCCTCTTTAGTTTTCTGTCTAGTTTTTTGTCATATTTATTTGAAAAATATTTGGGTCAACTTCTATGCACGCGCGGTATTTATGTTAGTATTCGTTTTGTTTGAATACGTAGATACCGAAGGACGTGACGGAGCCGCGAACTTCACCGAGTTAGACTCCGACTACTCCGAACCAGGCAAGCATGTTTGAACCTTTGATATGATGAGTGTGTTCCATGTTTGCTCGAGTAGTTCTTCTTCATAGCATGGTCATATACGCATTTGTGGATGATCATATTTCATGCAAGCAAGCTTCGGGTGAACCCGAATGATGATGATTGAAACACCCCGATCATGTGGTGACATGATGGGTTGTCTACTGGTATTGTTGGAGCATGCAGGTCAATGGTTAACTGTAGTATCAACGTGGATCAAGTCATGATTCCGTTCGTCTCCTTTTGGTACTGTCATATGCCGTCTGCTAAGATTGCGGTTTAGTCAGTTGCAAACCACTTTCCGTGTACACACCAAGTAGAGGGGCCGGGATGAGGGTTCCATGGCCCTGGATTAAAGCCCGTCATCCGGTCAGGGGGCATGGGTGTTTCCTGTTGGGACCGAGAGGGTGGCACCCCTTAGAGCGCGCATATATAAATTTGATCCCATGCTATTCGAGGTTGTAGCCTCCCCGCCTTAAAGTTTTTCGTGAATGTTGTCACGGGTGATTCCGGACAGCAGGATGTGAAATGGGTGTGTACTGGTCGGTTGTGTTTCAACTAAAACACCGTAGAGGGAACTAGTCCCTGAGGCTATGGAATCCGTTGGCTGTGATTTAAGAGTACAAGCTCTGCAGAGTCAAATCTTCCGAGTAGCCATGTTTATGGCCTAGAGTCAATCTTCGTGTCAACCCCGGTGACCGTCTCTAGTAATTTATGATAGTAACAAGCGTGGTGATTTTTGTCAAGGTTCATTTTGGTAGATGGACTAACCAGTTATCTCTGCACTGATTTATCTCTTGAAGTATTTTTCCGTTATACCATTGTTTATATAAGCCCTTTATGTGATGTTGCTCAGACGTCCGACTGTGGCATTCCTGTTATTTACTTTCATTATAAGACCTTTATGTGATGTCGCTCAGACGTCCGACTGTGGCATCCTTGTTATTTACTTTCATTATAAGCCCTTTATGTGATGTCGCTCAGACGTCCGACTTTGGCATCCTTGTTATTTATTTTCATTATAAGCCCTTTATGTGATGTCGCTCAGACGTCCGACTGTGGCATTCTTGTTATTTACTTTCATTATAAGCCATTTATGTGATGTCGCTCAGACGTCCGACTTTGGCATCCTTGTTATTTATTTTCATTATAAGCCCTTTATGTGATGTCGATCAGACGTCCGACTGTGGCATTCTTGTTATTTATTTTCATTATAAGCCCTTTATGTGATGTCGCTCAGACGTCCGACTGTGGCATTCTTGTTATTTACTTTCATTATAAGCCATTTATGTGATGTCGCTCAGACGTCTGACTGTGGCATGTTTTTATTCATTTTTCCTCACGAGGCGTCGCTCAGACACTCGTTTGGTTTCCTTTTATTTATCTTATGGATTTCGGGAGGACTACCGCCAGACTCCCATTTTTATATGCAGCGCATAAATTATATTATTCGGATGCGTATTGCTTGAATACTCACATGCTTTATGTTTGCATTTATTATATCTTATGTCCGAACTGTCTTGCGAGTACATTCAATGTACTCACCTGGCTTGTTGATTTGGCCGGATGTTGACGAAGGCGATCTCATGGATGAAGAGTTCGATAGCGAGTCCGACGTCTAGTGGAGTCCCAGTTAGTCTCTTGCGATCCTGGAGTTGATCACTGTTATATAACCGCTTCCGCCACCCACCAAATAAATTCATTAGGTCTCACTCCGACACATGATGAATTGTAAGATATTGGAGTCACGTCACCCACTACACTGTGACATATCCACCACCTCTTTTTATTACGAGTTAGTAGCTATGCCACCCTACCATTGTGTCATATCCGCCCTTATGTACTATATCGGTGTACTTATAATAAATTGTTGGGCAACCTCAGCTCAACCATGTATAATATTCAGTACTCTGGAATTCTGTATCAAGGATTTGTCTACCAGCAAGAAGTATTCTTCTGTGTTGGTTCGATAAAAAGGTCGGTCTCTCGGTAATTATTTTACTGAAAAACCGGTCCTGACAACCTTGGTACCAGAGCCAGGCTGACTGTAGGAAGCCACTAGGTGCGATCGCTAATCGGTTATTAGCGTATTAAATGCTATTTCAGCATTTTGCATTTATAGCAATTTTCTGTTAGTCATCATAAATTTATGACTTGACTATACGGAATTTTTGTCTACTTTGTAGATGGCCAGCGGCGACTGCGATTCACAAGTGTTCGCCAACATTCCTGAGGGGTTTATCAAGCTCCTCGTCGCCATCACCACGGTCGCGATCGGGCCATCGACCCGTCCAGAGTTTACTCTCTACCATCACAAGATCAGCGACAGCGTGTCGATGCACCAGGCCGCTGTGCAATTCAAGGGAGGGCGTTCTGAAGCACGCCGCTTCCGATTTGTGGGCAGGGCCATGCCTACGGAGAGGCATGCCATGCAAATGGCTGCCCGTGAGGCAATAGCTCGTCTCCGGGATGCTCTTCCTTCAATGAATACTCGTCGCTACCGTTACCTCCCATGCCACGTGCCTTACACGTGCCACTATGCGTTTGCTTGCGCAAGGGGAGAACATGATGAAGCCATCGAATCATTGGTTGAATATCTCAAAGCTCTTGAGGCAGCCTTTGATAACCTTGTGGACGACTTGGTGGCTGCTCGTATGGACTTAGTCCAGAGTGGTTCCGCCAACAGGAGGGTGCTACTCCATACTTCACCACCACTGACTTTTGTCTCGTCCTCAGCATCTTATGCACCTGCCATCTTAGCCACCGCTCGCCGTCTGCCTACCACCGAGGAGTTTGACCAGGTCATTGCTCCTACCCCAGTCAGAGCTGCACCACCTGCCGCGCACGCATCAACTCCTCGTACTAGTACTCCACGCCTGGAGCCTATTAGTGAGGAGGAAGTTGAGTCTCCATCACCACTGGGCCTTACCCTCGGCAGGCCGAGGGAAGTCTTCAACATCTCCGACTAGTGCGCCTGTACGCGACGCGATGTGTTCGCTTGTATGATATGTTTTATATGTAAAATAGGAAAATGGGAAGTAGTATGTTTGCGCATCATGTAGGAACTTGGAGGAGTGCACTAGCATAAATACCATGTCAGGAATGTGTATGCGCATCCTGAGTGACGTATGTAAAATTGCGACTCGCATGTAAGATGTGTACTAAGCGGTCCTTCTGTGTGCGCAATCAAGTTGCCTTTTAAAAAGCTTTGGAGTTTGTGTTTTGCTACTTTTGCAAGTCTTGGTTTATTTTTGCCGCTCAGTTCTTCTCTTGATTTCTGCAATAATACCCCAGAGTGAAATATGACTCGTCCCTGGACACGTTCCATGCCAAGTCCGTCGGAGGAAAATTATGGCACACAATCAGGTAACAATTTCACGCAGGGGCAGTCAAGTCAGCAGGGCAGCGAAACAACATTTTCCCAAGTGTGCCGTCTTTACGAGCAAAGCCTGCAACAACATCAAGAAATGATGAACCATGTCATTAATATGGGGAATCACCGTGAGCCACACCAGCAGCATTCTAAATTGTCTGAACTACAAAAGACGCGTCCGCCAACATTTTCTCACACAGACAGACCTCTTGAGGCCGATGATTGGCTTCGAGACATTGAAAGGAAATTTATTGTGGCACAGTGCTCCGATCATGAAAAGGTACTTTATGCACCGCATTATCTTACTGGAGCAGCCGCGTCATGGTGGGAGAATTTTCTGCACATGCACCCCAATGAAAATGATATCACTTGGGAGGATCTTAAAGAAGGCTTTCGTGGGGCACACATCCCTAGAAGCATTATGAAGATCAAGAAAAGAGAGTTTGATGACCTCAAGTAAAGGGGCATGACAGTAACTGAGTACAACAGCCAGTTGACTCAATTATCTCGTTATGCCAACGAGGAGTGTATGACTGAAAACAAGAAGATGGAAAAATTCCTAGACGGTCTGGCATCAGCACTTAAATGCCAGTTAGTCGTACACACTTTTCCAGATTTCAAGACACTGGTAGACAAGGCTATTACTTTGGAAAATGAGCGTCGCAGTCTGGAAGACATTCGCAAGTGAAAAAGGGATCAGACCAACCACACTCGCAACAATAGGAATAAGATAAATTTTCAGAAAAACGGGGCGAACAAATCCATGACAAATGACACTCGTCCAAGCAAAAACTTTCATCCAAGGGACAAGGATTTCACATATCGCCCAGGTGTTACTTGCTACGCTTGTGGAGAAGAGGGACACTATGCCAAACAGTGCCCAAAGCCAAGGAACTCAGCACCAAAGCCATACAGCAACGGAAACAATTCCGCGCCCAAGCGTAACAACTTCAACCCCAACAACAACCACAAGAAAGGCCACCTGAACCATGTGACCAAGGAGCAAGCACAGGATGCCCCGGATATCGTACTCGGTACGTTCCCTGTCAAGACAATACCTGCCACGGTTTTGGTTGATTCTGGAGCTTCTCATTCGTTCATTTCGAAGAGCTTTGCTTTGCAACATGATTTTTTGATGTTTCCCTTGGGAAAATCAATGACCATCAAGTCCCCCGGAAGTAAGCAGATCACTCAAAATTACTGCCAAGGTATAACCATTGAAATTGAAGGGTTAAAGTTTCACGCAAACCTCATCGTGTTGGAAAACAAGGGACTGGATGTTATCCTGGGTATGCACTGGCTAACCACCAACAAAGGATTTATCGACTGCTTCAATCGAACCGTGATTCTTACTCATCATCACGGAAAGACGATAAGAGTCGCAACTCAAGAAAGACCAGTATTGCGGCAACCAAAATTAAACAAGGTAGACACTTCTGAGCTAAGCAATGTTCCTGTAGTATGTGAATTTCCGGACGTATTTCCCGAAGAACTACCAGGCATGCCACCAGACAGAGAAATAGAATTCATCATTGAGCTAGCACCTAGAACCACCCCCATTTACAAGAAACCATACAGAATGGCACCGTTCGAATTGGTTGAACTAAAGAAGCAAATAAAGGAATTACTGGACAAAGGATTTATACGTGCCAGCTCCTCACCTTGGGGTTCGCCGGTATTATTTGCCAAAAAGAAGGATGGGACTATGAGATTGTGTATAGACTACCGAGCGCTCAACATGCTCACTGTCAAGAACAAATATCCGATGCCATGGATAAATGATTTATTTGACCAGCTCGCTCAAACCAAGGTTTTCTCAAAAAATGATTTGAGGTCGGGTTACCATCAATTAAAAGTACAGACAGAAGATATCCCGAAAACAGCATTCACCTCCAGATACGGACTATATGAATTTACAGTAATGCCGTTTGGACTGACCAACGCCCCGGCATATTTTGTCCACCTCATGAACAAAGTGTTTATGAAATTTATGGACAAATTTGTGGTGGTATTTATTGATGATATCTTGGTATATTCAATGTCACCAGAAGAGCATGCTGAACATCTCCGTATTGTACTGGGAGAATTAAGGAAACACCAACTCTACGCCAAATTCAGCAAATGTGAATTTTGGTTAAGACAGGTTGGTTTCCTAGGCCACGTATTGACACAAGAAGGAGTTGCTGTGGACCCAGAAAAAGTCAAGGCTGTACTTGGTTGGAAGCCACCGGCCAATGTAACAGATGTACGAAGTTTCCTCGGAATGGCTGGATATTACCGGAGGTTTATTGAAGGATTTTCCACCATAGCCAAACCAATGACACAGTTACTCAAGAAGTATAAGAAATTCGTATGGACTGAAGCTTGTGAGAAAAGCTTCCAGGAACTCAAAAAGAAATTAACAACAGCCCCAGTATTGGTTGTACTAGACATACAGAAAAGTTTTGAAGTATATTGCGACGCGTCCCGGAAAGGCCTCGGATGCGTACTAATGCAAGAAGGCAAGGTAGTCGCCTACGCTTCCCGGCAATTACGGAAACATGAAGAAAATTATCCTACTCACGATCTGGAGTTGGTAGCGGTCATTCATGCACTCAAAGAGTGGAGACACTTTTTGCTTGGGAATCGTTGTGAAATATATACGGACCATAAGAGTCTCAAATATATTTTCACCCAACCAGAACTCAATTTACGACAATGACGCTGGTTGGAATAGGTGAAAGATTATAACGTTGGCATCCACTATCACCCAGGAAAGGCAAACGTAGTAGAAGATGCTCTCAGCCATAACCCCAGCTCGGACAACGGCAGCCTACATAACTTGAGACCTGAGTTTCAGCAGGAATTCGCCAAGCTCAACTTAATGATGGTCACTGAAGGCGAAGTGTCAAATATGGAAATACGGTCTACCCTAATAGAACAAATTAAGAAGGCTCAGCATGGACACCCCAACATTGAAGGCATAAAAAGAAAAGTGAGTCAGGACAAGGCCTCAGAGTTTACCATAGACAGTGAGGGAATATTATGGTTCAGAGACAGGCTTTGCGTGCCCAATAACGAAGACCTCAAACAGCAAACTCTAGCAAAGAGCCACACCGCTCCGTATTCAACTCACCCTGGAGGGACCAAAATGTACAAGGACATTCAGGAAAGATTTTGGTGGCACGGTATGAAGAGAGATATAGCCACATACATTGCATGTTGTGATTCATGTCAACGCATTAAAGCCGAGCACCAAAAATCCGCAGGACTGTTACAGCCAAACGAGATACCTGAGTGGAAATGGGACGATATTGGGATGGATTTTATTGTTGGACTGCCACGGCACAGCACGGAAATGATGCCATATGGGTCATCACAGATAGACTGACTAAGGTGGCACACTTCATTACAGTCAGGACGACCCACACCACCCAAAAGCTTGCCAAGCTTTACCTCGCCCGTATAGTATGCCTGTATGGAGTTCCTAAGACTATAATATCTGATAGAGGCACTCAGTTCGTCTCCAATTTTTGGGATCATTTACAGCAAGCCCTGGGAACGCAACTAGTATTCAGTACAACCTATCACCCCCAGACTGGAGGACAAACGGAACGAGTAAATCAAATACTAGAAGACATGCTGAGGGCATGTGTCCTCACCTATGGGACCAGTTGGGAGGCAAGCTTACCGTATGCCGAGTTCACATACAACAATAGTAACCAAGCTAGCCTGAAAATGGCACCTTTCGAAGCCTTGTATAGACGAAGATGTCGTACTCCATTAAACTGGTCAGAAACAGGGGACATTCGTCTCTTCTGCCCAGACATGTTAAAAGAAGCTGAGGAAAAAGTTAAAATAATAAGAGATCGACTCAAGACAGCCCAAAGTCGACAGAAGAGTTACTACGATCAAAAGCATCGGGACGTAAGTTTTGAACCCGGTGAAAACGTGTACCTACGTGTATCTCCTATGAGGGGACTACAATGGTTCAAGGTCAAAGGAAAACTAGCACCACGATTTATCGGACCCTTCCGTATAGTTGCACGGAGAGGCACAATGGCATACCAGTTGGACCTTCCCAAAGATCTATCAGACGTCCATGACGTGTTCCACGTTTCGCAGCTATGGAAATGTGTAAGCAACCCGGAGAAACATGTGTCGCATGAAAATCTTGATGTGCAACCAGATCTCACCTACCGGGAATGCCCAATAAAAATATTGGAAGAGTCTGAAAGGAGAACCCGTCAGAAGACAATTAAATTTCTCAAGGTTCAGTGGAGCAATCACACCGAGGATGAGGCAATGTGGGAAAGGGAAGACTTCCTTCGGACAGAGTACCCATAACTATTTGAGGATCAGCTGAAATCTCGGGGATGAAATTTTTCATAAGGGGGTAGGTGTTGTAACACTCCAAATTTTTGAATTTGAATTCTTCCAAACTTTTGGTCTTTTGGAAGGGGGGTATTTGATCTTCTCTTGAAACCCCTTTCTAAAAACTTTTCTGACCAAAGTTGTGTGTTCTTCTCAAGCTTGATTCTGGTCTTGAAGATTTTCTTCTTGTGTTAAGCTCAACACAAGTTGTTTTTCTCATTAAGGTTTGATTGACTCTTTTCCCTCCATGAATATCCATCATATGATTAATCTTGGACTTGTCTTCCCCTTTCAAACCTTCTGGCCTTGGCACCCAATGAAAATATTTCTCTCCAATACCTCCTCTTCCCCTTGAGACAAGTCTCTCATCAATTCCAGCAAGTTTCAACCTTATTGGAATTTTTCTTCTAATTATTTTGCACTAAAAACAATTTATGTCCATTAAAATGGACCATGGTGATTTACAAAGGAACCACCATGTTCATTTTGATATTTGATTCCAAACCAACTCCCCTGGATAGTTCTTAGTACCCACAACCCACTACTAGAAATCCACATTTTACCTAGAGTCATACCCTAGGTGAAATAGGAAAAACCATAGGGAAAGAGTTTACCTTGGGCTTGCCCTAGGTAAAGAACCCTGGGTATAGTATAGTCGGTAAAGACCCCTTCCCCTATGGTGTATCCAGCAAGCTCTAGGAAAAATTTCTTTACCTAGAGGCACAAGCCCTAGGGAAAGATTTCCATATGTATGTTGCAATCCACGTGGATAGGTTGTTTACCTACAACTAGGCCCTAGGGAAAGATTGTGGGGCCCTTTTGCGCCACATCACCATACTTTCCCTAGAGTTACATACTATAGGGAAACACATTCCCCATATGCAGACATAATTCAAACGTGTAATTTAAATTTGAATTCATAACCAATAATTCAAATAATTCAAAATGGAGGCATAATTATGAAATGAAAATAACATCAAATAATTAGTATATATATATAGATAGATACCAATCGTCACATGCATATAGTAGATGCCAAGACATCACCAGCCATCACATGTTTGACCAAAAAATAGGCTTCCTAGCTAGATTTTGCTACATCTAACTGATTAAGCATCTCAATTAGCACGTACATACTGATGTAAGTCAACTAGAGTTTCCTACATTACAGAACATGTACTAGCATGTTAACTATACATGCACCAAAATATTACTCCACGCACTGCACATCCAAGAACATCAAGGAACCAACTGACTGCTCAATAGCGATAGGCTTAGTGCACCGGTTCCAGACTGACTGAAAAATCCCCCAAACATCCCTTCATCGTCTACAGCAGGAACACTTGCAGCAGTAACATGTTCCTGAAAAGAAAGATTCACAAGTTCTCAAAAGCTGGAACAAGACAATAAGAACTTATTAGAGGAACTACATGCAACTCTGTGTTCCAATGAAAATTAGTGAGTTACATCAAGTCGACAAAGTCTAAACAGAATTTCCTATTTCCAGTAATTAGAACAAAGGCATGCAAAATCTGGTATAAATTTTGGCAGTATAACAACTATAAACTGGACAATTGGACAAAAAAATATTACGATCCCACCAACATCCTCACACAGCCCCATTAATCAACATTAATCCCAAATGATCCAGCACCACACAGGCTAGCATCACACATCACATAAGCATGCATATTGTCACAAGTATGTGAATAGGTATCTCTCAACTTATTCATACACACATAAGTAATGCAACTACACATGCTGCATCGTTCTGAATTAGTTCACAGGTTGTTTTGGTACAAATAAATGAGACCAAAGACTATACTGAAGGAAGGAAAAAACATTACTACCAACAATAGCCATGTGAAACTATTATTTGCACACAGAAACAACAATATGTACTCCTATGTTTGAAGCACCCTATAGTGCATTGCATTCATGTTTTATCCCAATCAAGAAATTATACTACAAACATCTCTAACATTCTCTTCTGAAATGAAAGAAGGCAAACATGCATTGTTCAATATACCCCTCTTACTAAGTTATTTAACCCTGGAAGGTCACAACGAACAGACCATTACTATTTGTATCATTTGAGATTAGTTTGAGAAATACATACATTAATAGAGCTAGGATTTGTTTCTTGTTGAGCACACAAAGCTGGCGATTCTTCGCTATTTTCTAGAATCTGCAGAAGAAGAGCCATGTTTTAGAAGTAACCCTTATCATGCTTTAAATGTATTAATGTGTGTGTGTGTTTGCTTGAGATGGATGATTACATACTTGGATGGTAGATCGTTGCGGAGATCCAGGAGGAGAAAGCGAACGAAAAGGAGGTGGAACCGGCGGCAGTGGTATTTCTCCAATAGGCACACCTTGCTTAGTTGCCAAAGTCTGCAAAAAAAGAAAATTCACATACTGGTTACTTTCAAATGCTAGCAAATTAATTGATAAACATGGAATGTATAACCAGCACCTGAAGAAACTTTTGTATCTCATTGCAGTGCTCGTACATCCCAACACCCCATGACAAGACATTGTTGGCATAAGCCTCTGCTTTTCGAGTCTTCTCGGACTCCTTTTGACGCACATCTTCAATTTCTTCAGCTCGACGACGCTTCAAGGCTACTGAAGATGTACCAGTAGCTCTCACCTCAGAAATGACCTCGATGTCATTAACAATGCCATTAAATTGACACGAAGATTGACCCTTTCTAAAAACTTTTCTGACCAAAGTTGTGTGTTCTTCTCAAGCTTGATTCTGGTCTTGAAGATTTTCTTCTTGTGTTAAGCTCAACACAAGTTGTTTTTCTCATTAAGGTTTGATTGACTCTTTTCCCTCCATGAATATCCATCATATGATTAATCTTGGACTTGTCTTCCCCTTTCAAACCTTCTTGCCTTGGCACCCAATGAAAATATTTCTCTCCAAGACCTCCTCTTCACCTTGAGACAAGTCTCTCATCAATTCCAGCAAGTTTCAACCTTATTGTAATTTTTCTTCTAATTATTTTGCACCAAAAACAATTTATGTCCTTTAAAATGGACCATGGTGATTTACAAAGGAACCACCATGTTCATTTTGATATTTGATTCCAAACCAACTCCACTGGATAGTTCTTAGTACCTACAACCTAGATCCATCTTGTTTCACTGGTCCACAGTTCAAAATTTTCAAATTTCACTTGCTGCAAGTTTGGACCAGATTTGCAAATTTTGGTGAAATTCATATTTTTCTTCTTCCTAAATATCTGTGAAAATTCAGGCAGCCTCTAAATGCATCAAGAGACCACTCCACCAAATATCACCTCCAGAAATATTTTCCACATGACAAAATCATTTCGTCAAACACCTGGCGTGCACTGTTTCTGTTAGTTTCAGAAAAAGTTAACTGAACTTCACAGGCGACAGTGCAGCTTCGTCAGTCTCGTCAGAGAACGTTCTTTAATCTCACCAGTGCCTCGTTGGATCGATGCTGCACTGCACCTCGCTCTTATCCAGAGCACCGCACGCGCACTTGGTTGGTTCTTGGCGTCGGTGGCACCCTGGCCCGCCCACACCGGCATCTTCCGCGGTGGCAGAGCCACCCGTGGCGGGCGGCAGGGGGCACCCTGCGGCACATCGCTGTTCAGCATCGCCCAAGCCGCCTGGGAGCTCCGCGTGGCCTTCTCCTTGCCAGCGCACGCCTACAGCACCGTCGCCGTGGCCTGGCATGCACAGGGCGCGCTCTCTACCGCCGACGTGCCGCACGGCCGTTCCGTCGGGGACAGGCCATAACCGCCCCTGCCTTGCTGAGTTAGGCACCGAAATGGGATCAGTGCAACTCCTGGTCGATGCTCAAGCACCTAATCCACCTGTCCAGACACAGCGCCGCCGTAATCGATCGTCGGACTTATCCCGTTCACGGCAACCGCCTCGGGCCGGCTATAAATAGCGCCTCCGATCTCGCTCTCGACCTCGCACATCTCCACCATCTCACCAGACCCCGCCCAGCCACTGGAAGAGCCTCGAGAGGCCCTTCTTCCTCAACTCCGGCCACCTCCGTCCGCCTCGGGTTCTAGCAACGTTCTCTCTAGTGAGAACTCCTCCACCGCCCTGGACTTGTTCGTAGCCTCCTGACACCTCTAGGAGACTAACCCCCACTTCAATTTGGCCCCAGCAACTCTCTCCGACGAGGCCCAAGACCACCCGAGCCGCCGTCCACCGGAGATAGGGTCGCCGTCGATGTGGGGCTCGCCGACGCTCAACTCCACCACCCACCGACGCGGAAGAACACCAGGAACCCGTAGTTACCACTCACTCCCTCTAACTCGCCGTAGGTCAGTGCCGGCGACCACCGTAGCTCTCTGGCGCCAGCGCGACTCTTTTTCAGTTTTTAAACCTGACGAGTGGGACCCCGTCGTCAGCCTCTCATTCCTTTCCGAATCGTTTTCCTGGAAGGCGCCTTCGGGCAAAGTACGTCTTCCTATTCGGCTGGCGTACTGCGTACCGATTCGTTTTCTGTTTTTATATTCTAGCCCCTGGAAACTTTATGTTTCATTACAAACAAGTCCCTATACAAAAACTTGAATAACTTTTAAGCAAAAGATGCTTTTTAGTTGATTCTTTTTCTGTCCTCTTTAGTTTTCTGTCTAGTTTTTTGTCATATTTATTTGAAAAATATTTGGGTCAACTTTTATGCACGTGCGGTATTTATGTTAGTATTCGTTTTGTTTGAATACGTAGATACCGAAGGATGTGACAGAGCCGCGAACTTCACCGAGTTAGACTCTGACTACTTCGAACCAGGCAAGCATGTTTGAATCTTTGATATGATGAGTGTGTTGCATGTTTGCTCGAGTAGTTCTTCTTCATAGCATGTTCATATAAGCATTTGTGGATGATCATATTTCATGCAAGCAAGCTTCGGGTGAACCCGAATGATGATGATTGAAACACCCCGATCATGTGGTGACATGATGGGTTGTGTACTGGTACTGTTGGAACATGCCAGTCAATGGTTAACTTTAGTATCAACGTGGATCAAGTCATGATTCCGTTCGTCTCCTTTTGGTACTGTCATATGCCGTCTGCTGAGATTGCGGTTTAGTCAGTTGCAAACCACTTTCCGTGTACACACCAAGTAGAGGGGCCGGGATGAGGGTTCCATGGCCCTGGATTAAAGCCCGTCATCCGGTCAGGGGGCATGGGTGTTTCCGGTTGGGACCGAGAGGGGGGCACCCCTTAGAGCACGCATATATAAATTTGATCCCATGCTATTCGAGGTTGTAGACTCCCCGTCGTAAAAAAATTCGTGAATGTTGTCACGGGTGATTCCGGGCAGCAGGATGTGAAATGGGTGTATACTGGTCGGTTGTGTTTCTACTAAAACACCGTAGAGGGAACTAGTCCCTGTGGCTATGGAATCCGCTGGGTGTGATTTAAGAGTACAACCTCTGCAGAGTCAAATCTTCCGAGTAGCCATGCTTATCGCCTAGAGTCAATCTTCGTGTCAACCCCGGTGACCGTCTCTAGTAATTTATGATAGTAACAAGAGTGGTGATTTTTGTCAAGGTTCATTTTGGTAGATGGACTAACCAGTTATCTCTGCACTGATTTATATCTTGAAGTATTTTTCCGTTATACCATTGTTTATATAAGCCCTTTATGTGATGTCGCTCAGACGTCCGACTGTGGCATTCTTGTTATTTACTTTCATTATAAGCCCTTTATGTGATGTCGCTCAGACGTCTGACTGTGGCATCCTTGTTATTTACTTTCATTATAAGCCCTTTATGTGATGTTGCTCAGACGTCCGACTGTGGCATCCTTGTTATTTATTTTCATTATAAGCCCTTTATGTGGTGTCGCTCAGACGTCCGACTGTGGCATCCTTGTTATTTATATTCATTACAAGCCCTTTATGTGATGTCGCTCAGACGTCCGACTGTGGCATTCTTGTTATTTATTTTCATTATAAGCCCTTTATGTGATGTCGCTCAGACGTCCGACTGTGGCATTCTTGTTATTTACTTTCATTATAAGCCCTTTATGTGATGTCGCTCAGACGTCCGACTATGGCATGTTTTTATTCATTTTTCCTCACGAGGCGTCGCTCAGACACTCGTTTGGTTTCCTTTTATTTGTCTTATGGATTTTGGGAGGACTACCGCCCGACTCCCATTTTTACATGCAGCGCAAAAATTATATTATTCAGATACATATTGCTTGAATACTCACATGCTTCATGTTTGCATTTATTATATCTTATGTCTGAATTGTCTTGCGAGTACATTCAAAGTACTCACCTGGCTTGTTGATTTGGCCAGATGTTGACGAAGGCGATCTCATGGATGAAGAGCTCGATAGCGAGTCCGACGTCTAGTGGAGTCCCAGTCAGTCTCTTGCGATCCTGGAGTTGATCACTGTTATATAACCGCTTCTGCCACCCACCAAATAAATTCATTGGGTCTCACTCCGACACTCGATGAATTGTAAGATATTGGAGTCACGTCACCCACTACACTGTGACATATCCACCAGCCTCTTTTTATTACGAGTTAGTAGCTATGCCACCCTACCATTGTGTCATATCCGCCCTTATGTACTATATCGGCGTACTTGTAATAAATTGTTGGGCAACCTCAGCTCAACCATGTATAATATTTAGTACTCTGGAATTCTGTATCAAGAATTTGTCTACCAGCAAGAAGTATTCTTCTGTGTTGGTTTGATAAAAAGGTCGGTCTCTTGGTAATTATTTTACTAAAAAACCGGTCCTGACACTAACTCTGAGGGCTGACAGGGTGCATTAAATGCACCGCTTAGTGTCACATCACTAGTCGCCCGGCAAGGCCTCCCGGGCTATCTTGCCTACTCCGTACCTGTTTTCTTGACACGTCACAGGACGGGTGTCACTTGTTGGTTTCTCCTATAGGAAATGGTTGCCACGTGGCCAATGGCTGCCACTTAGTCATCTTGCGGCTTGACAACACACTGGTTGATGACGTGGGTCGTGCTTGAGTGGTTGGCGGGGTGGTTCAACCCCCGCAAGCCCCGGTAGGCTCTGCCGGGGAGTCTTGGCTGCTTGCTTTAGGTGGTGGCCTCACCCCTTGCCAGGCTCACCTGCCCGACAAGGGAGGCCTTTCTTTTGCTGATACCTCACTACTCTGGCTCGGTCTTGGTCTCTCTGAGATGCGTGTTGGTTCTTCTAGTCTCTTGGTCCTTCAATCTTTGACTTGAGCTGGTTCTTCAGTGTTGATCTTGTGCATGTGCACAATTGGGCAACAGACCCAGGGTTTGTTGCACCGACACTGTTTGCAAGAAGGACTCATGAGCATGAAGGTATCTTTCATGTATTTACATCATTTGCTCTGATGCATATAGCCAAGACACATGCAACTCATTGCTTGCTCTGACATGCTTATGCATTCACATGCTCTTATATTCTATATTTACATGATTGCATACATGTAGGGGGAGCCTATGCAGTTTACATGTCCTTCTAAAGCTTTACTTGTTATTCTTCATATCTTTATCTAAGGCTATGATGCATGTTGTCATCAATTACCAAAAAGGGGGAGATTGAAAGCACAAGTGCTCCCTGTGTGATTTTGGTAATTAATGTCAACATATCTCTTGTTGGACTAATATTTTCATCTAGTATATTTCAGAAAGTTCAGCAAAGGTGTGGCATGGACAAGAGGATGTGGAACCCCTTCTAGGTGCTAAGGACAAATATTGGCTAAAGCTCAAGACTATTCATTTCTATTTTAGTGATCCAAGATAACATTGAGTCCATAGGAAAAGCCAATACTATTAAAACGGGATGAGGTGTTGCTTAATGGTATACTTCCTCAAAATGCTTAGTGATATGCTCCAAAGCCCTCAAGCACTTTCTGAAATCCAAATATGTCCTAAACCTAAAGTCAAACTCGGCTCCACCGATTTGATTCATCTGGCGTCACCGAGTTCACTTGACATAGCCATAGCCAGAAACCCTAATCAGTTCAGCCTCATCGTTGGGATCTCGGTCTCACCGAGATGGGCTTACAAACTCTGTGTTGCCTGTTGCAATTATTTTGGTATCACCGAGATATGCAGTTGGTCTCACCGAGTTTGCTTGACCAACTCTCTGTTTGCTTATTACCAAAATCGGTCTCATCAAGTTTGTGCAATCGGTCAAACTGAGTTGAGGTTTTACCCTAACCCTAGCACGTCGGTCCTACCGAGTTGATCATATCGGTCCCATCGAAAATCCTAACGTTCACATTTTGAATTGAATCGATCTCACCTTGTTCACACATTTGGTCTAGCCGAGTTAGCTCTTTTGTGTGTAACGGTTAGATTTTGTGTCGAGGCTATATATACCCCTCCACCCTCCTCCCAATGTGTGAGAGAGCCATCAGAACGTTCCTACACTTCCACCATTCATTTTCTGAGAGAGAACCACCTACTGATGTGTTTAGACCGAGACATTCCAATCCAACCACAAGAATCTTGATATCTAGTTTTCCCCCACGTTGCTTTCCACTCAAATCATCTTTCCACCATAGCGAAACCTATGAGAGATAGTTGAGTGTTAGGGAGACTATCATTTGAAGCACAAGAGCAAGGAGTTCATCATCAACACACCATCTATTACCTTTTGGTGAGTGGTGTCTCCTAGATTAGTTAGGTGTCACTTGGGAGCCTCCGTCAAGATTGTGGAGTTGAACCAAGAAGTTTGTAAGGGCAAGGAGATCGCCTACTTTGTGAAGATCTACCCAAGCGAGGCATGTCCTTCGTGGGCGATGGCCATGGTGGGATAGAGAAGGTTGCTTCTTCGTGGACCCTTCATGAGTGGAGTCCTCCGTGGACTCGCGCAACTGTTACCTTTCGCGGGCTGAAGTCTCCATCAACGTGGATGTACGATAGCACCACCTATCGGAACCACGCCAAAAATCTATGTGTTCCAAATTGCGTTTGCACACTCCAATCCCATCCCTTTACTTTCTTGCAATTTGCATGCTTTACTTTCCGTTGCTCATATACTCTTGACATGCTTGCTTCAAATGTATTGTGAATGTTTAAACTTGTGCAAAAACTCCACCTTAACTTGAACAACTTAAAAACTGCTATCTTTCTTTGTTGAGGGTCTAATCGCCCCCCCCCCCCTCCTCACACCTCTTCTCGATCCTTTCAAAATGACACAACCGCCCTACCTGTCAGCCCCGTTAATACACCGTGGGCGCCAAACGTTGGCGCCAAACACCCTCTCCTCGCCCGAAATCGCTCTGGAAAAATATTGGGGAGATGCGAGATTATCGTCCTATCCCCAACCGACGAAACGTCCAAATTTTAAACGGGGGCTAAGTTCGAAACTTTCCTATATTTCAAACAAACACGTCCGAAAGACATGGTTCCCTGTACCTCTCCCTCCATTTTCCCATTCATCCACCTCGGCGCCAGAACACCATCCCCACACTAGCCTCCTCCGTCCGCCACCCCATCCATCAGTGTCGTCCTCCACCATGCCGGAGCGCCTACCAAGACCGCGTCCTCCACTGCTAGAGATGGATGTTCCTCATCCACAGCGACGGACCAGGAGCCTTGCGTCGCGTCCTCTCGCTTCATCAGCGTCGTCCTCCACCTTGTCGGGGCCACTCCGACGAGCTTCTCGTCCACCTTAATAGGACCTACCCCCCGATGCCTACGCCTACCATCGTAGATCTGCTACCATGCCACCGACAGCTATCAAATCCCTGATGCCTACACGACACCGCAACAGAGGTGGTACTACTTCATTTCTACTCAACTTTTTGATCTCTGTTAGAAAGTAGATTGTAACTTGGTTACTTACTTTCTTTTCATCTCTTAAAATCTAAGTTCTTAGTTCGAAGAAAAACAATGGTTGCTAAGTAGCCTTTCTGCGTTTTGTAGCTTCAAATCTGCCATGACACAATCATAATAGGGTTTAATTGATCATGCATAGGGTTTCCCCCCTTTTATGATCATTATGATCAGTCTACGTGCTTCGTGTCATAATAGTCGTACCTCCCTTCCCAGTCCGTTCAAGGCTCAGGCATGCAGCACCCACTCAGCGAACCCTATTTATACTGAGATGTATCCTCAACACTCAACAGCCACTGCCCATGACTCATTTCATAATTGAATCATTACTCATTAGACAAGACTGTCATTATGTCTTGTTGTGTACTGGGTGCTATCTACACATAATGGTTCAGATATTTCAGTAATCTTTACTACATGTAAAGTTCACAGGGTTTCGAAATTCCTAGCCTAGGAATAGACACTAGTCATGTTGGATTGTCGGTCATAGTGACAGTGACCTAGAATACTACTGTAGGCATTTTACTTGCCTTTCTTACTCAGTCGATATGATATCCAATTATTCACTTCGATTAGTTGCAAACAATAGGTGCTAGACCAACTTCTTCACTTAGATTTTGGACGGTCTCTTACTGCAGTTATGATTCTGCATACTTGTCCTAGTAAGCTCACAAGTAATGATTGATTCACTACATCTATGCTTGCCTTGTCATATGTTTTGTTGATGTTTTTTAGGGTGGACCACCCTGTTTCAAAATACTAGAACCGCATACATGAGTGAATAGTATTTCTCTTTGTGATCTCTTCCATCCTGTGTGGGCAATGAACACTGCATTGTATAGAAAGAAAAGTATCATATCCACCTGTTACATGGACTACGATCTTTTACATGGAATAAAATCTGCCTACTTGCTTTGTGTTGCACTACCAGCACTCCACCCTTGAAGATAAACATTATGCCACTCATAATTCCTTAGTTCATTTGTTCAAATACGAATTTGATATGGTTTTAATGTTCCTACTTTAGTTTTGAAATGTGTGTCTGACCCTTATAGAAACATAAGAGGTTTGTATTTTTGTGTGTGGTTTGGCCAACACGGTTGGGGGATGAATTTCAATACGCAGGGGTTTGTAGGGAGACACTATTCGAGTTGAATCCACATTGTATTCCATAGATAATCTGACTACTTTTTATGTTTTCATGAATCTCAGACACTGAACAACATCATAATGATTATGAGCTTGCATGCATGTAAAGAATAAAGCAGAACAATGTAATGGTTGTCAAACTTGGCATTAAGGGATTGAGATCTAGTCTGGATGCAATGCAATGCAAATGCTCTCTACACCAACAGTCGAGTTCAGAATATGATCCTAACAAAGAATTTGAGCTAGAGGGAGACCTAAGTCAATGCAGCTCCCTAGTGGAGAAGTTAGAGGCAGATGCCCAATCTTATTCACCCATCAAGGTGCTTGCTCTAACATTGAAAGGTTATATTGGTCGCACATATCTTGCAAATGACGCTTTGCATTGCTTCTACTTTGTTGCACTGCCATTTGCTTAGTTTACACATCGTTTATGTTAATACGCCCTGCCTATCCATTTTCAGTACATATTCCATCTGTCATCATACCATATTTATCCTGTCAAATGTTGTTCTTGTGTATCAGACCTTCAAAAGGAAGAGGGCGATTGCTGATCGCGAAGGAGCACGAACAAAGTATTCAGAAAAGGTTGTGACACCTGATAAATCAAATAGCCCATTAGGTGTAGTGGCAATATCACCAAACCCACAAAACACGACCCCAACTCTAGCAGACTCTAGCCCTACTACATTGGCCATCTCTGATGCCCCAACTCAGCAGAACCCAACTGCAGCAAACAGTATGATGATGCCAGTTGACATAGCACCAGCTCTACGCCGCAAAGCCTCCATTCCAGCAAAGAGCACACCAAATCCAGTTGCCAAATCCCTTTCCGAACGAGAGAGAGCCGAAATTGCAGCAAATAGGACCCCTGTTCCACTTCTTCCAAGTTTAGAAGACGAAGCTTATATTGTTGTCAAGAACTTTGTGCGCATCTTTCCTTCATGGCAAGATTATACCACAGACAAAGAACAATTTCCAATCATCCTCCACAACTTACATGAAAGTAATGTACTGTATTCATGGTAATTAGTGCATGTGTTTCTACTGACAGAAGACAAAAGATTTCATTCTTTTAAATAGGCGAGGACTAAACTGGACAGTCAAGACGAGCAAGGCTTGGTTGCGCATTTCAAGCACGTGTTGATGAAGTATCGTCGCTACCTGAGGCAAGCGCACTTTGATGGCAAGCATCTAAACGAAATTTCTGTAAAGTCTCTGGTGCTAAATTTACTAAACATTGACTGGAATAATCTTGGTACACATTGGTCTCGTATGTAGAGTAAGGTATTGTATAGGATATCACATCACAATTTGAACTGCCTTTCTGCATGTGCCTTACCATCTCACTTGTACGAAAACTGTTTGCAGAAGAATATTCATTCTCAAGGGACCACAAAATCTTGCAACTATACTACACGCTGCATTGCTCTTGTGAGTACCTCTTGCCCTGTATCACCATACTTACTTTCATAGTTGGTTGATTATGTAGCATCACTGCACATGTTAGTATCCTTATCCTCCATCTGGTGGATATTATAAGATCCGTATTGACACTTACATAAATTTAGAATCAATCCAATTCTTTTGAAGAGGTTTAGCTCTGTAGTCCTCTTGTAAGGACCGAACATATTGTATCATTGTACTTACATTAACAACTACTCCCTCTGTCCCATAATACACGAGTGTTTTGTATAGTACACCAGTGTACAAAACACTCTTATATTATGGGAAGGAGGGATTGGTTCATTGTGTAGCATTACTCTGCATCTTATCTCTCTCGCCCACCATTTACTAAAAAAATATCAAATATATTTATAATCTTACCAAAATGTTGAATGTGCAGACAATGCTAGTGCAGAAGTGGAGCCCATTGCTCATGTGAGTGCATTTTGTCCTGTAACGCTTGTACTTGCATGGATAGGTAGTTGATTATGTAGCATCAATCCTCATCTTATATTCATTATCCTCTATCCCTTCCAGTATTATCATATCTATAATTAATCTCTATAAAATGTAGAGTACAGGCAATGCTTATGAAGAAGATTATGTGCTGAAATTATCGAGTTATCCTTCCCTTGACATGGAGAAGGGCATTATAAAGCTGGTGTTAACTATTAATGTAAGTCGGTCCTTCTAAAACCTTTATTCTCAATTGTTGTTTCATTTTCTCATACTCCCTATCGTCAAGTGTTGTTTAGTTTGTTGTTTCTATCAAAATGCATGTTCACAACAACTGTAAGTTCCAAGTTTTTGTTGTAAAACCAAATTCCTTATTCATACCATGCACATTACTCAATACATATCCAATGATTTTCTTTAGCCCTGCATGTATGCTTGTTTTTGCTGATCTATAATCCAATGTGTAGTGAAGCAGACCACATTTGCACCTTGTCATTTCTTGGTTTATCTTACTGATTTGGTTGATGATATGAACAACATGACATGCACTTAACCAAAATAGATACAATTATTGTCTTTTGCCTGCATTTATGCTTGTTTTGTTGATATCGTAATCAAGTAGTGTGGTGAAGCTCCCCGCATTATGAAGAATACCAAATTATTCTATTAACATTTTGAATTGTCTCTTCATTTTATAATTTGAAATTGGATGGAATTGACAGCACAATTACCATCTTTGTTTATATAGGTGCAAAACTTGTCATCTCTCTGCTTGTTTTAGGGTGATATGCCTGATGGCATGCATAAGTCTGCTAAAGGCTGTGAGACAAACCCAACATATATTGCAGCAAAGAAGGCAAAACAACTTGAAGATAGCGAGACAACCCCAAAGTAATGTCTTGATGTAGTGTTCAATCTTGAGACTAGTAGTCACACAAGCTCACAAAATTTGTAGCCTAAATCAGTTTGACTTCCTCAATCTCAACTTCAAGAAGAAACGCATTCTGCAACTAAACTTTGACTTGAAGTCCAATCTCTAAGGAAGATCGCGGAGAACTCCAACGAGAACATTATTGCTAAACTGATATAGCTGGAAGATATGACCGACATGCTAGCACTACAAAAAATACACTTCTGTGATCATACGTGATTATCACAGTAGGTCACATTTTTTGTCATGCATGTACATCCATGACGATTTTATGACAGAATCAAGATAGTCATACTTGTGCTGTCGTAGAAGTATTCCATGACATTATCAAAATTATCATCACAGAAGTGTCCACTTCCATGATGATAAATCACGCGTCATAGAAGTGCTTTCATCAAGGGTGACCGAGACGTGCCATCCATCGTAACGGGTTGTCGTTAAGCTATAGGGTTCCAGTTTGGATCCGATAACCTGTTAACAGCCCATACCAATGGGGATTTTCCACGTGTAAAATCATCATTGGCTGGAGGAAACACATGGCTGCTCCTTGGTGGGCCAGATGTCATCTGTCCAAGGTAGGAGACATGCCTATGATATGTTGACACTAGGCAGGACCCAATAGAGGCCCATATAGGTTAAAAATGCTGGCCCGGTCAAAGGCTTGTAGTACTTACTTAGGTACTAGTGGGCCAGCCCGATAACGGCCTGTTTAAACATGGCACTTTTACGGTCCAAAGCCAGATCTGGCCCATTAATTGTTCGCCGAATATTTGGGCCCAATTACGGCCCAGTGACGTTCGGACTGTTAGAGGCCCGATGTAGGCATGGGCCCATTTCAGCCCAGTGCGTCTTTTGGCCTGGGAATGGCTTGTGCTGCCCATGGGCCATATATGGTCCGACGCGACATCCGGCCCACTAATGGCCCGTGATAAAGGTGGCAATAGTTCAGCCCAGCGTGACTTTGGTCCTGTTAAAGGCATGTCGTATAATTCGGCTTGTTGATGCCTGTACTAAGCTTTCGGCCTCTTAAAGGCCCATGATATCAGTGGGCCAACTAAGGCCCGAGATATGTTTCGGACTGATAATGTCCCATCATATAACTGGGCTAAAAAAGACCCGGTCTAGATTTCAGCCTGCTAAAGGCCTGTCGACGACTAGTGAAAATTGAGGCCCAACATGAATTTTGGCCTGCTAAAGGCCAATGGTTTCTTCTGGGCCGTAACAGGCCAGCAGAATATTCAGCATGGTAATGGCCCAAAGCTACATGGGCCCAACTAAAATTTGGGCTGAATATAGGCCCGAGTAAGTTTTGGGCCTAGCGCAAAGTGTGAAGGCCCCAATGGCCTTTCAGGCCCAAGAAAGTTGCAGGCCGGCCCAATTGTGGCCCGCTAAAAAGCAGGCCCGTTAGAGGCGAATGTTTCGGCCTGTTCGACTACATCAGATTTTTTTAGATAGCGAATGATGGCAGTAACTAGTAGGAATTAAGAACAAACCTACTCTATAAAATAAAGAAATTACGGCATAGTAACTTAGAATAAACCTACACTATACAATAAAGGATTTATAGTATATTACATCCACCGGACATCGAAGTTCGCCACCAGTGATCATAAAGCGCAACGAAGAAGCAGTTTACAAAAACTGGGCACCATTGCAGCGTAACAAAATAAAACTGAACCAAGACCACTTCCAAGACAGTTCAAGAAAGGTTTGCCTTGCGCGGGAACTGCTGCATAAGCTGCTGAGCAAGGCTGTGAGACCGGCCTAGCATGTCAGTCATAGCTTCCAGGTGTAGCTGTTTAGCAACGAGGCTCTCATTGGTGTTCTCCGCCATCTTTCTCAGAGATAGGACTTCAAGTTGAAGTTGAGTTAAAGAATGACTTTCTGCCAGAACTTGGGACTGAAGAAGTTGTACTGATTCAGACAGCGAATTATGTGAGCTGTTCTGACTGCTAATCTCAAGTAACTTGAACACTGCATTGTCGGATTACGGGCTCCGCAAACCCAAAGAAGTTCGAGCACAGGGGCGTGAACGAAGATCTCTCCCGCTCACGTCTACCTAGCGCCACGCCCTCGCCTGGTGGTGAGATTCGATCAAGCAACAAGTAAAAGCACACACGAGTTTACCCAAGTTCAGGCCACCTTGCGGTGTAAACCCTACGTCCTGCTTGAGTGGATTAGCCTCAGGAGGGCTTGAGTATGAACAAGTACAGTGGTTCTTGAGCTCAGGAGGAGAGCCCAAGAGGGTCAGGAGGCAAGTATTCTTGCTCCTTCAGGCGAAGGTAGGGTGTTCGAGATGAGGTCGATCCAGATCCGGTCTGATGCAGCTGCCTCAACAGTGGAGACCCTAGCTACTTATATAGGCGGCAAGGGTCCTCTTCCCCCGAAATGTTTAGGCGGGAAGGGATCCCACAACGGCCATTTTGAGCGGGAACACAAGGACGTTCCTATCATGACAAAATCGGTCTTCGCCTGCAAAGAGATCAAATGATGATGCGGTGGTGGGCTCAGTGGTGACATCCTCCCTGTCGTCCTTGCGGTCTTCGGTCTTGTTACACCAAAGGGGAAACCTTTGTCTCAATCCTCGGGAACCTGCTCCTGCGTTGTCTCCTTTGCACCAAAATGGCAACTGCGGTGCTGGCACGCGCTCTCACCCGCTGGCAAGGTGCATCACTGCTCGCGGCACTACCTCCTCCCGAGGCAGGCTTGGTCTTGAGATCTCCGCCCCTCCGGAGCAACCTAGCCGAGGCCGTTCCTGAGAGGGTCTTGGTGTCGTTGTCCTTGCGAGGCATAGCCCCCTCGCGAGGGTCTTGAGCAGCTGGTCGATCAACTCTGCCATACTAGGCCATAGTAGGAGCGCATCGCGGCCCGCGGGCAGGCAAGTCTGGGTACCCTTGTTCCCAGGACGCTGACAGTAGCCCCGGGCCCAAGGCGCGCGCGGAGTTGGCTTCGGGGCGAAGCCTTAGTCGAGGACGAAGTGCCGCGGGGCCCAAAAGACTGCGGGCCAGGCTCGTGCGCGACGGTTGGATGGGACGTGGGAGACTCCGCTCCCCATGCAGTCTTGGTGACCGTGCGACTTGACAAAAGGGACCGTCTATGTTGTAGAGGGGTTATTGCTCCCTTTGCTTCCTGCTCAGATCCCCTTCTCCTTCGTGCCAACCTTCCCAAAACACATGCATCCTTCAGCGCCTCCAGCAATGGTGAAGAAAGGCAAGGGTGCCGCGCAGGCGTCCGGATGTGCTTCCTCCCCCGAGGCGGCGCTCGAGGAGTCCACCATCACCGAGGAGGGGGACTACGCGAAGGTCCAGTCTTTCTTGTCGAGCGACCATAACGAGCATGGCTCGGCGAAGATTTGGGTTGGTCCATCGCGGTGCGGACCTTGCCGAAGTCTTGCTACAGCTTCTTCCTCCACAACATCTCCGTCAGGCTCGTGTCGCCCTTCTCGGAGTTCTTCTACGCCATCCTGAATCACTACCAGGTGCACGCCCTCCACATCCAGCCTCGCTTCATCTTCGTCTTGTCGCTCTTCGCCTTTTACTGCGAGACGTGTGTGGGGGTGAAACCGACTGTCGCCCTCTTCCGCCACTTCTTCTCCATGCAGCGGTATGACGCGGGTCTATGCTCGGGATGTGTCTCCTTCGTCTTCCAGCGCCAGGGCTATAGGCTGATGATAGCCGGGAAGAAGAAAGACACCCACCAGAAGAGGTGGGTCTATCTGGATGCCCAGCGTATTCACCCACTGCTGACGCTGCCTACCACCCGTCTAGAGAACGCGCCTGCTGGAGCTATGCAAAGCTCAACGACCTCCTTGCCGAGCCTGTCGTGGCAAGGATCAAGGCCGACCAGGGCTCGAGGCTTGAAGGGGCCCAGATTGTGAAGGAGTTCCTGAGGCAGCTGTTGGCGCCGCTCCAGGCACACTCGCGCCCCATGGGAGACGATGACAAGCTTCGACTGCGCTCGAGGACGCTGGGCGAGGTCGAGCTGGGCCTCGTCTTGAACGCTCTCCTAGGGATGGTTTCTGAGGACCTCTCGGGTGCCCATCTGCCGCTGTACCACCGTCTTGACAAGGCCGAGCTGCCGAAGGCCGTGTCAGGCCTCGGGGTGCCCGTGTCTGCTCTGCCCACGGTCGACGTGTCCTCTGGTATATAGGAGGGGAGCGACGAGGAGGAGGACTCGGAGGAGACCCTGGGCGACGGGGACCGGGTTGACGAGGAGGACACCTCCGAGGCTTCTGCTGAGGAAGTGGCGTCGGGCGCAGACGTTGCTGGGCGGCCCCAGGCAACCACTCCGCATCGATCTGGACGCGCTGCGTCCGAAGGGAGCGATGCGGCGACCCCGCCGAGGAGCGCCGTGCCAGTGAAGCCAGTGGATGCAGCCGCGCCCAAGTCCGTGGCCTCGCGCCTTGCCAGCATCCGGACTGCTGACGCGTCCATGGCACCGGCGGCCGCGGCCTGCCTACTGATGAAGAGTAGGGCGCGCCTCGCCTCCGATGAGTAAGTGTGCAGTCTCCCGTCATTCCTTGATCGCTGTGTTCCTGGCGTATTTCTCTTGGCGCAGCAGCCTGGGTGGCGTGATGAAGAAGGCGAAGAGGGAGGCCACGTCGCGGTGCCCCGCTCCACCTGCTACTATTGTCGCCGCGGAGAAGGGTGTTGCAGCCTTGCGCGCCTCGTCTAGCCAGGATGCCGAGCACGCGGTTGCGGTGTCGCCTGAGGGCTTCGTCGCTGTTTGCAAGGCCGCGGTGGCTCCTGCTCCCTCCGCTCCAGCGAGGGGAGCCGGAGCCCCCAAGCCCCTGGTCGAGGACGCGATCATGATGGCACCCATCCGCCAGCCGGTGCAGCCTGGACCTGAGACCTTGGAGGCCGCTTCCGCTGCATTGGGTCGGATCCGCGCCAATCTTCTGGGTGGTGATGTCCGCGCGATGGAAGGACGCCTGGGCCTGATCTCCAGGTGGCTCCTAACAGACTGGTCTGCGCAGGCCTCCTGGAGCCAGGCCTCAGCAGCTGCCACCAAGGGTCAGGAGGAGGCCGTGGCAGCCGCGCGGGCACGCGATGCCGCGCGAGCCGACGCAGCATCCTCCGAGAAGCACTGCCACAAGGTGGAGAGCAAGCTGAAGGCCCTACGCGAGGAAGGCGCCAGGCACGCCCTGGAGCTCGAATGGTTGGAGGAGGAGCTCGTGGCCCAGATGGCTGAGACGTCTCAGCTGCAGCAGGAGTAGCTCATTGATCGCGCGAGCCTGGAGAAGCTGAAGGCTGAGGCCGAGCAAGCCAAGGCGACCCAAGCTGCGCGCGACTCCGAGCCGAGGGCCAAAGAAGACGCCCTCGCGGCCTCGGTAGCCATTGGACGCGAGGCCCTCGCCACCTTCGAGCTCGAGGCCCACACGGCGCTGCAAATTGCCTATGGGGAAGGGTTCGAGGAGCCACTGGTCACCATGGAGGATGGCTCCGCCAGGCTCCTTGTCACGCTTGTGAATGCCCTGCGTGAGGTTGTAGCCGCAATCGGCCAGTTAGCAGACGTCGAGAGTCGCACGCTCCTTACCTTGGCCCTGACGCGGGTATGCGGCCACCTCTGTCTTCGCGACCTTGACCTGGCCTTGTTGTCCGAGCCCGTGACTGCGAGCACAGAGGGCGCGGCTGCCAAGGCCTTGGAGGAGAAGGTCAAGGGGCTGTTGGAGGCGTTCCTCCGGGTCGCTGCTGCCGCAGGCCGAAGAGGCGGAGGCTGGTGATGGCGCGCTCGGCGAAGCCTGACCTGTCCCTGTCAAGATGAGAGAAATGCAGGTGCCCCGGGGAGGCGTAAGGACTCGCTTGAATTTGGAAACTTGATTTTATTGTAATAACTAGGCTTGAACTTGGTGATTTCCGTGCTTGCTTCCTTTCGTGTTTGCTTAGGTGCTCTGCGTCGGCAGGGCCCAATCCCGCGCATAGCTCGATCGCCATTGAGCCCTCCGGGGTCACCGGGGTTATCGTAATAACTAGGCTCAAGGAATGAGGGGCTACGTGGCTAGTGAAGCCCCTGGGTCGCGATACCTAGGGGTCCCTCTTAACGCTCAAGCGATCATGTTTGCATTATGCGTTGGCAGGGCCCAGCCCCACGCATACCTCGACCGCCGTTGAGCGCCGGGCTCAAGGAGTGAGGGGCTACATGACTAGTGAGGCCCCTGGTTCGCGAGGCCCAGGGGTCCCCCTTGCCGTGCGAACGGCTCTCATGAGGGAGAACGAGCACCATACCTTGCTCACGACCCTTCGCCTAGAATGGGGGCGCGAGAAAGCCAGGTGTCTGGGCACATGGTAGGGTGGCGTCTTCCAGGCGTGACCTGAGCATAGCCCCCGTGCCTAGCCCCCCTTGCGACACCCATCCAAGGAGAAGTTGTGAGCGTCGTGAGCTGAAAATCTCCCTGAGGTTGGTGCGACCGCTGGGGGGCGCCCTCAGTTGTTTATAACTAGCGCGGAGCATAGAGCTACCACACTTGCGCGGAGTGTGGGCATTACCGCACCTCGGTCATAGCGGCCAGCGCAGAGCTTGGTGCTTCCACTGGTTCGTGGGCAAAACCGCTCCTCGGTTGGTTCTGCCAGCGCGGAGCATGGTACTTCCACTGGACCGTGGGTGGGAGCCTCCCACCGGGAGAGACTCCGCGACGTGTACAGCCCCGTCCTGACATGTGGCATGCACGGCAGGATAGCCAAGGTGTATATGGGCCCTCCTCAGGCCGAGTTGAACGACTCTGAGGAAGTTCTCGTGAGCTTACGCATCACCCATGAGACCCTACCCTGTGGCGGGTTGCGCCTGAGTCTTCTTCTGCAAAATGAGAAAAGAGATGCGTTGTGTCGGCCTGCGCCGAGTGCATCTCTAGAGGGCATCGCATGAGAAGGCTGCACCACCAACGAACCCAGGAGGTGACATTAGCGGGACCGGCCCGTAAGATAGAGCTTAGCCACTGGATTTATCGATGTTGCACGGACGGAACCGAGCACAGACAACGTGCCCAGTCTTCTCATGCAACAGTCCAAAAGAATGACAACCGACGCGCAGTTCCCGCGTGAGCGAGGCACCTCCCACGGGCCCCCACTTACCCATCCACGATTAGTCCATGCGAGAACAAGGCACCAAGGACCACGGGAGGTGACGTCACGGGAATGGCTCGCGAGACAGAGCTCAACCCTTGGATTTAGCGACGCTGCAGGGACGGACCCGAGCATAGATGCCGTGCCAGTCCTTAATCATGGGGCGGTCGCAGGCGGGTTCGCAAGGGCTCATGACCTTAGTGGCGGTGAGGATGCCAAGCATATAGATAATGCAAGTAGGGAGAAACAACTAGCCTTGATTTATGCGCAAAAGGGACAATTGTGGGGGTGAGCCCCGAGCAGCTCGAGGATGATGCAGCCCAGGGGGGCACCCTCGATTGAATACCTGAGACAACACTTGATACTTGTCGTCGAAAAAGAGTTGGGGTAGCTGAAGACGTGTGTCGTGCGGGTCGCTCCTGAGGGTCGCCGAGCTCCTGAGGCCCAGGGGCTCCGGAGGCCCTCAGTGGTCACGGGGGTCCGGCTCCTGCTCCGTCAGGACCGCCTACCACTGAGCCTCCTGAGCCCGCAAAGCCTTCCGTATGAGGTACTGGAACATGGCAGCTGTGTTGCGGAAGCCGGAGAGTGTGCGAATGTAACTGCAGGGGAGAGTCCTCCTCCAGTCGACAGCCGTCGGCCAGAAGGGCTCCAGAGAAGTGGCTCGATTGAGGCCTGCGATGTCGACGCACACGCGGATTTGGTTGCTTGGGTTGCGGGTAAGTGAGCTTGGTGCCGTGTGGTTGCGCCCACCACGTATGAGCCTTGTGTTCTGAAGATCCTCGGTAGCTTGGTCGATGCAATCCTGAGCCCCCAGAGCTGTATGGCACACGCTGGGCTCACAAAAATGCATGTCGAGACACGCCTGTAGGTGGTTCCCGAACACCTCTCTCGTGACGCTGGTCAGACCAGAGGCATTCCAGAGTAGATCCCCCAAGCTCTTCTTGAGAGGGGCGCCAGGCGCGCCTCCCTATGCAAGGGTGGAGGGCGCCTCGTCAGCAGGCGGGGGGCCCGAGGTGGTGCCATCAGGAGCCCCTGCGTCCTGAGGTCCGTTTGCGGGCAGGTGCTTCTTGTTCTTGGGGGCGGTCTGCAGGGCGAAGAAGGCTCCATCTTCGTCGGAGCTCTCGACCGTTGCAGTCTGGTAGGCACGCTCCAGGGAATGCACTGCTTCCTTCTTGTCGCGGGCGATCGTGATGACTCCGCCACTCCCGGGCATCTTGAGGACGTTGTAGCCGTGATGGGTCGCCGCAATGAACTTGGCGAGGGCCGGATACCCTAGGATGGCATTGTATGGGAGGTGAATGTTGGCGACGTCGAAGTCGATGAGCTCGCTGTGATAGTTGTCGCGATCGCCGAAGATGACGGGGAGGCGGACCTGCCCCATCGGGAGTGTGGAGCCATCTGTGACTCCGTAGAATGGGTTGGCTGGGTGGAGCTGATTGTAGGTGACTTCTAGCGTCTCGAAGGTCTGGACGGAGAGGATGTTGAGCCCTGCTGCACTGTCGATGCGTGTCTTGGTCACGAGGAAGTTGCTGATGGTCGGAGTGCAGAGCATCGGGATAGTGCATGGGGCCGCGGTGCACTTGAGATGGTCCTTGGGTTCGAAGGCAATGACCTGCTGGTTCCACCTGAGGTTGCGCGCGGCGTCAGGCCTGGGGAGCGCCACGTTCACCTCACGAGCGAACTGCTTGAAGATGCGGTGGGAAGCCGGAGCGTGGGCTCCTCCCAGGAAGCATGCAACCGCGCGTGGCTCCTGAAAAGCCCCTGCTCCGTCTCCCTGGCGGTCGTCGTCATTCCTTCTTGGCGGTGGTGGCAGCGGAGGCAGGCCCGCGTTGCCCTGAGGGCGACCCTCACGAGGATGGTTGCGCCAGGGGGCGTCACAAGGCTGCTCCTGCCAGCGGTCTTCACGAGGTTGGTCACGCCATCCTTGGTGTGAGTTCTTGCCGTCCCAGCGTCCTCCACCACGGCCCCCTCCACGACCGTAGCCGCGGTTGTCGCGCTCAGGACGCTGCCCGACATGCCCGTCAGGCATCGCCCTTAGTTCTTGGCAGTCGTTGGTGTTGTGGCTGTGAACATCGTGGGAGACATAGTACGGACGGTTGTCTCTGGGGGTCGTTATAGCCGCAGCCACGCTTCACTTCTGGCTCCGCAGCCAGCAAGGCGGGTCCCTTGCGCTTTGCTTCCTTGGCCTTGGCCTTCTTGTCGTCAGCCTCCGCTTCAGGCAGCTCCAGTAGAGAGAGGCGGCCTTCCTCTGCCCTTGCACACTTCACCACGAGGTTGAACATCTCGATGGCCGTGCATAGGTCCTCGTGAATGGCGAGCTCCTCCTTCATCCTGACATCGCGGGCACCCTCGAAGAACACCGAGATGATGGCCTTGTCCGAGACCCTGGGGATCCTGAGGCGTACGGTGTTGAAACGTTGGATGCACTTCTACAGGGTCTCCCCGGGTTGCTGCTTCACGCAGCGCAGATCCGCGGCCGTCGGGGCTCGGTCGCGGGTACCTTGGAAGTTGGCGACGAAACGCTCATGGAGGTCCCCCAGGAGGAGATGGATCCTGCGGGGAGGCTCAGGAGCCAGGAGCGTGCGCCGTCCTTGAGGGCCATGGGGAACCAGTTGGCCATGACATGCTCGGTGCCGTTGGATGCCTCGATGCTCAGCTTGTAGAGGTGGAGTAACTCTGCGGGGTCGGCGGTGCCATCGTAGCGCAGAGGCACATCCGGCTTGAACTTGCCGGGCCAGACGAGGCGCCGCAACTCTGGAGCTAGGGCGCGACATCCAGCCACGCTCATGATTGCAGGCGCCCCCTTCACCTGTGGTGCTGGTTCCTGGGGTACAGGCGCCACCACCTCCTGTGGTGCGCGGTTTTGTGCTGCGGAACGGGGAGCCCGCGAGCTTCTGCCTGGGGATGCAGGACCACCTGGCAGCTCTCCTCGTCGCGCGCAGGGGCCCTGCGGGGCTGCTCGAGCCATGGAGCCTCGCATTTAAACCCTTGGCCAGCACCGTGCAGTGGAGGTGGAGCCGGGACGGCATGGTCCATGTTCCCTGCCATGAGTGACGGAGGACGGGAGGAGTGAGTCGGGGCAGGTACCTCCCTGACGGCGTTGATGAGCTCGATGAAGTGGTGGAGCCACTCGTCGTAGAGGTCATCCGCTGGACGATAGCGTAGGAGCTCCCGTGCCATCAGTAGTGTAGGCTACTGGTAGACCGGCCCGCGGCGGATCAGCGAGGACGACGCCGCAGGAGGCGAGGGTAATGGTGTCGCCGTGCGACCAACGCGCCGCACGAACAGCGGCAGTGACGAGTCCTGCTGCGCGTGGACGGCTGGGTTGGTTTCGGCATTGGCGACCGACGAGTTGGGGCGGAACGGTGCACCGTTGCCCGCGGGCGCCGTCTGAGCGACGTTGGCGGCGCGTCGGGCGGCACGGCTCGGCATGTGTCCACCATGGCGGTGAGGCGAGGTCGACGAACGAGAGCGGGGCGAGGTTGTCGGAGAGGCGAGATTTCGACATGCCCCCTACCTAGGGCGCCAAATGTCGGATTACGGGCTCCGCAAACCCAAAGAAGTTCAAACACAGGGGCGTGAATGAAGATCTCTCGCGCTCACGTCTACCTAGCGCCACGCCCTCGTCCGGTGGTGAGATTCGAGCAAGCAACAAGTAAAAGCACACATGAGTTTACCCAGGTTCAGCCCACCTTGCGATGTAAAACCCTACGTCCTGCTTGAGTGGATTAGCCTGAGGAGGGCTTGAGTATGAATAAGTACAGTGGTTCTTGAGCGCAGGAGAAGAGCCCAAGAGGGTCAGGAGGCAAGTATTCTTTCTCCTTGAGGCGAAGGTGGGGTGTTCGAGATGAGGTCGATCCAGATCCGGTCTGATCCAGCTGCCTCCACAGTGGAGACCCTAGCTACTTATATAGGAAGCCAGGGTCCTCTTCCCCCAAAATGTTTAGGCGGGAAGGGATCCCACAACGGCCATTTTGAGCGGGAACATAAGGATGTTCCTATCCTGACAAAAGCGACCTTAGCCTGCAAAGAGATCAGACGATGACGCGGTGGTGGGCTCGGTGGTGACATCCTCCATGTCGTCCTTGCGGTCTTCGGTCTTGTTGCACCAAAGGGGAAACCTTAGTCTCGCCCCTCGGGAACCTGCGCCTGGGTTGTCTCCTTTGCACCAAAATGGCAACTACGCCGCTGGCACGCGCTGGAACCCGCTGGCGTGGTGCGTCACTGCTCATGTCACTGCCTCCTCCTGAGGCAGGCTTGGCCTTGAGATCTCTGCCCCTTCGGAGCAGCCTAGCCGGGGCCGCTCCTGAGAGGGTCTTGTTGTCGTTCTCCTCGTGAGGCTTAGCCCCCTCGCGAGGGTCTTGAGCAGTTGGTCGATCAGCTGGGCCGTACCAGGCCGTAGTAGGAGCGCGTCGCGGCCCGCAGCTAGGCAAGCCTGGGTACCCTGGTTCCCATGACGCCGACATGCATCAAGACACGACTTTGGGTTGTCTCGCTATCTTCAAGATGTTTTGCCTTCTTTGTTGCAATATATGTTGGGTTTGTCTCACAGCCTTTAGCAGACTTGTGCATGCCATCAGGCATATCACCCTCAAACAATCAGAGAGATGACAGATTTTCCACGTGTATAAACAAAGATGATAATTGTGATGTCAATTCCAGCCAATTTAAAATTAGAAAATATAGAGTAAGTTCAAAATATCAATAGCATAATTTGGCATTGTTCATAATGCAGGGAGCTTCACCACACTACTAGATTAGTGTGTCAAAATAACAAGCATAGATAAAGGGCAAAGACAATCATTGTATCTATTTTGGTTAATGTGCATGGCATGTTCATGTAACGCCCCTGACACACCCGCCGGTGTTTGTTACTCCTGGCGGGATCTAGACTGGCCCCACATATCAATACTAGTCTTTTCTGCGCACTTTGTCCTTACTCGTGTGCACCCGGGAGCAACTTCCCGGTCGGTCACCCATCCTGAAATTACTCCAAGCTGAGCATGCTTAACATTGGAGTTCTGTCCGAATGGGCTCCCAAAAAAGAAGGAATTCCTTATTGAAATGAGTAGTCTGCCATCCTGTCACACCCTGCATTTTGTAACATGTCATTTGCATCAATAAAGCATGTAAATTTGGACCAGCAAATTTTTTTGGCATCATTTGGCTTTTATTTGGAATTAAGTTTTTCTCTCTGTGTTTTTCAAGTGCTCTTTAAAGTCAACTACTCCTTCTTGTAGATTTCATCTCCTTACCCAAAACTTCTGCCCAATGATCATACCAAGTGTTTATAGCAGTATAGTATTTTCTTATAAAATTAATTTGGCCAAAAAGCATTTTCAAAAATTAGTTTTCCAAAAACCCCCTGAATTGAGGTTTGCACTACAAGTGCTTGATTTGGGGTGAGAAAATTATTTCAAAAAGTATATTTGAAACCTAGTAGATATAGGAATCCCATAAACCACAAAAGTATAATTTTAAAAGTTATTTTCCTATTTTATTTAAAGGCTTTTTCTTAAGGCCAGAAATGGTCTTTAATAGGGAAAAAATATTTAGCTATTTCAAAAATATTTGCCAAAATTCAGGGAGACTCATAGGACATATATTGTCCATATATAAGAGTTTCAACACTTGGTCATGTTCAAAATATTGGACAAATTCCTCAGAAACCTTTTCTGGATATTTCAAGCTTTTGAAATATTTACAAAGGAAATATTCTCTAAAAATTCCAGGGAAATTCTATCATGTCATATATGACATATTTGATGATCTTGCCAAGCCCCATGCCTTGGGAAGCAAGAAAACATCATCAAAACCCCTCAAAACCATTCTATCCATATCTGAAGTTTGAGCAACTTTACATTGCCAAACTTATAAAAATACTCTCAAACTTGGTACACATGCTAGAGTGGTCTAATAATGCATCTAGAGAAAATGGCACAAGCTTTGGAGTAGGGTAACTTGATCAGAGTACCCCAAAACCATTTCTGTTCAAATTCAAATTTGAACAACTTTACATTACCAACTTTTTACTTGGGGCTTCAAACCTTGTGGGCATGATCTCAACCCCAAATGATGACACTACACCAAGTGGTGCATCAAGGGGAGATGATTAGCTTGACTCAAACAGGGTGAAACCATTTCTGTTGATTTCTAGGGTTCACCAAAGTTACATTGGAAAGTTTCTTCAAATAAGCCCAAACTTGGTGAAACACCCTATTTCCATATGCCATTTAATCCTGTTAAGTATCATGGCTAGTGGAGATCATTTGACTGCTCAAAACCACATCAAACACCTTCTGGTGATTTCCCAAAGTTACCATTTTCACCTCTTCTCCTGTTCTCCTTGAGCCCAACTTTCTACCACAGCTTCCCCAGGTCCCCTTGCACCTCCAGTAACTTCCCCATGGCCAGAGCTCAATAATAGAGGGGTGAAGACCCCATTTTACTCTGCTGGACAACCCAGTTTTCACCTTCCCTCAACCTCCCTCCTCTTCCATTGGGTAACCAAGGTATCCAAAGCCACAGCCCACTTGTTTACACCATACCTGACCCCCCAGCCAAGGCGGCCGCGTCCAGCAAGCCAAAGGCATGCCCTGGCATGCAATAGGCGTGCTCCAGAGCGCGCTACATTGCACACCCGCACTGTAGCCTCCTCCAATCAGCAGCCCCCGACCACCTCGAGCCTCCCCCTCCCGCCACTCGATGCGCCTCGACGTCCGCAACACGCCCCGGCGCTGTCCCCCTCCTCCTTCTCCCTCCTATGGCTGCCCTCGCACGCGCGCCGGCTGCCTGTAAGCTCCAATCTTCGGCCTCGCACGCGCGCTGCTCTGGAAGATTCCCCCTCTCTCTCTCTTCATCTCACCGGCCCTGGACCACATCCAGCAACTCCGCAGACACCACCCCAGCTCCTCCCGAGCCCTGTGGCAACGTGCAGAAGCTCGCCGGCGCACAGGTCCACGGCACCTCACCGTTCGCCTATAAAAGGACCCCCCCTGCGCTTCTCCTCTCCTCACCAACTGCTCTCTCACCCACCTAATCTTCCCCCTACGCCCCTCACTCCACTCCAGACAGGCCTGAGCTCGAGATCAAGCTCGAGCCCCGCCATGGCGGCCCGCCATCGTCCGCTTGGTACAGGCCCTCCCTGCCGCTCCTCTCGCTCGATCTAGCACCACGATGCCCCACTGATACTTTTCCCCCTCTTTTCCCTCTCTGCAGCTGCCGGAAACAGCCGGAACCACCACCACCCGAAGCTCCTCCGCCGCGTGACCTCACCGCCGGCGAACCAGGCCACTCCAGCGACCCACTCCACCTCCACCAGATTGGCGACACCTCGTTGATTCCGACCCTGCCCTTAGCTCGCCCTGTCGTGCCCCGAATCGTCGCCGGTGAGCTCGCCGGCCCTCTGCTGTAGGGTTAGGGATGACAGGCGGGCCCCGCTTGTCAGCCTCCCCTCGCCCTCGCCTCTCTCTCCTCTCACTGACGCCGGGCCCCGCCCGTCAGGTTTGAAACCTGGCGCGCGCGCTGGCGCCCGTGCGGTGGGCTGATTCACCTTGGGCCTGCTGCACTGTGGCCGTTCTGGCCTAGTTGCACAGGACCCTTTTTCTTTTTCTTTTCTGTGAGATTTTCAAATAATTCCATAGGATTAAATGTTTATCCTAATGAATTAATTCCAGTTCCTAAAAACTTGTAAAAATCCAACCTATTTAATGATGTCACTTTCACCCATATCCATGGACCTTTTCTGTTCTGTTCAAATTTAAATCCATATTTGAACATTAAAACCTCTGTTCAAAAATTCATGTACCCCATTTTGTCACTCCAAATCTCAAACTAGGAATTTTTGCCATCTTAGTTTTCCCTCTAGTATTTGATAAAAATAAGTTGACATTTTTCCGAGTACTTTGGTTTTTCTGTTTTTATTATGGTCTTATTTTCCCGTTGTTTATTGCGATGATTAGATACCGTGTTTGACGAGGTTGCTGAAGAAGAAGGAGGGGAAGGATTTGAAGACCTTGAAGACCAAGCCAATCTAGGCAAGCAGCCCTTTGACCATGATACCCTTGTGTTCCTCAGAACCCTTTTATTTCCGAATGCATGATGATAAGAGTGACGGTGGTGACCTAGTTGGGAGCCACCACATGATGCATACCCTACTCATGATCTTACCATGTGTTTAGATGCAATGACAAATGATTAGTAGTGATGCTTGGTGATGCATGTGTGCCATGAATCCTTCGTGGTTGCAATCTTTTCGAAAACCCCATCGGGTGCCCCTAATGCCCGAGGGTGATGTTGAGTTAGGTCATCACTTGAGGAAGAAGTGGTGTGCCAAGAAAGATCTTGTGTGTGGGTGAAATGATGGATTAGATTTATGTGTGACTACCGTCCCAACCAAAGAAGTGCAACCACTCTACCCCTTATGGGACGGGGCATTATTGATTACTTAGGCCGATACTAGCATGGTGCCCACATTACTAGTGACGGGGAAGACTTGAGGTCTCTCCCGAGACGGGGTCGTGCTTGGATAGGCGACCATGACTATTTTCACAGGGCATTGGACACACCGTTGGTCCCTTTGTGTATGCGTGACAATGCAAAAAGGGCAAGTCCCATGATTTACCGTTTGTACACAAGGGCTGTGCACCAACGAGTGGACCCTATGTTAGTGTCGTCTAGGGAAAGGTAATGACCGGGTGCTTCCCCCGAGTACTTGAGGTACTGCGGGATCGTGGGTGACACGAAAGCTTCCCGGATCTTGTGCGTAAAGTGCGCAACCTCTGCAGAGTGTAAAACTATTCAAATAGCCGTGTCCACGGTCATGGACAGTTGGGAGGTTCTACTTAAACTATGTCCAGAATTTTACAATCTCGGTGAAAGTATGTGTGTGTGTTGAGTCAAGGTGGTGACTTGACTCGTTGAATTAAACTCTATTCATGTTGATATCTGTAACCTATCTCCGAGGTTACCCAGATTCATTGATGCATGTTACATGATCGTAGAATAATTAATCTAGCTTGTAGCTAGGTTGCTCATTGTTGTACAATTGCATTGTTACCTTGAACCAAATCATGGGTTGCTTGCGAGTTCATTCAACGTACTCACTGGCTTGCCACTGGTTATTTAATTGGCCAGGCATGGAGGAGCAGGAATTTGAAGAGGAATCCTATGGAGACGAACATGCGAACTAGGACGCTTTCCCAGTCAGAATGCCTATAGGGTTAAGGCAGATGGCATGGGTTCTACTTATCTACGAAGACTTCCGCTATTCGAGTTCATTTGCTTTTCAGCCCTTGAGGCTTTATCTATGTAAGACTTGGCCATAATGGTCATAATTTGTGTAAGAGGGTATGTATGGATGTAAGACTCTTGTTATTCAGCTTCTGTGTGTTCAGTGAGCATTGATCTCTGGGATCACTGTACACGTGCATTCGGTGATCTCGACTCTTAAGTCGGGGTCCCCACAGAGCTGGTATCAGAGCCATCCTGACTGTAGGAAGCCTTAGTTAGCATGGGTGTTAGTTAGATGAGACCCTTTTCAAAAACCTTCTGAACCTCTCTTCTTTTCTAAACCTTACCAAACCTGAGATATCATCGGCTTATTAACCTCTCCTATTCAACCTTTGTAGATGGCCGCTGTACCTAAAGAGCACCTGACCACTGGGTTCCCCTTGCTTCTCGAGGATAGCCTCCAGGAGTGCCAGTTCCACCGAGCACCCATCCTCACCTACCATGAGCATTGGGTTAATGACACTGAGGTGGAGTACCATGTGGAAGTGATCGTGAAGGCAAACGATCCTCCCACAAGTTGGTTCTTCGAGGGACCCCAGATGGCAACACTACCCCTCGCTGCCGAGGCTGCTACACTCAAGGCACTAACCCGTCTCCGCGAGCTTCTTCCGGAGATGGCAGCCAAAATGACAACCCGCTTCTTGCCTTACCGGAAGGAAGGCGAAGATGAAAGCAGCGCACAAGCCCCTCCACTGAAGGAAGGACTCCCACTTCGATTCCAGACCTACTTCAGCCTATGTGCCGACAGCTTGGCACAAGATTTGGCCTCGGAATCGATGAAGCTCCAAGAAGAACTTCACAAGACCAAGGCACTTCTTCGTCGAGCACAAGAGAAGACGGATAGGATCAAGAAGGAAGGTGCGCCTCCCGGATAGTCCGCTATCGCGTATTGAGGCGAAAGGCCCTCAGGAGATGTATCTTCCAAGGATGAAGAACCACCCCGGCGACGACGTATGACGGCAAGGGAATATCGCAAGCTTTTCCCTGCATCACCGACAAAACACCGCCGTATCCAACTCCTCCACTCCCCCACACCCTCAAGTGATAAGGGAGCCCAGACGGATGAAGACAAGGAGGAAGACCCAGAAGAGCCAGAATACGCGACCGAGCATTCCGCCGCTTAGGCATTATTCGCAACTCGAATATGCCAGTTCGTGACCTCTACGGTAGGATAGGTCGTGTAACCCCTATGCGAAGTCGAGTCCTTGTATGGTTCATATGAAGCCATCTAGTATTTGCTTTTGTTGTGTTTGGATGTACGTCGTACTCTCCCTTCGGGAATATGTAAACGACTGCATCACCCATTTGGATTTTAATGAATGTGTTTGGCCCTTTCGGTCCTTGCATAATTGATTAGTGTCGCACCCACCCCCTTACTAGGCACCCATCTTTATTGCTTTCCCTCTTCCAAATCATGAGACCTTTCACCGCTCCAACAGGATGCCTGTTGTAACTCGTACTGGTACCTCTACCCAGCAGCCTGAAGCCGGAGCATCCGCCCAATCAGAGGCCGGCCAAGACCAAACCCACGACCAAGCTCCACCACCACCACCTCCTCCGAACATGGACATGGCTCAGCTTCTCCAAGCTTTCCGAGAGGAACGCCAAGCCAACACCACAGCCCTTCAGATGATTGCTCAAGCTATCACTAACAACCGCCAGCCGGCGGGGAATGGCAATGGACGTTCCACGTTGGCAGAGTTCAAGAAGCATGCACCGCCAACTTTCATCGAGACTGCTGAACCCCTGGATGCAGACGACTGGGTCCGCACCATTGAGGACTTGCTCGAACTAGTCGGATGCACCAAAGACCGCGAGAAGGTGGTCTATGCTGCCCACTGCCTCGGGGGGACTGCTAGAGCTTGGTGGGATGGATTCAAGGTCATGCATGCTGGGCAAGACATCACTTGGGACAACTTCAAGGAAGAATTCCGCAAGGCCCATATTCCTTCCGGAATCATGGCTATCAAAAAGCGTGAGTTTCGAGCCCTGAAGCAAGGAAGTGGCACTGTCAAGGAGTACATGCAGAAGTTCAGTGTTCTTTCAAGATATGCTCGTGAAGATGTCAGCACTGATGCTGCAAAAAGGGAGCGCTTCATGGAAGGCCTCAATCAGACTCTGTAGTACTCGCTTGTCGTGTGCGACTGCCCAACCTTCCCTGACCTGGTGAACAAAGCACTCATGCTTGAAGACAAGCGGCGTGCTCTGGAAGACACTCGCAAGCGCAAGATGGTCAGCAAGGGAAGTTCCAGCAACCAGAAGCCTCGCCCGTGGCAGCCAGCCCCGGTCAAGCCAACCTACCAGCAGCCAAGAGCTCCTGCACCTCGCACCAACTATCAGCCTCAGTAGTATGCCAACCCAAGGCCAGCATTCAACCCCAATAACAGTGGTGGCAACAAGATCAATAATCCAAACCAAGTCACTTGCTTTGGGTGTGGTCAGTCAGGACACATCTCAAGGGTGTGCCCCAACAAGAAGCCTGATGCCCCACGCCCCAATGCGGAGAACCCAGGACAAGGCCGCAGGATGCCACCAAGGAACCAAGCTCCTCGCAACCCGCCTAACCATGGGAAGGGGTGTGTGAATCACGTCACTGCTGAAGAAGCCCAGGAAGACCCGGACGTCATGCTGGGTACGTTCCTTGTCAACTCAGCACCTGCAACTGTCTTGTTTGATTCTGGAGCCACGCATTCATTTGTCACTCAAAGATTTGCATTAAAAAGTGGCATGACCCCTACGCCCCTGAATAACCCCATGGTAGTACAAACCCCCGGAGCAGAGATGAGAGCCAAGATAGGCTGTAAGGGAGTCAGTATTACCATTAACGGGGTAGATTTCCTAGCAGACCTTATCATCCTAAGATCGCAAGGCTTGGATGTGATCTTAGGGATGGATTGGCTCAGCAAGCACCACGGCTTATTAGACTGTGCCAATCGGACTGTCACTGTGACCAATGACCAAGGAGTCGAAGTTAAGTTTGCTTCCAACTCCTCTTCTGCTCAAACCGCTCAAGTCAACTGTCTGTCTGAAGTTGGACTGGAGCAAGTACCGGTAGTCTGTGAGTATCCCGATGTCTTTCCAGATGAGCTACCGGGAATGCCCCCTGACCGTGACATTGAGTTCATCAACGAGCTCGTGCCCAGGGCAGGACCCACCTATAAGAAGCCTTATAGAATGGGGACGGAAGAATTAGCCGAGTTGAAGAAGCAACTGGAAGAGCAGCTGAGGAAGGGATTTATCCGCCCAAGTGCCTCCCCATGGGGATCACCTGTTCTGTTTGTGGAAAAAAGGGACGGTACCATCCGCTTATGCATTGACTACCGTTCCCTCAATGAGGTTACAATCAAGAACAAGTATCCACTTCCCAAGATTGAAGATCTGTTTGATCAACTCAGCGGAGCCAAGGTGTTCTCCAAGATCGACCTCAGATCTGGGTACTACCAGCTGAAGATCAGACCCGAAGATATTCCGAAGACGGCATTTGTAACCAGATATGGCCTGTACGAGTGCACGGGCATGTCCTTTGGGTTAACCAATGCCCCACCTTACTTCATGTATCTCATGAATAAAATCTTCATGGAATATTTGGACAAGTTTTTTGTTCTCTTCATCGATGACATTCTTGTCTTCTCGAAGACGGAGGAAGAGCACGAGCAACATTTGAGGATGGTCCTAGACAAGCTTCGAGAGCACCAACTATACGCCAAATTCAGCAAGTGTGAGTTTTGGCTGCATAAAGTTGGATTCTTAGGTCATGTCTTGACCGAAGAAGGATTGTCAGTTGATCGCGCGAAGATCGAAGCTGTGATCCAATGGCAATCTCCAACGACCGTCAAGGAAGTCAGAAGCTTCCTCGGACTTGCCGGCTATTACCGCAAATTCATGGAAGGATTCTCTAGCATTGCCCGGCCAATGACTCAGCTCCTCAAGAAGGACAAGAAGTTCGAATGGACGCCTAAATGCGAAGAAAGCTTCCAAGAGCTCAAGAAGAGATTGACCACCGCCCCAGTTCTGGCAACACCTGATATTCACAAGGAGTTCGTGATATACTGTGATGCCTCTCGAACCGGATTGGGAAGCGTTCTCATGCAAGAAGGCCGAGTCATAGCTTACCTCTCAAGGCAGCTACGACCTCATGAAGAGAACTACGCTACTCACGATATTGAGTTAGCAGCAGTGGTTCATGCCTTGAAGACATGGCGACATTACCTCCTAGGGAAGCGGTGTGAGATATACACAGACCACAAAAGTCTGAAGTACATTTTGACCCAGAAGGAATTGAACATGAGGCAACGAAGATGGTTTGAACTAATCAAAGATTATGACCTCAGTGTTCAATATCACCCCGGGAAGGCTAACGTGGTAGCTGATGCCTTAAGAAGAAAGGCTTGCTCCCTGAATGCCATAATTCAAAAAAGGCAGCCAGCCCTGTTTGTAGAGCTGGAACAACTCAGTTTGGAATTGGTCACCCCTGGATTTCTAGATCATCTGGAAGTCAAACCAACCCTGATGGACGAAGTCAAGAAGGCACAAGGTGGGCACCCAAGCATTGAAGGCATCAAGAAGAAGATGAAGGTAGGCAAGACCCCATGATTCTCCGAGGACGAGCACGGTATTGTTTGGTACAAAGGCCGCATATGCGTACCAAACAAGATGGAGCTGAAGAACCTGATCCTGCAAGAAGCCCACAACACTCAGTATTCCATCCACCCCGGAGGAACCAAGATGTATCAAGACTTGAAGGAAAGATTCTGGTGGCACGGGATGAAAAGAGAGATTGCGACCTATGTTGCAAAATGTGATGTGTGCCAAAGGGTCAAGGCTAAATATCAGCGACCCGCTGGATTGCGCCAACCAATCAAGGTTCCCGAGTGGATGTGGGATAAAGTCGGAATGGACTTCATCACTGGATTGCCAAGGTCGAATAAAGGACATGACTCCATCTGGGTCATAGTCGACCATTTGACCAAGGTAGCCCGTTTCATTCCTGTCAAGACTACTTATGATGGCAACCAGCTGGCAGCTCTCTACATCGACAGAATTGTAAGCCTTCATGGTGTTCCCAAGGAGATTGTGTCAGATCGAGGAACCCAGTTCACCTCAAGGTTCTGGAAGAAGTTCCAAACAGCCTTGGGAACCAAGTTGTCGTTCAGCACGGCTTTCCACCCGCAGACCGGAGGTCAGACAGAGCGAGTAAATCAAATTCTCGAAGACATGCTCCGAGCCTGTGTTTTGGCCTATGGAGCCAAGTGGGAAGATTGCCTCCCTTTTGCCGAGTTCTCCTATAACAACTGTTACCAGTCAAGCCTTCAAATGGCACCATTTGAGGTGCTGTACGGACGCAAGTGTCGCACACCCCTCAACTGGTCAGAAACTGGAGAAGGACTAGTCTTTGGGCCAGATATTCTCCGCGAAGCAGAAGAGCAAGTCCAACTAGTCAGAGAACGTTTGAAGGCAGCCAAGTCAAGGAAGAAGAGCTATGCTTACACTCACCACCGAGATATGAGTTTCTGTGTCGGAGACCATGTGTACCTGCGAGTAACTCCTCTGAAGGGGACCAAGCGTTTCCACGTTAAGGGGAAGCTCGCACCAAGGTTCATTGGCCCCTTTGAGGTCACTGCACGACGAGAAGAAGTGGCGTACCAATTGGAACTACCACCTGAGCTATCCAATGTGCACAACGTATTTCACGTGTCACAACTCCGGAAGTGTCTCCAAGTTCCGAACAAGCCTGATCTCTACAAGGATGTTGATCACCAAGCCATTGATCTTCAGCCTGATTTGACCTACCGCGAGAAGCCCATTCGCATTCTGGATGAAGCAGAACGACGGACGCGAAGCCGCACCATTAAGTACTTCAAGGTCCAGTGGAGCAACCACACGGAAGCAGAAGCAACCTGGGAACATGAAGACTATCTTAGATCTGAGTATCCCGATCTCTTTTAAGACCTAGTTTAGGAATCTCGGGGATGAGATTCTTGTAAGGGGGGTAGGATTGTCACACCCTGCATTTTGTAACATATCATTTGCATCAATGAAGCATGAAAATTTGGACCAGCCAAATTTTTTGGCATCATTTGGCTTTTATTTGGAATTAAGTTTTTCTCTCTGTGTTTTTCAAGTGCTCTTTAAAGTCAACTACCCCCTCTTGTAGATTTCATCTCCTTACCCAAAACTTCTGCCCAATGATCATACCAAGTGTTTATAGCAGTATAGTATTTTCTTATAAAATTAATTTGGCCAAAAAGCATTTTCAAAAATTAGTTTTCCAAAATCCCCCTGAATTGAGGTTTGCACTGCAAGTGCTTGATTTGGGGTGAGAAACTTATTTCAAAAAGTATATTTGAAACCTAGTAGATATAGGACTCCCATAAACCACAAAAGTATAATTTTAAAAGTTATTTTCCTATTTTATTTAAAGGCTTTTTCTTAAGGCCAGAAATGGTCTTTAATAGGGAAAACTATTTAGCTATTTCAAAAATATTTGCCAAAATTCAGGGAGACTCATAGGACATATATTGTCCATATATAAGAGTTTCAACACTTGGTCATGTTCAAAATATTGGACAAATCCCTCAGAAACCCTTTCTGGATATTTCAACCTTTTGAAATATTTACAAAGGAAATATTCTCTACAAATTCCAGGGAAATTCTATCATGTCATATATGACATATTTGATGATCTTGCCAAGCCCCATGCCTTGGGAAGCAAGAAAACATCATCAAAACCTCTCAAAACCATTTTGTCCATATCTGAAGTTTGAGCAACTTTACATTGCCAAACTTATCCAAATACTCTCAAACTTGGTACACATGCAAGAGTGGTCTAGTAATGCATCTAGACCAAATGGCACAAGCTTTGGAGAAGGGTAACTTGATCAGAGTACCCCAAAACCATTTCTGTTCAAATTCAAATTTGAACAACTTTACATTACCAACTTTTTACTTGGGGCTTCAAAACTTGTGGGCATGATCACAACCCCAAATGATGACACTACACCAAGTGGTGCATCAAGGGGAGATGATTAGCTTGACTCAAATAGGGTGAAACCATTTCTGTTGATTTCTAGGGTTCACCAAAGTTACATTGGCAAGTTTCTTCAAATAAATCCAAACTTGGTGAAACACCATATTTCCATATGCCATTTAATCCTATTAAGTATCATGGCTAGTGGAGATCATTTGACTGCTCAAAACCACATCAAACACCTTCTGGTGATTTTCCAAAGTTACCATTTTCACCTCTTCTCCTGTTCTCCTTGAGCCCAACTTTCTACCACAGCTTCCCCAGGTCCCCTTGCACCTCCAGTAACTTCCCCATGGCCAGATCTCAATAATAGAGGGGTGAAAACCCCATTTTACTCTGCTGGACAGCCTAGTTTTCACCTTCCCTCAACCTCCCTCCTCTTCCATTGGGTAACCAAGGCATCCAAGGCCACAGCCCACTTTTTTACTCCATATCTGACCCCCCAGGCAAGGTGGCCGTGTCCAGCAAGCCAAAGGCATTCCTTGGCATGCAATAGGCGTGCTCCAGAGCGCGCTACAGTGCACTCCCGCGCTGTAGCCTCCTCCAATCAGTAGCCCCCGACCACCTCGAGCCTCCCCCTCGCGCCACTCGATGCGCCTCGACGTCCGCAACACGCCCCGGCGCTGTCCCCCTCCTCCTTCTCCCTCCTGTGGCTGCCCTCGCACGTGCGCCGGCCGCCCGCAAGTTCCAATCTTCGGCATCGCACGCGCTCTGCTATGGAAGCTTCCCCCGCTCTCTCTCTTCCTCTCCCCGGCCCTGGACCGCATCCAGCAACTCCGCAGACACCACCCCAGATTCATTGATGCATGTTACATGATCGTAGAATAATTAATCTAGCTTGTAGCTAGGTTGCTCATTGTTGTACAATTGCATTGTTACCTTGAACCAAATCATGGGTTGCTTGCGAGTACATTCAAAGTACTCACTGGCTTGCCACTGGTTATTTAATTGGCCAGGCATGGAGGAGCAGGAATTTGAAGAGGAATCCTATGGAGACGAACATGCGAACTAGGACGCTTTCCCAGTTAGAATGCCTGTAGGGTTAAGGCAGATGGCATGGGTTCTACTTATCTACGAAGACTTCCGCTATTCGAGTTCATTTGCTATTCAGCCCTTGAGGATTTATCTATGTAAGACTTGGCCATAATGGTCATAATTTGTGTAAGACTGTATGTATGGATGTAAGACTCTTGTTATTCAGCTTCTGTGTGTTCAGTGAGCATTGATCTCTGGGATCACTGTACACGTGCATTCGGTGATCTCGACTCTCAAGTCGGGGTCCCCACACATCCCTAATAAGCGAGGCTATCACATACACCTCCACTTAGAGGAACCCACGTCCTCGTTGGGCCACAGGAATGTTCCCTCTTGGCACAACCATCTGTGCTTCCAGTCCGGCACATCTGCCCTGTCGTATGCCACGACGGGTCACAAACGTCATGAACAACATGATCGAGCACCTGTCCGCAAACATCCGTGTAACCACGAGGGTTGGCTCTGATACCAACTTGAGATCATTCAAGTATGCGCTTATGTCTCTAAGTCGTGCCTCGGCACGTAGGAGACATAGTCGCATCCTGGGCATTACAGTTCATATCATCAGCCACGCCAATAGGATAAAACAGGAGATGACAAGGTGCAAACATGGGCTACTTCACCACACACTGGATTATAGATCCACAAAAACAAGCATACATATAGGGAGTATTGAGTAATGTGCATGGTATGAATAAGGAATTTGGTTTTACAACTAAAACTTGGAGCTTACGGTTTTTGGGAACATGCATTTTGATAGAATTAGCAAACTAAACAGTAGTTAACGATAGGGAGTATGAGCAAATTAAACAGCAGTTGAGGATAAAGGCTTTAGAAGGACTGACTTGCATTAACAGTTATACCCGGCTTTATAATGCCCTTCTCCATGTCAAGGGAAGGATAACTCAAGAATTTCAACACAGAATCTTCTTCATATGCATTGCATGTACTCTACATTTTGTAGAGAGTAATTATAGATTTGATAATACTGGAAGGGATAGAGGATAATGAAGATAAGATGCAAATTGATGCTACATAATCAACAACCAATCCCTAGAAGTACAAGCGCTACAGGACAAAATGTACTGACAAGAGATTTGGGCTACACTTCTGCACTAGCATTGTCTGTGTATTCAACTTTTTGGTAAGATTACATATAGATCTGATATTATTAGTAAATGGTGGCGAGGGAGATAAGATGCAGAATGCTACACAATGAACAGATCCCTCTTCCCATAATATAAGAGTGTTTTGAACACTGGTGTACTGTACAAAACTTTCTTATATTATGGGATGGAGGGAGTAGTTATTAATGTAAGTATAGTGATAGACGACGTTCAGTCCTTACAAGAGGACTGCAGAGCTAAACCTCTTCAAAAGCATTGGGTTGATTCTAAATTTATGTAAGAGTTCATACGGATCTTATAATGTCCACCAAATGGACGATAACGACGCTAACATGTGCAGTGATGCTACATAATCAACCAGCTATGAAAGTAAGTATGGTCATACAGGGCCAGAGGTACTCACAAGAGCAATGCAGTGTGCAGTATAGTTGCGAGATTCTGCGGTCCCTTGAGCATGAATGTTCTTCTGCTAACAGTTTTCGTACAAGTGAGACGTTTAGGCAAATGCAGAAATGTAGTTCAAATTGTGATGTGATATCATAGACAGTACCTTACACTTCAGATGAGACCAATGTGTAACAAGATTATTCCAGTCATTGTCTGATAAATGTAGCACCGGAGACTTTATAGAAATTTCGTTTAGAGGCTTGCCATCGAAGTGCGCTTCCCTCAGGTAGGAACGATACTTCATCAATGAGTGCTTGAAAAGCGCAACCAACCCTTACTCATCTTGACAATCCAGTTTGGTCCCCGCCTATTGAAAAGAATGAAATCTTGTGTCTTCTATCAGCAGAAACATATGTAGTAATTATCATGAATAACATTAGTACATTACTTACGTGTAAGTTGCGGAGGAAGACTGGAAATTGTTCTGTGTCTGCGGTATAATCTTTCCATGAAGTGAAGATGTGCACAAAGTTCCTGACAACAATATAAGCTTCGTCTTCTAAACTGGGAAGAAATGGAACAGGGGTCCTATTTGCTGCAATTGGGGCTCTCTGGTTCGAAAGGGATTTGGCAACTGGATTTGGCGTACTCTTTGCTGGAATGGGGGTTTTCTGTTGTACAGCTGGTGCTATGTCAATTGGCATCATCATATTGTTTGCTGCAGTCGGGGTTTGCTGAGCTGGGGCATCAGCGATGACCGGTGTAGTGGGGCAAGAGTCTGCTAGAGTTGGGTCATGTTTTGTGGGTCAGGTGATATTGCAACTACACCTAATGGGCTATTTGGTTTATCAGGTGTCACTACCTTTTCCAAATACTTTGCTCGTGCTCCTCTATGATCAGCAATTGCCCTCTTCCTTTTGAACATCGGATACACAAGAACAACATTTGAATGGATAAATATGGTATGATGACAGATGGAATATGTACTGAAAAATGGATAGGCAGGGCGTATTCACATAAACGATGTGTAAACTAAGCTAATGGTAGTGCAACAAAGTAGAAGCAATGCAAAGCATCAGTTGCAAGATATGTGTGACCAATATAACCTTGTAAAGTTAGAGCAAGCACCTTGATGGGTGAATAAGATAGGGCATCTGCCTCTGACTCCTCCACTAGGGAGCTATATTGACTTAGGCCTCCCTCTAGCTCAGAATCACTGTTAGGATCATATTCTGAGCATGAATCTATAGGTGGAGAGCATTTGCATTGCATTCCATCCTGACTTGATTTCAGTCCCTTCATGCCAAGTTTGACAGCCATGGCATTGTTCTGCTTTATTCTTTTCATGCATGCAAGTTCATAATCATTATGATGTTGTTCAGTATCTGAGATTCATGAAAACATAAAAAGTAGTCAGATTATCTATGGAATACATTGCGGATTCAACTTCAAGAGTGTCTCCCTATAAACCCCTGCATATGCAAAGTTCACCCCCAACCGTGCTAACCAGACCACAAACAGAAATACAAACCTCTTATGTCTCTATAATAGGCAGGCACACATTTCAAAACTGAAGTAGGAACATCAGAATCATATCAAATTCGTATTTGAACAAATAAAATAAGGAATTATGAGTGGCATAATGTTTAGCTTCAAGGGTGGAGTGTTGGTAGTGCGACACAAAGCAAGTAGGCAGATTGTATTCCATGTAAAAGATCGTAGTCTATTTAAAAGGTGTGTGGTCACACATGATGGAAGAGATCACATAGAGAAATACTATTCACTCATGTCTGCGGTTCTAGTATTTTGAAACAGGGTGGTCAACCCTAAAAGAATATTGACAACAAATATGACAATGCAAGCATAGATGTATTGAATCAATCATTACTTGTGATCTTACTAGGACAAGTATGCATAATTGTAACTGTAGTAAGAGATCGTCCAAAATCTGAATCAAGAAGTTGGTCTAGCACTTATTGTTTGCAACTAATCGATGTGAATAATTGGATATCATATCGAATGAGTAAGAAAGACAAGTAAAATTGTCTACAAACATGGCCTGCAGTAGTAATCTGGGTCAATGTCACTACGACCAACAATCCAAAATGACTAGTGTTTGTTCCTAGGTCCGGAATTTTGAAACCCTAACAACTTTACAGGTACTAAAGATTACTGAAATACATCTGAACCATTAAGTGTAGGTAGCACTCAGTACACAACAAACCCTAATTACAGTCCTTCCTAATGAGTAAAGAATCAATTAGAAAATGGGTGATGAGGAGTGCTTGCTGAGTGTTGAGGACGTATCTCAGGATAGAGCGGGTTGTATTAGTGGTTGCTGCACGCCTGAGCCCTGAACGGACTGGGAAGGTAGGCACGGCGGCGCGCCCGGGCAGCGGGGACGCTGTTGGGCAAGCGGCTCTTGACCTCCTGTTAGTCTGGCGTCTCCTCCTAGAGTCATGCCGTTCGGGGACGTCAAGTCGCTGGCGAGGCAGGCGGATTGGGGGCGAGTAGAGATCGGAAGCGCAGCAGAATAGAGGGGAATCGCGACATGGGCCGACCCAAAATCCCAGGGTGGGCACCCTGTAGAGATACACACCCGAGCGGCGTACATTTTCTAAACTAAATTAGGAACATTTAGCTGACCAATTAAACGACTCTGTTTTAATAATATAGTATTCGTATTTGAACAACTAAGCTTGTTTAGCTTGATGGGTGGAGCAGTGCTATTATGACATGAAGCACGTATGCTGATCGTACAGTGATCATAAAAGGGGGAAACCCTAAGCATTTTTTTGAGCAAAAGAGCGTTTCCCCTCCGATTTCCATTAAAGAAACCACCATGGAACCAACATGATCAATTAAACCCTATTATGACTATGCCATGGCAGATTTAAAGCTACAACCCGAAGAAATGCTACTTAGCATCCATTGTTTGCTTCAAACTATGAACTAAATTCTAAGAGCTGAAAAGAAAGTACAGTAACCAAGTTGCGATCTATTTTCTGGTTGAGATCAAAAGGTTGAGGAGATATGAAGTACCACCTCTCTTGCGGCGTCGTGTAGGCATCGGGGGTGCGATGGCTGTCGGTGGCATTGAAGCAGATCTACGATGGTAGACGGGTGCATCAGGGGATAAGTCCCATTGCGGTGGATGAGAAGGTCGTGTCAGTGGTCCCGGCAAAGAGGACGACGGTGCCGATGAAGCGAGAGGACACGATGCAAAGCTCTTGGTACGTCGTCGTGGATGAGAAACATACATTTCTAGCAGTGGACGACGCGGTCTCGGTAGGCGCTCCAGCATGGAGGAGGACAGTGGCGATGGATGGGATGGAGGACGTCAGCGATGGATGGGGTGGCGGATGGAAGAGGCTGGTGTGGGGATGGTGTTCTAGCGCGGATGGTGTATGAATGGAAAAATGGAGGGAGAGGTACGGGGAACCATTTTTTGGGACGCTCTTCTCTGAAATATGGGAAAGTTACGAACTTAGCCCCCGTTTAAAATTTGGATGTCTCATCGGTTGGGGATAGGACGGTAATCTCGCATCTCACCAACATTTGCCCAGAGGGATTTCGGGCGAGGAGAGGGTGTTTTGGCGTCCACGATTGGCGCCCATGCTGTATGAACGAGGCTGACATGTAGGGGTTGTATCACGTCTGAGTGAAGTGACAAACCTGCCCCTATTGAAAATATTTGCCTACATCAATTTCAGCCGAGTCGAGTTTGTTTTGCCGCCCACTGTGTATGAATGGGGAAATGGAGGGAGAGACATAGGTCATTCGGACGAGCTTGAATCAAATATGTTTTGCCGCCCATGTTTGGCCCCCATCGTGTCGGTTGGCCGGAATGGGCTCAGAGGCGGTCGTGTCACGTCTAATTGAAGTTACTAACCTACCCCTATTGAGAGCAGTGGAAATCGGGCCGATGGATTGTCCATGTAAGGGGTAGACAGTAATTTCCATCTCCCAAACACTTGGCTTCGGGCAGCCGACATGGGAGTGGACAATTTGCCTCTTCTTTTGAATTTTGGTACAATAAGCATCCACGTTTACCTGGCAACTAAATTTGAATCCATTTTGTATTCCTATATGAATCATTATAAATCATTCTATGTGTTCTTATATATCTTAAAAATCGCGACAAAAATGTATTCCACTGTTATATATGAATATGATTTACAAATGCCGATACTCGAATTCAGAAGCTAGAATCCAGTTTAAGGTGAATTTGAATATTTGAAACCACTTTATGTCCAACTCAAGTGTCACGCGCGGCATAATGTGTACTCCAATTTAGATATGTACACAAGGGATGTATCAAGATTCAACTACCGACTCAATCAACCAATAATGTACAAAACTAACAGACATATAAACACTTATAGAGTATATGGATCAATAATGTCAACTAACATACATAAGCCAGGCCGATGTACTTTTTTTTGCTAGAAGAGCATCCTTTTTTAGCGAAGCTAGTACATCATCTTGTCTCTTTCCGATGCGTGCCACTTGAGGTCCATCGATACGACTATTATTGCAGAATGCACATTCAACATGATTGGCATATTTGTAGGTCTGCCACAGCAATCAAAATGAAATGTCTCGGAGTCTTATCAATTAATACAGGATTGTGCTCAAAACAAATTACAACCCAAAAAACAAAAAACTATTATTACATGATCTCTAAAACAAATGGTGCGGTCGATTACATGAACAAACAACACAAAGGTTATTCAACGATGGAAAAAACATTTCACCTATGATTTACCAAGTAGGAATTTAATTTATTTTTTTCCTTCAGGACCTTAACAATGTGTCCAGTCTCATCTTGCTTTGTTTTGAAATCCACCAAATATTTAATGGTTGTCTTGACTACTGCTTGTGATTGTGTTGTTTGCTTCCTCAACATGTCAACTTCATCTCTAAGTGCAGAAGCAGAATCACTTTCTACCAATAGTTTAGCCTCTAGAGCATCAGAAGTTGGCAATTCATGATGCACGATTGGGCCGGTGCCACTGCTGTTGGATGACACAACGTCCATGGGGACCTCGCTCTTTGATCTTGGGATAACCTGTTTTGCCATTAAATTTCCGATTGGATTCCGAAAAGTTGAAGTTAGCAAAACATCTCAACTGGGAGTTATAACAGCAAACCACTTAAACAAACAAGGAATTAAAGAGTTTCAATTGGATGCTGAAAAGAAGTGATTAACATCATTGTAACCAGTTGCAGCAGCTAAGCAGTTAAACAAACAAGTTGCGCAAAAGGTACCTATTGTGGCATTGGAGTTTCTCTTGGTTCCTTAAAATTTGAGTAGCCAGTAACGAGATTAGAGTAACCGGTTGCAGCAGCAAAGCAGTTAAACAAACAAGTTTTGCAAAAGGAACATATTGTGGCATCAGAGTTTCTCTTGGATCCTGAAAAGTTGAGTAGGTAGTAACTTGATTGGAGCAACAAGTTAAAGTAGCAAACCTGTTACACAAATATATTTTTAAAAATGTACCTGCTGTGCAATTGGACTCCCAATTGGATCCTGAAAACTTGTAGTTGGTAAGATTATTACAGCAGCAAACCAGGTAGACAAGGAATTTTCTGAAAACATACATGTTGTGCCAACGGAGTTTCAGTTGGATCCTGTAAACTTGAATGTTAGCAATCATAAATAAAGTGTTGCAAGAGCCATAAGAAACTAACATCAAACTAGTAAAACTAACCAGTTTTGGTAACGTATTTAATTACACATGAACTAGTAAAACTAACAAGTTCTTGGCAACGTATTAAAGTAACAAGTTCGTACCGTTTACCAGCAGCACAGACATCTGTAAATTTCTTTGATGTAAGCAAAATGATTCCAACACATATATAAGTTAAAAAGACAGTGTCCCTCATATAAACCTAACAGTTGTCTATCTATGAACATGCAAACATTACTAGTGCTACAAGTGATAACAGCAAATCATTTAAACAAACAGGATATCAGAACGTAAATTACACGTGAATTCTGCTGCACCATAGAAGTACATATGACCAGCTATCTACGTGCTTAAGTAGATATTTAAGTTCAGGCAAACAGGTATTTCTTAACAGTAAGTATCAAGCACATAGCTAGGCGCAATCTATAATAGGATTAATAGGCTATGGCACTATGTAATCTGTAGCAAACTAAATTAAGCCAAGCAACGTAATTGAACAATTTTTCCATAAGCGGCTAACTAAAATTCTGAGAAGCAGGTAACTAAACTTACGCTAGCTCTTTGTACAGGCACACTACAGCTTCTTTTTCGCTTAAAAGGTTCTATGAAGGAGTCCATGGCATCAATTGCTTGGATACGCAGTCCCAATACTTCTTTCTTCCCACACTGCATTTATAAGTCGAATGGTTAATCTGATAAGATGGTGCGTCCTTGATATGTTCTATGAGGACGGGTTGTCAGACTAGTTGTAGCCACACACATCACACTGGCTTTTACTGTATATTTCATGCGATTACATTTGGCATATCGAGATCTAAGCAACCTATAATAGGATGAAAAGACTGGCATCCTTCACATTATTGGCGAACTCAGTTCATAGAAACAAGCAATTCAACCATTCTATGGGTAAATCAAAAACGCTAGTGGAATATTTTTCACTACTCCAATCATACATGCAGAAAGGGGCGACGCCACCGTAGGGGCTGGTATGGGCGGCCGCCTCGGGTGGCTGGAAAGTGTGCACCTAGTTTGAGTAATCCAGGTTGGCCCAGGCCAATTTTGTTCGTCCCAACGCACAAGCAGTCAATGTAAAAAATGAAGAAAAACATTTCAATTTGGATGGGACAATAACATAAGTGCAAGGCAGGCCCTATAGCATGCTCGCGGCCCAAACGAGCGCCTCCCATATAGATCGATACAAGGAAAAATCCCAATTCATTCCCTCCAGCCTCCAGTCTCGTTCGCTCCTAACCTAGCTGCCGCTGGACAGACTGACACAACACTTCCTCCCGCCCTCGTTGGAGGGCGCTCGTCGGGCTTCAAGCGAATGGAAGGGCAAGAGGATGAAGATCCAACCCTGGGTGTAGCCTGCGTGGGAGGCAGCGGCGGCAGCACAAGCATGTCATCGAGCTTGTGCAAACGGACAGTTGCAGCTTGCAAGATCAGCATGTGTAACGAGCAGGTACATCACATCCCTGATTATATGTAATTCAACTATTTATTTTCTGGCCAATAGTTAAACCTGATGGTGTTGTAAAACTGCTTGTATGTACACTACAAAAAAAGACACATCCGTGACATATTGGTCCGAACGAAACTTTTTTCTATCATACTTATGACACTTCTATGACAATAATTGTGACAAAACACGGTATCATCATAGATGTGGTGGGGTCCTACTTCTATGACAAAAAATCATGACAAGATGGGCTTTTTGTCCTGGGCGGGCCGGAGGCGTAGCTGCATGACATTCTTTGGGCCGTCCATGTTGGAAAAAACCGTGGTAGAAGCAAGGGCAAGGAAATATCGGGGTGTTCCCAGTTACGGTGGGTGGTTGGGACCGAGCGATGCACGTTTCTCTCGTACACGCACGCGCGTGGGTGCGAGGCGTTGGGCTTTGTGTTTGGTAGGGTGTATGAAGGGTGCATGAGGGAAATAGTTCCCTTCTCGACCCACTTTTGAGTGTTTGGTAGAGTGTATGAAGGGTGCATGAGTCCACACTAGTTCAACAAAAATACACTAGGAGCATGCATGAAGAGAGCATGCATGAAGAAGGGTGCTGAGATGAGCATGCACGAAGAGGGGACAACTATGTTGAGATGAGAACGCAACCAAACACACCCACTGAACCCGAGCGAGGCGTTGGGCTCTAACTGAACCCGAGCGATTGCACTGCAGGCTACGTGTTACTGAACCCGAGCGATTGATCGATGGCTCTTAACTGAACCCGATCGAGCGATTCCTTTGCTACTGCTGCTAACTGAAGCCGATCAATGCTGCCTCTGCATGAATAGTGAGCGTTGCTAGGGGGGTTTGGATGAACAGTTCCCGGTGGGGGTGGCTGAACAGGACCCCGTGGTGTTGCCTCTGCATGAATAGGACCCCGTTCGATCGAGTCGGTTGGGGCTGCATGAACAGGACCCCGTGGAGGGCTGCATGAACAGGACCACCCAGTGGAGCGCTGCATGAACAGTAGACGATGGAGGGCTGAATGAATAGTAGCCCGTGGAGGGGTGGTTGAACAGTAGCCGGTGGAGGAGCGCGCAGTGGAGGCTGAACAGTCACAGGTGGAGGCTGGAGGGGGTCGACGGTGGTGATGAACAGTATCCCGTGGAGTCCCGTTTTGCGGTACGCCACACCCCTCCCGATGAACAGGACCCCCGTTTCGACCGTAGCGCTCCAACACAAGTCTGTTTCCTTCGTTTTGCGGTACGCCACACCCCTCCTGATGAACAGGAGCCCCGTTTCGACCGTAGCGCTTCAACACAAGTTCGTTTCCTCCGTTTTGCGGTACGCCACACCCCTCCCGATCAACAGGAACCCCATTTCGACTGTAGGATATCGGTTTCCTCTGTTTTGCGGTACGCCAGACCCCTCCCGATGAACAGGATCCCGTTTCGAACATGGCCGGTCGAACACAAGGCCATTTCCTCCGGTCTACGGTACGCCAGGCCTCATTTCCATTGGCTGTTCCGTCCAAGACCTCCCGATGAACAAGACGACGCATTCTGTTCCGACCTAGCCGGTTGGCTCCCCATGAACATGGCGACGACGTTGTTTCTCCGTTCCGACCCATCCATGTACACGAGCCATGGCCGTACGTACGTGCGAGTAGGCGTTCGAGACCCCGCCCGTATGTACCTACGTGGCCGTATTTACTTCTTGCACCCTGGCCATTGTACGTACATGTACATGCTACGTGTGCGCCTCTGCTACGACACGTGCACGCCTCTACATCGACCAGTATGTACATACATGTTCGCTACCAGAATGACAACGCTACGTACGCTTCGACCAGGTGGGTCCCAACTGTCACGCACTTCCTTGCCTGCGAAGATGTAGCTGGTGTGTCCCAGCAGTCAGGGGGGCGAATCGGTTTTTTTGCCCGGACGCACTTCTTTGCGTGCGAAGATGTAGCTGGTGGGTCCCAGCAGTCAGGGGGCGAATCGTTGTTTTTTCTTGCTCGGACGCACTTCCTTGCGTGCGAAGATGTAGCTGGTGGGTCCCAGCAGTCAGGGGGGCGAATCGTTTTTTTTTTGCCCGGACGCACTTCCTTGTGTGCGAAGATGTAGCTGATGGGTCCCAGCAGTCAGGGGGAAACATTTTTCTCGCGAAATACGGTGGCCCGTCCGCTGGGTCCCCGCTGTCAGGTGGAGGAATGATTATTTTGCGCGTAATAAGGAGGCACTTCGTTGCTGTGGCCGTGGACCCTAGCTGTCAGCCTCTCCACGTACAGTACTCTTCCGATGGAAGTCATTCCTTGACCACGTTGACCACGCCGCGCCGAGAGCACCAGGGCGGTGGACGACGGGGAGGCCTAGGAAGGGGACGACATGGAGCCGGGGAAGGCGCGACAGTGGATGCCCACGCGTAGAGGAGTATGAGGGTTCACTGGTTCACTGCGGTGTGAGGCTGCAGTCGCCGCAGAAAAACAAGGGGTGTGGGTGAGTAGAGGGATGGCCTTGCCAGCGGTGCAAATAGTAGGGGGCGATGAGGCCCCGCGGCAGCTCGGTCGGCCAAGGGAGGCAGGAGCATGCGGCACGACCAGCGCTGCTTTGGGCGGCTGGAGCGAACAAGACCAGAGGTTGAAGAAGCACTATGGCCATTGGATGGACATCGTACAGTCACTAGAGCTAGAATCATTCATATTGACTAAGTTGACAAAGCACACCGTCCCCGTCAACTTAGTAGGCCCACAAGTCAGCCTCCCACCAAGGTGGGTCCCAACCAGCAGGGGGAGTATTCATTTTTGTGCATGATAAGGAGGCACTTCCAGTGGGTCTGAGCTGACAGCAAGGGGAACGTTTTTTTCGCGCAATACGGTGGCCCTTCCGATGGGTCCAAGCAGTCGGGGGGAAACGTTTTTTTCGTGAAATATGGTGGCCCGTCCAGTGGGTCCCTGCTGTCAGGTGGAGGAATCATTATTTTCCGCGTAATAAGGAGGCACTTCCTTGCTGCCGTCGTGGACCCAGCTGTTAGCCTCTCCAAGTATAGTCCACGTCCGATGGAAGCCATTCCTTGACCACGTTGACCACGCCGCGCCGAGAGCACCAGGGCGGTGGACGGCGGCGAGGCCTAGGAAGGGGACGACGCGGAGTCGGGGAAGACGCGGCAGTGGAAGCCCGCGCGGAGAGGAGTACGAGGGTTCACTGGTTCGGCTGTGGTGTGAGGCTACCGTCGCCGCCGAATAACAGGGGTGTGGGTGAGTAGAGGGATGGCCTGGCCAGTGGTGGGAGTAGTAGGTGGCGGTGAGGCCTGCGCGGCAGCACAACCGGCCACGAGTTGCAGGAGCAGGCGGCACGACCGGCGCTGCTTTGGGTGGCTGGAGCAAGAAGACCAGAGGTTGAAGAAGCACGACGGTCGTTGGATGGACATCATACGGTCACTACGGCTTGAATTGTTTATATTGACTAAGTTGACAAAGCCCTTGGTACGCGTCAACTTAGTAGGCCCACAGGTCAGCTTCCGAAACGGTGCGCCCCAGATGTCAGGGGGAGGAATCATTTTTTCGGCGGGTGAAGTTAGAATATCCGAGATTGAAGAAGAAGCACGGCATCCGTTGGATGGACATCCAACGGCCACTGCTGCTAGAACCGTGTGTTGACTATAACTTGACAAAGCCTTTCATACAGGTTAACTCTCTTTTTTTAGGGGACGCCTCAACTTAGTAAGGCCACAAGTGTGTGGCAAAGAACTTATAGCCCATTTGAGATTTGTAAGAATGTGCGGCCAATTTTTGAATTCTAATGGAATTTACTACAGCCTATTTACAGTTTGTTAAAAGTACATCCCATTTCAACCAACCATTCAAAATAGAATTCAATAAAATTTCGCACATTTTGATGGGATCCGAAATATTTATATCCCGAAATTTCTAGTCAGATTAAATACAATTTCAATTTAAATTTAAATTACGTAAAAATCCAACGATACATTGCGCTCGTAACAATTAATGAAATTAAAATTTTCAATATCCAAAAATAATATTTCATAAAGTAATTACGTGATTGGTGCATTTTTTATAGTTACTGCCTAGTTTTTATAATTACATCCCATTTATTATTTCTTAAAGCCCATTTTCTGGTTAAGCCTAATGCATCCCTCCTAGGAAAGATTTGCAACCTAGCGGGGTGGAGAATAACAACTTGACCTTGACTGGGTATTCCTAAAAAAAAAATAGCTGGGCTAGCCATTTTCAGCTTGAAAATTAATAATATCTGGGCTGGATATCTGGCCTAGGCTAGACGGGTCACAGCCCGCCCAGTTAATAGCTGCAGCGAAGTTTTCATTGTTGTTCAGAGAAGAAAAATAATATATGGGCTAAACATCGCTCAAGAAAAATTCTGCAGTGCTCACACCTCAAAAACACAAATACTGCTCGAGCTGCTTGGTCCAAGCTGTCGGCCGCTTCTTGTGCAATTCTCTCGTTTATTGACTACATAGGTTGACAATGTTGTGGGACCTTGATGTCTGGAAACCAGGAGGAAGCAAAAAAATTAATGTTTTATATACTAATAAGGAGGCACATGTGTACGTGCGGCTATGGCCCTGGTGGGTCCCCACTATCATCCTCTCCAAGTAAAGTCATCTCCTCATCCTCATGTCCGTTGACCATGTTGAGATCGCGAGACAGCGGCGCCACAGCGAGCGCAACAACTCGAAGGACGACGGAGAGAGCCTCGAGGGATACATCGCCCGCTGCTCATTCGGGAAGCCAGTATCATAGGGCCACATGTCCGCGACGGCATTTTCGTTCGCTTATTGTTCACCGGTGCTTGTTGAGGAGACGGAGGTTGCAGCATAGGTTCTGCTGCGTTGGTAGATCTTCCGCCATTAGGGCGTCGAAGTGTGGCCGCACCTGCTCTATGGTGAACACAGCATGAACCGGCTTGGACAGTGTCAGGACCGGATTTTCGGGACATTAAATTCCCAAAAGCGGACCTTGTGCTCACCAGCCCCAGGATTACTGTTAGCTGATGAGGCACGAACTTGTTACAGAAACTCCAAGCAATGTGCAAAATATGTAGTACAAGACCATTCTGGCCTAAGAATATAACACAAGCTTTTAGTGATTGATGGCGAAAGCGGTTTGTGGATCATTGGTGACTATGGGACTCCATTTCGCACAGGAACGGCTGACCGGGATAACTGCTATCTTCGCGAGGCTGCTAACTCCGATAGTGTAGGCTCCGGGGCTGTCATCACGTCGTTCCTTCCCACGCAAGGAATCTGGCCAAGACAATAGCCAGGGACAAGCCAGTGAGTACTTTGAATGTACTCGCAAACATTATGAATATGGGTGAGACAAAACATGCTCGAGGATGATTCATGATCATTATGATAATAATGATATGACAGAATATAATTTTAAGCAGGACATCCGCGTATAAGACATATGCAATTAGAGAGTAGTAATAAAATAAATAACAAGCTCGCCACAGTCGGGCGTCTGAGCGACACCACAGAAAGGGATTTAAATAAAAAGAGTGCCACATTCGGACGTCTGAGCGACATCACATAAAGGGCTTGTAAAAAAAAGAATGCCACAGTCGGACGTCTGAGCGACATCACATAAAGGGCTTATAAATAAAAAGAATGCCACAGTCGGACGTCTGAGCGACATCACATAAAGGGCTTATAAATAAAAAGAATGCCATAGTCGGACGTCTGAGCGACATCACATAAAGGGCTTGTCAGGAAAAAAATAGCAGTAAGTATCCGGGAGGTAGAACCATCCCAAGGATACTCATCGCTCCAAGGAATACGGATGGTTAGTCCATAATAATGATAAATCACAAGCACTACCTGTCAAAGGTCATAAATAAAGTTCTGGTTTAATATTTTCTCCTCCGAAGGCTGACACTAAGACCGACACTCGACCCATCCCAGACTGTAGTCCTTAACCATGGACACGGCTATTCGAATAGATTCTATATCTCTGCAGAGGGTGCACTCTTTACCCACGAATAACGGATTTCCTATAGTCCTTCTGGACTAATTCCGCCTACGGTCTTTTAATTTGAAGACGCACCTGACTGCACACACCAGCCTAACTTACCGGTGTCTGGAATCACCCACGACACTAGTTAAGCAAAACTTTAAGTGGGGAGGCTACAACCTCGACTAGCATGGGATCACAACAATTTATAACGCGCGCGAAGACCGGGGAAGCTATCCCCTTCGGGTCCAACCGAAACACCCATGCCCCCAGACCAGGTGGCTTGACTACCGGATGCAGCCGGTATCTTCCACCGTGGCCTCCCTGTACGGTGTGTGATAGAACAGGGGTCGACAAATTTACTGAACCCCACCCTACCTGTAGCACGGACACGTGGTAGCACGAGACAAGTATGGGGGTTACTGGAACAAGACTCGATCTATGGTCGACTCGGGAGGTTTCAGCTTTACTATATGGTTAGTGTCGTATTGCTTGACACCGCTGTCTGACAGGGTCACCGCCCCTCATGCTTCATCCTGCCTTACTGCACATCGTTCGTCACCACGAGATGTCAGTCACATAGCTGTGCTTACCGGAACACAACTTTCCTTCGGACTCCGTCCGAACTATCATCAGGCATATGAAGCATGAGAAGTGATTTCTGCCACCAATATCACAACCACAACAGAAAGGATTTTTCGCCACAAGTTAATATGCAAGAGTAAGACTTCTACATGAAATAATGATGCTCCATTCTGGCATATCAATGGAATTCTTGAGTTATAGCAAACAACACACAACGCGTATTATCACGGGGTTCAAGATGCTTGCCTTCAAGTAGAGGGGAGGAGAAAAGCATTCCAAGAATTTTGGAGGTTTTCTCCCTCTTCAAAGTCCTAAAAGAAATAAACGAAAATCAATAATAGACTTGGAAAACCCCCAAAAAGTTGTCTGGAAAATTTTCATATAAATATGAAAATAAACTAGACAATATTTGGGAAACAACAGAAAAAGAACCAAATCATTTGGATTTATAGATTAAAAGATATTGCCAGTCAAAGTTTAGTCAACCCTGGTTTTAAAATAAAACAGAAATAGGAAAACGTTTCGATATGAATACGCTTTCAAAGTGGGGAGACGTACT
>LR738711.1:226891045-226954261 GCA_902687465.1 Secale cereale
TGCGCCTTCACTAAAGCACGCGTGGGCTGCCGTTGTCTCGCTGACAGAGGGCCCAGGTCGCACCCGCCTCCTTCTTCTTTGGCCGAACAGAGGCACGGCTCCGGCGATCTGCGCCGGCGAATGACGGCTCCTTCAGGGCGTTCGAGTGCAGATGGATCCGCGGGGTTGGTGCGGTCCTCCGAGTGCTCGTGTGGTCGACGGAGGTGGAGGAAAGAGACGGCGACGAGCCTCGCGGCGGACGGCGGCCTTGGTCGGTTTGGGGCTTTGCTACACGGTGGCTCCCGAGCTCGTCTGAAGTGATTGGCGACTCCGAAGGATCACATGGAGTCGGATGGTGGTGCTGGCTCGACGGGAGGGGCGACGGTTGCGACGAATTGAACTAAGGTGTGGTGGTGGCCGTATTCGCCGGAGATGAAGAAGAAAGCTTGCTGGGGACGAATGGCTGCCACGGGGTTGCTCTGTGGGGTGCCTAGTGGTCGTCTGTTGCCGCGGAGGGGTTCGGGGCACTCTTAAATAGGCGCTCAAGGTCGGTTCCACGGTGGCCGTGGATAAGGACGACGGAGGCGGCGCTATTAAGCAGGAGAGGTGGGGGCTGGCCAGCAGAACTTGCAGAGGTAGACGACACGTTTGTGGATGAGCACGGTGGCCTGGGACTCTTGGCGGCGCACCAGGTGGCCCGTACGGTACCGACCACAGCAGGCGGCGGTGGCGGCTAGCTCCTGACTTGCTGGAGACATGGCGACGGTCTGTGTCGCTTGTGGGAAGATGCGGGCAGCAGCTTGGCTCGACGCGGCAGGCTGCAGTGGTCTGGATAAGCACGGGGGAGATATGCCAGGGACGCGGCGGCTTGGGCACGGCACGTGCAAAACGCGCGCTCTCGCCGCGCTCTGTGCACATACGGCAGGTGCTCGACGAAATGTCAGGGCGGCCAAACCTGCGTGGATGCCAAAGCAACTCAGCAGCCTCGGGCTAGAGGGAGCTAGGAGGTTAGTTGACATGGCTGCTAGGTCAGGGGTTCAAGTTCACCATGTGAACCAAGAACTATGCCAGCACTGGTCATCCGCACAAGGTGCTCGATAGAATGCTATGGGCATAGGGGCATCTCCACTGGTGGTCAAACTCTCCAGATCATAGCCTCCTTAGGTGAAAGAGATGGTGGCAAGCCTAGTTGGGCAAAACCAGAAGCTTGTTAGTGCAAGTTTTGCAAATCTTCAGTTCTGGACAGAAAATGCAGAGCATTGTTTCATGAGCCAAAACTACCCCAATAGGCCCACTCTTCTGGACTTAAGGGTTTTGCAAGAGAGACTATAAGCATGAGGAAGCTCAAGGGCACTAGAGCAAAATAGACTAGGGTTGCAGTGCAAAACACCAAACTGAACCAGAATGGAAAAGAGGTTGGTTCACTCAAATCTTCCAAAGGACCAAGATGGGTATTTGCATAAAGTTGAACAACATACTGCTATGAACATCCCATAATTTTGGTGGAAGCATTACAGGAATATTTAAAAGGGTTGTAGTGCAATTTGCCCTACTGGACCAGATTGGGAAACATGATGTGGAGCTCAAAATATTAAATGAAACAAAATATATTCTAGCACAAAAGTGATCTAATGGCATTACCTGACATCTCCAATTTTTGGTTGAAATTTTAAATAAATTTACCAAGTGGTTGCAGTTCAAAAAAGGCCTTAAAACTAGGGGCAACCATTTTTATAGGGAAGAAAAAATTTGGGAGACAATTATATAATTAAACCTGCTGATATAAGAAAAGGTTTTTTAAAGGGTGCATAATAGAGTCTAACATTAATTGGAAAGTTTTCACCAGGGGTAAAAACTCCAACATATCAGAACAAGAATGGTTCTGGAGTCCAAAGAAACATTCAGCAAAAGGCACAATTTCAATTAACTGGCAAAATTTTAATTAATAAAACATTGTTAAATTTTCGGGGTGTTACAACACTACCCCCCTTTAGAAAAATCTCGTCCTCGAGATTTGTTAAGGGCTGCTATGCGATCTTCTACTGCCACAAAAGGATACTACCAAAATTTATTACTCCTCTAATTATGCAAATAAAAGCTACTACAGTGCATGAGCAGACAGTGGTGTAAACTGCAGTGTTCAACACTGGCGTGGCACGGGAAAAGAAAAATCTACTGTCGTGGAAAACGATATATTTCTACTCTGGGATATAGTAAATTTAGAAATGGTATTTTTTTTCTAAATTTACAAATACGCTAGTTGCACCCGAGAGCACAGTGCTCTCACTGGCTGACAGGTGGGGCCTGGACCCACTGTCAGCCTCTTCTTCTACCTCCGGTTCTCTCTTCTCCTCTCTCCCGCGCGCCTTCACGCACTTTCTCCACTGGCGACGGCTAGCTCGTAGGGCATCTAGGCCGTACTGCCGTAGTGTGCGGCGTGCTAGCTGCCGGTGCAGTGTTCACTCACCTCGCGGGCCAGCGTGCTGTCGGCACTGCTCGCGGATTCGCCTCCGAACACCGGCGGTCCAGCGACAAGCGGCGCTGGTGGACTCCGCCCACCGTACACCGATCTCGAGATATAAAACGGTCGAGGTGCTACTTCTTCCTCCTCACATCTGGCCTCTCTTCTTCTCCTTTCTTCCCTCTCCTCCATTTGTGTTTGTAGGAGCTCGGGTCGAGGCTCTAATGGCTGAGGTGATGCCGGACTGGTGCATGGTCCTCATGTGCGTGGGTTGGCGGCATTGCTGGGGGTATCGGTGCTCTTGTGTGCGATGATCCTCGACAATCGTCGTGATGCGACGGCTCGAGTGCTAGCTCTCCGCAGCGGCGGCGATCACGGGGATTAGGTGAGAGTGTCAGGTGCTAATGGTGGTTAGCGCGCGGTAGGCATTTAGTGCTTGAATAAATTTCCACGAGTGTCTTCTCAAGAGACTGTGGTGTGCAAGGAGGTGGTTGATGAAGCAGGTGTAGGTGGACTAGCAACTTAGTGTACTGTGTGGAGTGGCCGGAGTTGTATTATTGTTGTTGTGATGCTGCGTGATGAAAAAAAGATCTATGTTAAGCAGATGGACAAGATGCAACAACACAGGAAAGATTTACTTAACACACGGTGCGACATACAGTTCTCATAAAAAGATACGGGTACACCCACGTGGCAGTTACGTCTAAAATATAAACGGTAAATGAATAGGGTCCTGGGAAAAGGTCTCTGGTGCTGGGGGACACTCTTCTTCTATCGGTGGGAGAGGGTTGACTAGTCGATGAATGTGTTTCTCCTGCCCGGGCCTTAGTGGTCTGCCGATGGCGATCCGAGGATTTAAATCGGCGAGGCTCTGGAGATAACCCATTATCCGCTGGTTCAGACGCTCTTGCGCGATCACATACTGCGTAAGATTGGCCAGTACTGGGTCTCTCTCAATACGTCCACCAGGAAAAGATGCTGCTTCTCCGGGTGCTGTGCGGCTTGGAAAGTAGTAATATCCCCGCTCGCTGGCATAGGGCACCGCGAATCGAAGGCGAGCAAGCGCTTCGCAAGCGGCAGCCTCTATGGCCATCTGGGGAGTTGGCATGGATTTCCCTATGAAGGAAACCTCTGTGGGGTCTTGGTTTGGGTTTGCGGGTGGGATGTGTACCACTGCCCAATATTTCGAGGTGGATGGTGTGATACTCATTTTGAGCAGCTCATACTGGGGTGGATGGGTAGCACTCATGGTACTGCAGGTAAAATCCCACAATATCTTCATGAAACTACCCGGGGATGCCTCAGGGGTTCTCAGGTAAATATTAGGGATCGGCATGGTGAAGGAAGAGGATGTGAGAGGAGAGCACCGGGTGAGGGATGCTTGACAAGTTCACGGTGTGGCCTATATATAGCAGTCTGGCTGGTTTATAGGGTAATGGTGAGGGTAACAATATTGCCAGTTTCGCGTTATGGGGTCGGGGTCAAAGCTACAGGTACTCACGACGTGTAAAAAAGGCGTGTTTGCTGTAGGGGTTGTCGGTGAGGTGCTCTGGGAGTTACACCTGAAAAAAGGAGAAAAGGCATACGCATGCTGACACAACAGTGCACGAGTGTTACAAGGGTGCAAAAATAAACTGTATATACATATCGGCTCACAGGTTACAACACTACGGGGTGTGGACTAGATAAGGCTTGGCACTACTCGGGTGGTCTAATCGACCTCGTTTATATCCAGGCGGCCTTGCCTTGGGGATGCCGAAGCTTCTCCGGGAGCTTCATCGTTGGTGTTGGCTGGCGGTGGTTGAGGAGGTGCAGGGTCGGGGCAGTGATGATGTCCCTCGCGAGGATTGTTGGCCACAATCCCGTTGGAGCGTGCGCCAAACAGGCGACGCTTCACTTCTGGAGATACCAAGGCATTCTGGTCAATGACCGTGGCAGGTCTTGGGGTCTCGATTGGTTGTCCGAACAATATGACTGGTTTGTCGGTGCCGGACCCGTCTCGTCCTCTTGCTGGGGCTCGGCGACGCAGTTCTCCACGAGCTGCGATCAGATCAAGGGTGATTTGATCGAACAGTTCCTCGAGTACACTAACATAGCGTACCAGATGCAATAATGCAGGATCCGTCTCGTGGTCTCCGCTCGCAACTCGGGGAGGCCTACCATACCCATTATGGCTGGGATAGTAGTAGAATGAGCGACAGTTAACTCTGGGCGACAGATGCCTGAGTTGAACTATAGCCTCCCGAGCAGCTAATTGGATAGCTTGCGGCTCAAAGGAAGTTGTCCTTCCGGTGAACCTGTAGGGACGCTCTGGTGACAGACCCCTACCGTAGATGTGCACAGTGGTCCAGAATTGACGGTTTTCACCGCCCATGGAGTCTTGGTACACAACATATTCTGGGGGTTCTTCCATCGCAAAAGCACGACGGGTGAGGTTTGCGAGCACGGTCACAAAACCTCCAAGGTTGGTTGCTGTGGTTTCATTGTGGACAATGGGTCCTGGCATTTTAGCTCGATATGGGGGTAGAGGCTGTGTGGTGTTCGGTTTGGGGGCTAGCGTGCCCTATTTATAGGAAAGGACGGAGTCTTCCTTCGCACGCTTGCGGAAGGAACTATTTAGGTGTCGGTCACTGGCGCGTGATCGATAGGCTAGGCTGATAGGTCGGGCACCGACTGCCAAAGGTGTCGGTCCACTGTGTGGGTATCTTACGCGGGAAGCTCGGCTGGGGTTTGGGATATGGTCTGGTGTGGTGGTTAACCTAGGTTTTTGGACCTGGCTAAGATAGGGTTAGCCATCGGTCAGCCTGGCTCTGATACCAAGGTTGTCAGGACCGGATTTTCGAGACATTAAATTCCCAAAAGCGGACCTTGTGCTCACCAGCCCCAGGATTACTGTTAGCTGATGAGGCACCAACTTGTTATAGAAACTCCAAGCAAAGTGCAAAATATGTAGTACAAGACCATTCTGGCCTGAGAGTATAACACAAGCTTTTAGTGATTGATGGCGGAAGCGGTTTGTGGATCATTGGTGACTATGGGACTCCATTTCTCACAGGAATGGCTGACCGGGATAACTGCTATCTTCGTGAGGCTGCTAACTCCGATAATGTAGGCTCTGGGGCTGTCATCACGTCGTTCCTTCCCACGCAAGGAATCTGGCCAAGACAATAGCCAGGGACAAGCCAGTGAGTACTTTGAATTTACTCGCAAACATTATGAATATGGGTGAGACAAAACATGCTCGAGAATGATTCATGATCATTATGATAATAATGATATGACAGAATATAATTTTAAGCAGGACATCCTCGTATAAGACATATGCAATCGGAGAGTAGTAATAAAATAAATAACAAGCTCGCCACAGTCGGGCGTCTGAGCGACACCACAGAAAGGGCTTGAAATACAAAGAGTGCCACAGTCGGACGTCTGAGCGACATCACATAAAGGGCTTGTAAAAAAAAGAATGCCACAGTCGGACGTCTGAGCGACATCACATAAAGGGCTTATAAATAAAAAGAATGCCACAGTCGGACGTCTGAGCGACATCACATAAAGGGCTTATAAATAAAAAGAATGCCACAGTCAGACGTCTGAGCGACATCACATAAAGGGCTTGTCAGGAAAAAAATAGCAGTAAGTATCCGGGAGGTAGAACCGTCCCAAGGATACTCATCGCTCCAAGGAATACGGATGGTTAGTCCATAATAATGATAAATCACAATCACTACCTGTCACAGGTCATAAATAAAGTTCTGGTTTAATAGTTTCTCCTCCGAAGGCCGATACTAAGACTGACACTCGACCCATCCCAGACTTTAGTCCTTAACCATGGACACGGCTATTCGAATAGATTCTATATCTCTGCAGAGGGTGCACTCTTTACCCACGAATAACGGATTTCCTATAGTCCTTCTGGACTAATTCCGCCTATGGTCTTTTAGTTTGAAGACGCACCTGACTGCACACACCAGCCTAACTTACCGGTGTCTGGAATCACCCACGACACTAGTTAAGCCAAACTTTAAGTGGGGAGGCTACAACCTCGACTAGCATGGGATCACAACAATTTATAACGCGCGCGAAGACCGGGGAAGCTATCCCCTTCGGGTCCAACCGAAACACCCATGCCCCCAGACCAGGTGGCCTGCCTAACGGATGCAGCCGGTATCTTCCACCGTGGCCTCTCTGTACGGTGTGTGATAGAACAGGGGTCGACAAATTTACTGAACCGCACCCTACCTGTAGCAGGGATACGTGGTAGCACGAGACAAGTATGGGGGTTACTGGAACAAGACTCGATCTATGGTCGACTCAGGAGGTTTCAGCTTTACTATATGGTTAGTGTCGTATTGCTTGACACCGCTGTCTGACAGGGTCACCACCCCTCATGCTTCATCCTGACTTACTGCACATCGTTCGTCACCACGAGATGTCAGTCACATAGCTGTGCTTACCGGAACACAACTTTCCTTCGGACTGCGTCCGAACTATCATCAGGCATATGAAGCATGAGAAGTGATTTCTGCCACCAATATCACAACCGCAACAGAAAGGAATTTTCGCCACAAGTTAATATGCAAGAGTAAGACTTCTACATGAAATAATGATGCTCCATTTTGGCATATCAATGGAATTCTTGAGTTATAGCAAACAACACACAACGCGTATTATCACAGGGTTCAAGATGCTTGCCTTCAAGTAGAGGGGAGGAGAAAAGCATTCCAAGAATTTTGGAAGTTTTCTCCCTCTTCAAAGTCCTAAAAGAAATAAACGAAAATCAATACATAGACTTGGAACACCCCCAAAAAGTTGTCTAGAAAATTTTCATATAAATATGAAAATAAACTAGACAATATTTGGGAAACAACAGAAAAGGAATCAAATCATTTGGATTTATAGATTAAAAGATATTGCCAGTCAAAGTTCAGTCAACTCTGGTTTTAAAATAAAACAGAAATAGGCAAATGTTTCGATATGAATACGCTTTCGAAGTGGGGAGACGTACTCTGGGGGGTTTGCGCCTTCACTAAAGCACGCGTGGGCTGGCGCTGTCTCGCTGACAGAGGGCCGATGGGGCCAACTTATCAGGTTTGACCAGTTGCCCCCGCCTCCTTCTTCTTTGGCCGAACAGAGGCGCGGCTCCGATGATCAACACCGTCGAATGACGGCTCCTTGAGGGCGTTAGAGTGTAGGGATGGATCCGTGGGGTTGGTGCGGTCCTCCTAGTGGTCTTGTGGTCGACGGAGGTGGAGGAAAGAGACGGCGACGAGCCTCACGGCGGACGGCGGCCTCGGTGGGTTTGGGGCTTTGCTACACGGTGGCTCCCGAGCTCGTCTGAAGTGATTGGCGACTCCGCAGGATCACATGGAGTCGGATGGTGGTGCTGGCTGGACGGGAGGGGCGACGGTTGCGAAGAATTGAACTGAGGTGCAGTGGCGGCCGTATTCACCAGATATGAAGAAGAAAGCTTGCTGGGGACGAATGGCTGCCATGGGGTTGCTCTGCGGGGTGCCTAGTGGTCGTCTATTGCTGCGGAGGGGTTCGAGGCACTCTTAAATAGGCGCTCAAGGTCGGTTCGACGGTGGCCGTGGATAAGGACGACGGCGGCGGCGCTATTGCGGAGCAGGAGAGGTGGGGGCTGGCCAGCAGAACTTGCCGAGGTAGACGACACGTTTGTGGATGAGCACGGCGGCCTGGGACGCTTGAGGGCGCGCCAGGTGGCCCGTACGGCGCCGACCACAGCAGGCGGCGGTGGCGGCTAGCTCCTGACTTGCCGGAGATGTGGCGAGGGTCTGTGTCGCTTGTGGGGAGATGCAGGCAGTAGCTTGGCTCGACGCGGCAGGCTGCAGTGGTCTGGATAAGCACGGGGGAGATATGCCAGGGACGCGGCAGCTCGGGCGCGGCACATGCAAAACGCGTGCTCTCGCCGCGCTCTGTGCACGCACGGCAGGTGCTCGATGAAATGTCAGGGCGGCCAAACCTGCGTGGATGCCAAAGCAACTCAGCAGCCTCAGGCTAGAGGGAGGTAGGAGGTTAGTTGACATGGCTGCTAGGTCAGGGGTTCAAGTTCACCATGTGAACCAAGAACTATGCCAGCACTGGTCATGCGCACAAGGTGCTCGATAGAATGCTATGGGCATAGGGGCATCTCCACTGGTGGTCAAACTCTCCAGATCATAGCCTCCTTAGGTGAAAGAGATGGTGGCAAGGCTAGTTGGGCAAAACCAGAAACTTGTTAGTGCAAGTTTTGCAAATCTTCAGTTTTGGACAGAAAATGCAGAGCATTGTTTCATGAGCCAAAACTAGCCCAATAGACCCACTCTTCTGGACTTAAGGGTTTTGCAAGAGAGACTATAAGCATGAGGAAGCTTAAGGGCACTAGAGCAAAATAGACTAGGGTTGCAGTGTAAAACACCAAACTGAACCAGAATGGAAAAGAGGTTGGTTCACTCAAATCTTCCAAAGGACCAAGATGGGTATTTGCATAAAGTTGAACAACATACTGCTATGAACATCCCATAATTTTGGTGGAAGCATTACAGGAATATTTAAAAGGGTTGTAGTGCAATTTGGCCTACTGGACCAGATTGGGAAACATGCTGTGGAGCTCAAAATATTAAATGAAACAAAATATATTCTAGCACAAAAGTGAGCTAATGGCATTACCTGACATCTCCAATTTTTGGTTGAAATTTTAAATAAATTTACCAAGTGGTTGCAGTTCAAAAGAGGCCTTAAAACTAGGGGCAACCATTTTTATAGGGAAGAAAAATTTTGGGAGACAATTATATAATTAAACCTGCTGATATAAGCAAAGTTTTTTTAAGGGTGCATAATAGAGTCTAACATTAATTGGAAAGTTTTCACCAGGGGTAAAAACTCCAACATATCAGAACAAGAATGGTTCTGGAGTCCAAAGAAACATTCAGCAAAAGACACAATTTTAATTAACTGGCACAATTTTAATTAATAAAACATTGTTAAATTTTTGGGGTGTTACAGACAGAGGCGTCGGCTCCTGGTCGGAAGCTACGTCCATCGTATGATTGTCGTTGCTCAGCTCGGTGAGGTAGCTGGCGAGCCAACATGTCCGGCTGCTGGACCGACCCGCTACCAAGCACGACTCTGACTGCCCTAGCCCACCCAGACCGCCTCCCTCGTCCGCGCGCACTTTCCGCGTGAAACGGTCAGCGCCGCCCACCCCGCTTCCCGGTGCATGCGATTGCTCCGCCTTCAAATGACACAAGAACCGTCCGTCCGTCCTTCTGCCGCCCACATTAATGATACGTGGTTGCCGAGGCAGCTACTCCGGCGCCACACGTCGGTCCCTCCGCCGCTCACCATTGCTATATAAACTGCTGCGCCGACCATAGTCGTAGTCATCCGCATCCGTTCCTATTCTCCTGTCCACACCACTACTGCCCAGCATGGCTTCCTCGCGCTCTAGTGCTCTTCGGGATGGGCGGACGACAGACCACAAGCAGATGGCAGCCATTGCTACCGATTGGCTAGCCAGCAAGCAGCCGGAGGACGATGACGTCCCAATGGACAACATGGTAGTCGACGATCCAGCGCCAACCCCCTCCTCTGCGCCATCCTCGCCGATGCATTGCACCATTACCATCAGCGAGGCCCGTGCCCAATATATGGACACGGTGAGGCAGAAGCGTGAGGATCAGTTCCGGGAGGTGCAGGCCGACGCCACCTACAACCACATCTCCTCTAGGAACACCTGCAGGCGGAGGAGCAGATCGCCATGGAGCGGGCGGAGCAGGAGGCGCTGCTCGACTCGTACCGCTCCGCCCGCGAGGTCCGCCTTGAGCGCTGGCGGTACCGCATGCGGGTGGCGGAGGCTGCGGCCGCCTACAAAGAGGGCGATGAAGCAGGCGAGGCGCTGTTTGGCGAGACCAAGGACGAGGCAGAGGACAATGACAACTCTGACGAGTCCCCGCTCCGCTAGCATCGACGAGGCCCTACTCTGCCGAGGCCCCGCGGCGCCAACAACGAGGCAGAGGACACCACCGGCTCCACCGAGGCCCCACCCTGTCGGCAACGAGGGAGGATTTCCCCCGCTACACCGAGGCGCCACCTGCCGGCAACTAGATAGAGGACATCGCTGGCTCCGCCGAGGCCCTGCCCCACTTCCAACGAGGCCGCGCCACACAGTAAATGATGAAGAGTAGAACACGGTAGGTCACCGCCGCTCGGGTCCAAGTAAGGCCACCGCTTCGCTAATCACTATGACAAGCTAGGCGGGTTGACCACTGATGGCCAGTTAGCTTCTTGGCGGCGGCGTGGAGTCGGAGAGCTATGTTGGAGAAGGATGCTACTACTACTTAACTGCTGGTGCAGTTGGCTGACTGACACGTGGGCCCAACAGGCATCTGGGCCACATGTCAGTTACGCAACTGCACCTGCAGTTAAGTCACTGAAGCTTTTGTTCGGCTCAGCCGGACAGAGGTGGGTAGCTTCGGTTAATTAATTATACCTCCAGCGCACCCCTTTTTAGTTGAAGAATGTATGAAATGTAATGAAATCCGGCATGTTTATATGAAATCCGACAGTCTATGAATGAATTTATTTCGATTAGTTTGAATTCTTGTATCACTGGCATTGGATGAACATGCAAAACAATACGTACAAGTTTCACATGTACTCCTAGGGTGATCACCTCGTTTGAAGCAGTTTCACAGGTACTCCCTCCGGTCCTTTCTAGTCTGCATACAAGTTTTGTCTGCAGTCAAAGTATCTCTACTTTGACCAATCTTATAGAAAAATGTATGCACTTTCATAATGTGTGAAGTAAAAAGGAACAGAAGGAGTACAAAGAGTTTGAGGAGCTTTTTAGCGTTCCTATACATTGCAATCAAACACACAGGCCGGGCAATTCATAGAGACTATTCAAAACAATCGATGATTATGCATCTCAACGATTCACATGCAAGAGCCGGTATTTACTTCACAACTAAAGAATAAAGAAAAAATGGATTGACGCTGCTGATAGGAAAGGGCGTCCCATTCGAAAATATCAAACGCATGTCTTCTTACTAAAATCAGTGAGCAAAATTTTACAAGGTTTTCCCATTCCAGAATATCAAATGCGTGCGATTGTGGAATGGGAAGCGTTTGCGATCAGTTCGGACATTGACATGGCACCTCGTGTTAAATAAACCAGCTGACCATGTGTTCTTTTTGTGTAGTTCCACCAAAATCAACCAAATTCGCACGTAGCTTGTATGATTTCGCCCTTATATGTTGCAACACCTTGAACTTATCAACACCTCCTTTCTAGTGGTGGAATCGAGCTGAGCACCCATGTTTGCACAAATACAAAAAAAGTGATTAGTATAAAGCAAATTGTACTATGAATTGACAGTTTAAACAGGCACCTACATGGTCGATGTAGAGCACACTTTTAGAAAAATGGAACTCACCGGAAAGAATCCTGGAACAACATTGTACTTGCGCATCACAGTAAGAAAATGGAGATTTGTCAGTCCTTGTGAGCTGAAGTTAGTTTGGTCTTGTGGGGGGTAATTTAACCATCCTTCAACTGCTCCCTCTGATGAGAAGATAGACAGGGCTTCTTCATCCTGGCATAATTGGAACTAGTCACTTCACGTACTCTATATTCTTCTTCATTCCTTGTTCGTTTAATCCTCCTCCCAAGGGGATTAGAGTGGATTGGAGAGGATTTTGGCTTGTAGGGGATCTAATCCCCCTTCAAAAACCACCTCAACCGAACAAGGCCTCGGAGGAGGATGATCCTGTTGTGCAAAGACAAGAGAATAATTAAATGCTAGCATCCCTGTTTGCTCGAAAAAAAGAAAGCAAATATTTAAAACAACACAGATGAAGCACTTCTCAAGGACAATACCACTTTTTGATGACAGTATCTAAACAGTAACACAACACCAATAGAGACGACAAAGCTCAATCATATGAATGAAATCAGTGGGCCAGTACCAACCTTTGAGAGAAGGTTTATTGTGTAGAGCACACAAATGAAGCACTTCTCTGGAACCATCTGTTGCCATCTACTGTGGTGGCCATGCTTACTATATACTCCTCGATTAGATTAATGTTTCCAACATCTTCTTGTCTAGTTCCACCAAAATATAAGGTATCTTCAAAGAAGATCCCTATTTGCACAAGTAGAGATAATTAAGTATTACATTAAGAGTGGCATCAAATCAGTGGCAAAACAATTGCTCATTCCAGCCATAGCAATAAATTAAGATGCAAAACTATATCATTACTTGTGTCATCACAGTTCTAGTGCTTCTTTACAGCACCAAGAGTTTATTTTTGTTGTTCTTCCGCTCATTCTTCCCCTTCATCACTTGGTTCAATAACACACAAGCTTCGCTTTCAATGTGAAAGAAGGCGAGTACTGACCTCTCATGATGGGAATTCAAACAACTCACAAGAAGAAGATCTAAAACAAATTTGCCAACACAGATAGGAAGTAAGATCTCCACTTGTGCAGTTCCACCAAGATAAAGCAATCAAGCAACTTTGTCGGTATGACATTTTGGTTGAACTGCACAAAACACTCTTAAAAAAGTGCTTTGTGCAGTGCAACAAAAGGTCACAATGGCAACAAGGTGAAGTAGATAACCATGTTTACACAGAGCTGCAAAGGAAACAACTAGTGGTCAATAACGGTGGATGACATAGAAGCCAACAAAAAGAAGCATCTAACTTATCTAAATGGGAAAGAAAGCAAGACAGTAGCATTTCTCAAACGGTGGCATTGATTAATATTAACAGAGATTATATTAACAATAAAATTCATTAAACATGTAATTTGCTTTTAACTGTGGCATTGCATCAATTTTCCAGCGGCATTATTAGAGGGTGCTTGTTTACAGGGACATTTTGGTGGAGGGACTAAAAAAACTCCGTGTTAGTCCCATCTAAATCAAACAGGAGGGACTGTTAGGGACTAAAAGTGGGCATTTGGGACTAAAGAAAGAAGACCCCGAGGGAGAGTCTTTTTGGGAATTTTTCCAACAGTTGCCCCTGCCACACATGGCACCTTGTCTCTATTAGTTCATTACTAGGGGTAATATGGTCTTTAGCATGTCATTTAATAACCTCTAGTCCATGTTTATTCCAGGGAACCAAGCAAGTAGGGACTAGGGAGTTCTTAACCAAACAGGGCCTTAGATTAACAACAGCTAAAGAGTTGCACGGGACAGTGGACGCATCAGCACCATGTGCATCTACCGATGTACTCGGGTGATGCACAGTCTGTTCCAACAAAGGACAAACAACCAAGGAGCATATTTGTGTTGGTCCCAGTTTTGTTATCTTTAGACACATTTCCCTATGTGAGCGCAGCAAATCTAGTCCTGCTCAAACTCTACAGCCTTGTCCCCCAAAACAAAAGATCAGTTCGTTACAGATGTGCGTACTGTGTTTGTCATTGTTTTTTCCCTTTTCGACCAACGTAGGTGTTGGATAGCCAGTTTGTACTAGTACTTTCCCCACTTTGTTTCCTCTATGAACCACGTCCTAGATTTATGCGATACAACTTTCCCCACTACTTTCCCCCATTCATGTCCTCTTTAAACCACGTCTTAGATTCATGCGATACAACTTTCCCCACTACTTTCCCCCTTCTAATCCTTTTTGAACAACGTCCTAGATTCATGCTATACAACTTTTCACACTACTTTCCCCCATTCATTTCCTCTTTGAACCACGTCCTAGATTCATGGTATACAACTTTTCCCACTACTCTCCTGTTTGATCCAACACCTAGATTCGAGTGCAGAAGCGGAAAAAGCCCACATGCAACTAGAGCAATGCATGTCGAATAAGTAAATTATACCTTAAGGTTCTTGGGGTGTGGTTCGGTGGGCGACCGGAGGCCGTTTGACCCACACTATATACGGGCAGAAGAAGAACGGGTCGGAGGCCCTCCCGCGTCGCCGCTGGGTGTTTGTGAACAGCTGCGCCGGTAGTGGATTCCCTCCCTCACCGACGGTGACAGCGTTAAGCCTCCTTCCCTTCCCGATGGACGGATCCAGCCTGCTGAGAGAGTGTGAAGAGAGAAACTTCAAGCAGACCAGCAGTGAGGGGAGGGAGAGAGGCCAAGAAGTCTTGTTTAGATCTGGAGAGGGTGAGAGAGTGTGAAGAGAACAACTACAAGCACTGAGGCTCTAGCGTGTATATATATAGTGGAGAGAGTGTGAAGAGTGCAAACCCTAGAAAACAAGTGTCGAGGCTGCAGCTTATACGTAATGAGGTGATTATACGGTCACTATGAGATCGTATAGATCTATATCCATCCATTTTGACCAGTCAAAGAACCCTCCTGGCACGAATTATGCTCAAGGGTAGTTATCGAACCCGAGACCTCAAGTTTGATGAGCGAACAGGCTAACCAGCTACACAACCCTCCCGTTATGTTCAACGAGAGCAAAATAACCTTTTATACATTTTTTGTGTGTGGGAGTCATTGGGATTTCAATCATAATCGTGGCATGTGTCTTTGGTGGTAAGACTATCCAAAGTGGTGCAAAAATAATGCAGCCTTAGTCACATTACCTCTCTCCACGTAGTACGTTGAGTCCCACCAGTCAGAGGGTGAAACAAACAAATTAATAAGAAAAAATAAAAGCGCCAACGGTGTATCTTACCTCACACATCTCGCTACTTCTCGGCAACACTGTCTAATTGATCCTTCTGTTCGCTCATGTACTATTTTAAGTGAATCCTTATTATAACATGCACACAATTTTGGGCACTTGTATTCGACCTAAGTCAGTGTGCCACCGTATCTCGTATGACTCCCTCCGTCTAGGTGTAAATAAGTCATGTTAGAAGGTGCAGCGGGACCAAGGTGCAAGCAGATTGGATGAGAAAGAGAAACTTGACCGGTCGTTCCTCCAATCAAAGCCCTGATTTCTGTCTCTAAATGCAACAATTGATCCAAACAACTAAGAGATGTCGTTTTAGCTACCATGCAGGGCCACGTATTAACTCGCATGCAAGCCGACTTTGATTTCTTGACTGATCAACGCGTAGTTGCGCTCCATGCATTGGGTTTCCGGGGGAGATAACAAGGCAGAGTAAGGAGCGTTTGGTTACATTGGTTAGGCTGGTCATAGTTTGTACGTACTCCATTTGTATCTCACTTCCTGTGGCTTCGCACTCGCACAATTTTCCTATTCTACGAACCTGTGTGTACGTGTGCGTGTGCGTGTGTGTGTTAGAGAGAGCAACAGATCGACCTACTCCTACAGAGAGATGGTGTGTAGTCTACGATTTTAGCCGCGAGAGTCGTTGCATCCTGTCGTTTCCGGGAGTCCGGTAGGGACAAACGGACAACTGCCATGCCCGCTCCTAACCAGCCTGGCCCACCCAAAGCCCCTCCATCGCCCACGCGTGCTTCCTGCCCGAAACGGTCAGCGCCGCTACAAAGAATCGGTGCCGCATTCATGCCCGGGCAGAGCGGACGCGACCTCTCACTGGCGCCTGCGTTGAAGGGAGAGGCGGATTCAAGAGTGATGGTTGCTTCGTCCGTCCAACTTACTGCTGGGTCTATGTGATTTGACGGCTCATTGGTCATTATTACTGAGGTGGTAGGACTGCTGGATGTTGCACGCTTTCGGCAAAAGGAGGTACTACTGTCGACGTCCTGGGAACCAGGGTACCCAGACTTACCCGTCTACGGGCCGCGACACGCTCCTACCACGGCCTGGTTCGGCCCAGCTGATCGATCAGCTGTCTAAGACCCTTGCGAGGGGCTAAGCCTCGCGAGGAGAACAATGTCAAGACCCCCTCAGGAGCGGCCTCGGCAAGGTGCTCCGAAGGGGCGGACAATCCAAGGCCAAACCTGCCTCAGGAGGAGGCAGTGACATAAGCAGTGACGCACCGCGCCAGCAGGTGCCAGCGTCCACCAGTGGCGCAGTTGCCGTTTTGGTGCAAAGGAGACAGCGCAGACGCAGGTTCCCGAGGAGAGGGACAAAGGTTTCCCCTTTGGTGCAACAAGACCGAAGACCGCAAGGACGACAAGGAGGATGTCACCGTCGAGCCCACCACCGCGTCATCGCCTGATCCTTTTGCAGGCGAAGACTGCTTTTGTGAGGATAGGAACGTCCTTGTGTTCCCGCTCAAAAATGGCTGTTCTGGGATCCCTTCCCGCCTAAACATTTTGGGGGAAGAGGACCCTGGCCGCCTATATAAGTAGCTAGGATCCTCACTATGGGGACCAAGTTGAATCAAGACGAGTCAAGTGGAGCAGATCCACAAAATCTGCCACCACGCAAAGGAGCAAGAACACCTGCCTCCTGACCCTCCTGGGCTCACCTCCTGAGCACAGGAGTCACTGTACTAGTTCTTATTCCAGCCCTCCTGAGGCCAATCCACCAAAGCAGGAAGTAGGGTTTTACACCACACGATGGCCCGAACCTGGGTAAACTCTTGCGTGCTTCATCTGTTGTTGGCTTGAATATCTTCACCAGGCGAGGGCGAGACGCTAGGTAGATGCGAGCGGGAAAGATCTTCATTCACGCCCCTGTGTTCGAACTTCTTGGGTTTTGCCGAGCCCGATATCTGACAACTACTATATTACAATTCACTCCATTCTTACGGCGGAGGAGTGCAAGAGCAGTGAAAACACGCAGGCTCAGTGATTACATGGCCCATCACACTATCACCATATTTTCTGCACACGATGCGACACCTAACTCTTTACAAAGTACAATCGCAAAAAAAAAAATCTTTACATAGTAATAGTACTTCCTCCGTTCCTAAATATAAGTCTTAGTAGAGATTTCACCATGAACCACATACGGATGTATATAGATGCATTTTAAGTGTAGATTCATTCATTTTGTTCCGTATGTAGTCCACCTAGTGGAATCTCTACAAAGACTTATATTTAGGAATGGAGGTAGTACGTACTGTAATTTATCAGCGAGATAGTACAATGATATGAAGCTTCCAGCTTCTGTTATATGTATCTTGCATCCAAGGTTGCCCGTTGAAACATTTCATCAAATACAAAGGAGACTAACTTCCATGCTATTGCATCTCAATGTTTGACAGATCATAGCAAATATGTACTCCCTTCGTTCCAAACTAAGTTTCTCAACTTTATGCTACATACGGAGCAAAATGAGTGAATCTACACTATGAAATACGTATATATACATCAGTGTTTGGAGTATGAACTAGTAGTTCATATTGAAATCTACTAAAGGACATATATATTCCAAACAATATGTTAATCTCTCTAACCAATGTATTAGGGACGAGGAGTAAACAGAGGGAGTAGTAAAAAATTATCCTCGTCCTGTGAGCCACCGCGCGCGTGGGCGAGGGAGCGGGTGTACTAAGCAAGCTTCTCCTCGTTCTGCGAGTTGATGGGACACATCAAAAGTACTCCAGTGTATAGAGCCTTGCCTCTAAGGTAGGCCCCACATGGTTTATCTCTTTTTTAACATCACGCGTCAAGTCGCAATTTGATTGTTCACCCGTGGTAGATGATCCTCCCTCCATCTAGTGGACAACCAGTACACGTGTCAAGTTACCACGTGGGCTGCCTTTTCGTACAGAAATGAGCTCCACCGTGTACCCGCGCGGGTGTGGTTGGGAAAGAGACGGGAGTACGTGCGCCGTGCGTGCACCTCTTCTCTTCGTGCACGTCCCCCACCTACGTGGGTGTGTGTGAGAGATACAAACCTAGACAAATGGCTTGTGTGCATTCGTGCATCTTTTTTGTTTTGGGGGCAGGTTGATTTCGTGAATGTATTTGTGGGAATATCTCTCGATGACATCTCACACAAAATTTTGCATGCAATGTGTGTGAAATGGAGGCATATACATATCATATATAGAGGGTCGGGCGATCTACGAGAAGAGAGGGAGGGGTCATAAATATCAATAGAGTCAAAGAGAGGATCAAGTGGGTGGGTGCGAGATAGATGAAGGGAGCCACTGAAATTGTGTGTGTGTGCAAGGGCGACTGACCTAGCTACCGGAACGTCAGAGGGCACGGGTCAAGTTTGTGTGTGGTAGGGAGACATGACTAGAGCGCTCGATGTATCGGTGTGTGTGTGTGTGTGGGAGGGGGGTTGGGGAGGGGTAGGCAGAGGCCTAACTATAGAGGTAGAATGACTCGTATATGTGTTGAGAAGGAGAGACACAGCTATGTCTTGAGGGAGAACGGTCGACATCCGTACATAAATGAAGGACAGGAAATACGATGGGACAGAGAGAGAGGGGAGAGAGAGGGAGGGAGAGGGGTAGAGTGTTGGATGGGTGATGGAGTTGCTTCTCGAAGATGGTGGGAGAGGCCTACTAGGCAAACTAAGAGTGGAACTGCAATACTATCAATAAGAGTGGGGATGTGTTTCTGTGTGTGCCTGTGTGTGATAGATCTATCGGGACATCCATGGATGATGAAGGGGGACCATGTGTTTGGTAAGCAAACCTAACTAGATCGGTAGATCAATTGTTGTTTGTCGGAGGAAGCGAGAGACATAACTAATGAGGTAGATCGATCGACGTGTGGGGGAAAACGAGTTATATGGACCTAGCTAGCTATATGTATAGCGGGAGATCGGTCGATGTACATCCATTTGTTAGTGGCAAATAAGGCCCGACGAAACAGATAGATAGAGAGAATGGAGCTAGGAGGTGGTTGTCGGCGTCCTCGGAACCAGGGTACCCAGACTTGCCTGTCTATGGGCCGTGACACGCTCCTACCATGCCCTGGTACGGCCCAGCTGATCGACCAGCTGTCCAAGACCCTCGCGAGGGGGCTAAGCCTCGTGAGGAGAACAACGTGAAGACCCCCTCAGGAGCGGCCTCGGCAAGGTGCTCCGAAGGGGCAGAGAATCCAAGGCCAAACCTGCCTCGGGAGGAGGCAGTGACGCAAGTAGTGACGCACCGCGCCAGCAGGTGCCAGCGTCCGCCAGCGGCGCAGTTGCTGTTTCGGTGCAAAGGAGACAGCGCAGACACAGGTTCCCGAGGAGCGGGACAAAGGTTTCCCCTTTAGTGCAACAAGACCGAAGACCGCAAGGACGACAAGGAGGATGTCACCGCCGAGCCCACCACCGCGTCACCGCCTGATCCTTTTGCAGGCGAAGACTGCTTTTCTCAGGATAGGAACGTCCTTGTGTTCCTGCTCAAAAATGGCCGTTGTGGGTTCCCTTCCTGCCAAAACATTTCGGGGGAAGAGGAACCTGGCCGCCTATATAAGTAGCTAGGATCCTCACTATGGGGACCAAGTTGAATCAAGACGAGTCAAGTGGAGCAGATCCACAAACTCTGCCACCACGCAAAGGAGCAAGAACACCTGCCTCCTGACCCTCCTGGGCTCACCTCCTGAGCTCAGGAATCACTGTACTAGTTCTTATTCCAGCCCTCCTGAGGCCAATCCACCAAAGCAGGAAGTAGGGTTTTACACCACACGGTGGCCCGAACCAGGGTAAACTATTGCGTGCTTCATCTGTTGTTTGCTTGAATTTCTTCACTAGGCGAGGGCGAGACGCTAGGTAGATGCGAGCGGGAGAGATCTTCGTTCACGCCCTTGTGTTCGAACTTCTTGGGTTTTGCGGAGCCCGAAATCCGACAACTACTATATTACAATTCACTCCATTCTTACGGCGGAGGAGTGCAAGAGCAGTGAAAACACGCAGGCTCAGTGACTACACGGCCCACCTCACACTATCACCATATTTTCTGGACACCGTGCGACACCTAACTCTTTACATAGTACAATCGCAAAAAATATATTCTTTATATAGTAATAGTACTTCCTTCGTTCCTAAATATAAGTCTTTGTAGAGATTTCACCATGAACCACATACTGATGTATATAGATGCATTTTAAGTGTGATTCATTCATTTTGTTCCGTATGTAGTCCACCTAGTGGAATCTCTACAAAGACGTATATTTAGGAACGGAGGGAGTACGTACTGTAATTTATCAGCAAGATAGTACAATGCTATGAAGTTTCCAGCTTCTGTTATATGTATCTTGCGTCCAAGGTTGCCCGTTGCAACCATTTCATCAAATACAAAGGAGACTAACATGCAAGCTATTGCAACTCAATGATTGACAGATCATAGCAAATATGTACTCCCTTCGTTCCAAACTAAGTTTCTCAACTTTATGCTACATACGGAGCAAAATGAGTGAATCTACACTCTCAAATACATCTATATACATCAGTGTTTGGAGTATGTACTAGTAGTTCATATTGAAATCTACTAAAGGACATATATATTCCAAACAATATGTTAATCTCTCTAACCAAGGTAGTAGCGACGAGGAGTAAACAGAAGGAGTTGTAAAATTTTCTCCTCGTCCTGCGAGCCACCGCGCGGGTGGGCCAGGGAGCGGGCGTACTAAGCAAGCTTCTCCTTGTTCTGCGAGTTGACGGGACACATCAAAAGTACTCCTGTATATAGAGCCTTGCCTCTAAGGTAGGTCCCACATGGTTTGCCTCTTTTTTAATATAATGCGTCAAGTCGCAATTTGTTTGTTCACCCATGGTAGACGATCCTCCCTCCATCTAGTGGACAACCAGTACACGTGTCAAGTTACCACATGGCTGCCTTTTCATACAGAATTGAGCTCCACCGTGTACCCGCGCGGGTGTGGTTGGGAAAGAGACGGGAGTAAGTGCACCGTGCGTGCACCTATTCTCTTCATGCACGTCCCCCACCTACGTGGGTGTGTGTGAGAGATACAAACCTAGACAAATGGCTTGTGTGCGTTCGTGCGTGTTTTTTGTTTTGGGGGGGGGTTGATTTCGTGAATGTATTTGTGGGAATATGTGTCGATGACATGTCAAACAAAATTTTGCACGCAATGTGTGTGAAATGGAGGCATATCCATATCATATATAGAGGGTCAGGCGATCCACGAGAAGAGACGGAGGGGTCATAGATATCGATAGAGTCGAAGAGAGGATCAAGTGGATGGGTGCGAGATCAATGAAGAGAGCCACCGAAATTGTGTGTGTGTGCAAGTCAAAGATATAGGGCGACTGACCTAGCTACCGGAACGTCAGAGGGCACAGGTCAAGTTTGTGTGTGGCAGGGAGACATGAATAGAGCGCTCGATGTATTGGTGTGTGTGGGGGGGAGGGGGTTTGGGGAGGGGTAGGCAGAGGCCTAACTATAGAAGTAGAACGACTCGTATATGTGTTGAGAAGGAGAGACCCAACTATGTCTTGAGGGAGAACGGTCGACATCCATACATAACTGAAGGACAAGAAATATGATGGGACAAAGAGAGAGAGACAGAGGAGAGAGAGAGGGAGGGAGAGGGGTAGAGTGTTGGATGGGTGATGGAGTTGCTTCTCGAAGATGGTGGGAGGGGCCTACTAGACAAACTAAGGGTGGAACTGCAATATTATCAATAAGAGTGGGGATGTCTTTCTGTGTGTGCCTGTGTGTGATAGATCTATCGGGACACATCCATGGATGATGAAGGGGGGCCATGTGTTTGGTAAGCAAACCTAACTTGATCGGTTGATCAATTTTTGTTTGTCAGAGGAAGGCAGAGACATAACTAATGAGGTAGGTCGATCGACGCGTGGGGGAAAACGAGTTATAAGGACCTAGATAGCTATATGTATAGCGGGAGATCGGTCGATGTATGTCCATTTGTTAGAGGCAAATAAGGCCCGGCGAGACGGATAGACAAAGAGAATGAAGCTAGAAGGTGGTTGTCGGCATCCTGGGAACCAGGGTACCCAGACTTGCCTGTCTGCGAGCCGCGACGCACTCCTACCACGTCCTGGTACGGCCCAGCTGATCGACCAGCTGTCCAAGACCCTCGCGAGGAGAACAACGTCAAGACCCCCTCAGGAGTGGCCTCGGCAAGGTGCACCGGAGGGGCGAAGAATCCAAGGCCAAACCTGCCTCAGGAGGAGGTAGTGACGTAAGCAGTGATGCACTGCGCCAGCGGGTGCCAGCGTCCGCCAGCGGCGCAGTTGCCATTTTGGTGCAAAGGAGACAGCGCAGACGCAAGTTCCCGAGGAGCGGGACAAAGGTTTCCCCATTGGTGCAACAAGACCGAAGACCACAAGGACGACAAGGAGGATGTCACCGCCGAGCCCACCACCGCATCACCGCCTGATCCTTTTGCAGGCGAAGACTGCTTTTGTCAGGATAGGAACGTCCTTGTGTTCCCGCTCAAGAATGGCCGTTGCGGGTTCCCTTCCTGCCAAAACATTTCGGGGGAAGAGGACCCTGGCCGCCTATATATGTAGCTAGGATCCTCACTATGGGGACCAAGTTGAATCAAGATGAGTCAAGTGGAGCAGATCCACAAACTCTGCCACCACGCAAAGGAGCAAGAACACCTGCCTCCTGACCCTCCTGGGCTCACCTCCTGAGCTCAGGAATCACTGTACTAGTTCTTATTCCAGCCCTCCTGAGGCCAATCCACCAAAGCAGGAAGTAGGGTTTTACACCACACGGTGGCCCGAACCAGGGTAAACTATTGCGTGCTTCATCTGTTGTTTGCTTGAATTTCTTCACTAGGCGAGGGCGAGACGCTAGGTAGATGCGAGCGGGAGAGATCTTCGTTCACGCCCTTGTGTTCGAACTTCTTGGGTTTTGCGGAGCCCGAAATCCGACAACTACTATATTACAATTCACTCCATTCTTACGGCGGAGGAGTGCAAGAGCAGTGAAAACACGCAGGCTCAGTGACTACACGGCCCACCTCACACTATCACCATATTTTCTGGACACCGTGCGACACCTAACTCTTTACATAGTACAATCACAAAAAATATATTCTTTATATAGTAATAGTACTTCCTTCGTTCCTAAATATAAGTCTTTGTAGAGATTTCACCATGAACCACATACGGATGTATATAGATGCATTTTAAGTGTGATTCATTCATTTTGTTCCGTATGTAGTCCACCTAGTGGAATCTCTACAAAGACGTATATTTAGGAACGGAGGGAGTACGTACTGTAATTTATCAGCAAGATAGTACAATGCTATGAAGTTTCCAGCTTCTGTTATATGTATCTTGCGTCCAAGGTTGCCCGTGGCAACCATTTCATCAAATACAAAGGAGACTAACATGCAAGCTATTGCAACTCAATGATTGACAGATCATAGCAAATATGTACTCCCTTCGTTCCAAACTAAGTTTCTCAACTTTATGCTACAGACGGAGCAAAATGAGTGAATCTACACTCTCAAATACGTCTATATACATCAGTGTTTGGAGTATGTACTAGTAGTTCATATTGAAATCAACTAAAGGACATATATATTCCAAACAATATGTTAATCTCTCTAACCAAGGTAGTAGCGACGAGGAGTAAACGGAAGGAGTAGTAAAATTTTCTCCTCATCCTGCGAGCCACCGCGCGGGTGGGCCAGGGAGCGGGCGTACTAAGCAAGCTTCTCCTTGTTCTGCGAGTTGACGGGACACATCAAAAGTACTCCTGTGTATAGAGCCTTGCCTCTAAGGTAGGTCCCACATGGTTTGCCTCTTTTTTAACATAATGCGTCAAGTCGCAATTTGTTTGTTCACCCATGGTAGACGATCCTCCCTCCATCTAGTGGACAACCAGTACACGTGTCAAGTTACCACATGGCTGCCTTTTCGTACAGAATTGAGCTCCACCGTGTACCCGCGCGGGTGTGGTTGGGAAAGAGACGGGAGTACGTGCACCGTGCGTGCACCTATTCTCTTCATGCACGTCCCCCACCTACGTGGGTGTGTGTGAGATATACAAACCTAGACAAATGGCTTGTGTGCGTTCGTGCGTGTTTTTTGTTTTGGGGGGAGGTTGATTTCGTGAATGTATTTGTGGGAATATGTGTCGATGACATGTCAAACAAAATTTTGCACGCAATGTGTGTGAAATGGAGGCATATCCATATCATATATAGAGGGTCAGGCGATCCACGAGAAGAGACGGAGGGGTCATAGATATCGATAGAGTCGAAGAGAGGATCAAGTGGATGGGTGCGAGATCAATGAAGAGAGCCACCGAAATTTTGTGTGTGTGCAAGTCAAAGATATAGGGCGACTGACCTAGCTACCGGAACGTCAGAGGGCACAGGTCAAGTTTGTGTGTGGCAGGGAGACATGAATAGAGCGCTCGATGTATTGGTGTGTGTGGGGGGGAGGGGGTTTGGAGAGGGGTAGGCAGAGGCCTAACTATAGAAGTAGAACGACTCGTATATGTGTTGAGAAGGAGAGACCCAACTATGTCTTGAGGGAGAACGGTCGACATCCATACATAACTGAAGGACAAGAAATATGATGGGACAAAGAGAGAGAGAGAGGAGAGAGAGAGAGGGAGGGAGAGGGGTAGAGTGTTGGATGGGTGATGGAGTTGCTTCTCGAAGATGGTGGGAGGGGCCTACTAGACAAACTAAGGGTGGAACTGCAATATTATCAATAAGAGTGGGGATGTCTTTCTGTGTGTGCCTGTGTGTGATAGATCTATCGGGACACATCCATGGATGATGAAGGGGGGCCATGTGTTTGGTAAGCAAACCTAACTTGATCGGTTGATCAATTTTTGTTTGTCGGAGGAAGGCAGAGACATAACTAATGAGGTAGGTCGATCGACGCGTGGGGGAAAACGAGTTATAAGGACCTAGATAGCTATATGTATAGCGGGAGATCGGTCGATGTACGTCCATTTGTTAGAGGCAAATAAGACCCGGCGAGACGGATAGACAAAGAGAATGAAGCTAGAAGGTGGTTGTCGGCATCCTGGGAACCAGGGTACCCAGACTTGCCTGTCTGCGAGCCGCGACGCACTCCTACCACGTCCTGGTACGGCCCAGCTGATCGACCAGCTGTCCAAGACCCTCGCGAGGAGAACAACGTCAAGACCCCCTCAGGAGTGGCCTCGGCAAGGTGCACCGGAGGGGCGAAGAATCCAAGGCCAAACCTGCCTCGGGAGGAGGTAGTGACGTAAGCAGTGATGCACTGCGCCAGCGGGTGCCAGCGTCCGCCAGCGACGCAGTTGCCATTTTGGTGCAAAGGAGACAGCGCAGACGCAAGTTCCCGAGGAGCGGGACAAAGGTTTCCCCATTGGTGCAACAAGACCGAAGACCACAAGGACGACAAGGAGGATGTCACCGCCGAGCCCACCACCGCATCACCGCCTGATCCTTTTGCAGGCGAAGACTGCTTTTGTCAGGATAGGAACGTCCTTGTGTTCCCGCTCAAAAATGGCCGTTGCGGGTTCCCTTCCTGCCAAAACATTTCGGGGGAAGAGGACCCTGGCCGCCAATATATGTAGCTAGGATCCTCACTATGGGGACCAAGTTGAATCAAGATGAGTCAAGTGGAGCAGATCCACAAACTCTGCCACCACGCAAAGGAGCAAGTACACCTGCCTCCTGACCCTCCTGGGCTCACCTCCTGAGCTCAGGAATCACTGTACTAGTTCTTATTACAGCCCTCCTGAGGCCAATCCCCCAAAGCAGGAAGTAGGGTTTTACACCACACGGTGGCCCGAACAAGGGTAAACTATTGCGTGCTTCATCTGTTGTTTGCTTGAATCTCTTCACTAGGCGAGGGCGAGACGCTAGGTAGACGCGAGCGGGAGAGATCTTCGTTCACGCCCTTGTGTTCGAACTTCTTGGGTTTTGCGGAGCCCGAAATCCCACAACTACTATATTACAATTCACTCCATTCTTACGGCGGAGGAGTGCAAGAGCAGTGAAAACACGCAGGCTCAGTGACTACACGGCCCACCTCACACTATCACCATATTTTCTGGACACCGTGCGACACCTAACTCTTTACATAGTACAATCGCAAAAAAAAATTCTTTACATAGTAATAGTACTTCCTTCGTTCCTAAATATAAGTCTTTGTAGAGATTTCACCATGAACCACATACGGATGTATATAGATGCATTTTAAGTGTAGATTCATTCATTTTGTTCCGTATGTAGTCCACCTAGTGGAATCTGTACAAAGACGTATATTTAGGAACGGAGGGAGTACGTACTGTAATTTATCAGCGAGATAGTACAATGCTATGAAGTTTCCAGCTTCTGTTACATGTATCTTGCGTCCAAGGTTGCCCGTTGCAACCATTTCATCAAATACAAAGGAGACTAACATGCATGCTATTGCATCTCAATGATTGACAGATCATAGCAAATATGTCCTCCCTTCGTTCCAAACTAAGTTTCTCAACTTTATGCTACATACGGAGCAAAATGAGTGAATCTACACTCTCAAATACGTCTATATACATCAGTGTTTGGAGTATGTACTAGTAGTTCATATTGAAATCTACTAAAGGCCATATATATTCCAAACAATATGTTAATCTCTCTAACCAAGGTAGTAGGGACGAGGAGTAAACGGAAGGAGTAGTAAAATTTTCTCCTCGTCCTGCGAGCCATCGCGCGGGTGGGCCAGGGAGCGGGCGTACTAAGCAAGCTTCTCCTTGTTCTGCGAGTTGACGGGACACATCAAAAGTACTCCTGTGTATAGAGACTTGCCTCTAAGGTAGGCCCCACATTGTTTGCCTCTTTTTTAACATAACGCGTCAAGTCGCAATTTGTTTGTTCACCCGTGGTAGACGATCCTCCCCCCCATCTAGTGGACAACCAGTACACGTGTCAAGTTACCACATGGCTGCCTTTTTGTACAGAAATGAGCTCCACCGTGTACCCGCGCGGGTGTGGTTGGGAAAGAGACGGGAGTACGTGCACCATGCGTGCACCTCTTCTCTTCGTGCACGTCCCCCACCTACGTGGGTGTGTGTGAGAGATACAAACCTAGACAAATGGCTTGTGTGTGTTCGTGCGTGTTTTTTGTTTTGGGGGGAGGATGATTTTGTGAATGTATTTGTGGGAATATGTGTCGATGACATGTCAAACAAAATTTTGCACGCAATGTGTGTGAAATGGAGGCATATCCATATCATATATAGAGGGTCAGGCGATCCACGAGAAGAGACAGAGGGGTCATAGATATCGATAGAGTCGAAGAGAGGATCAAGTGGGTGGGTGCGAGATCAATGAAGAGAGCCACCGAAATTGTGTGTGTGTGCAAGTCAAAGATATAGGGCGACTGACCTAGCTACCGGAATGTCAGAGGGCACATGTCAAGTTTGTGTGTGGCAGGGAGACATGAATAGAGCGCTCGATGTATTGGTGTGTGTGGGGGAGCGGGTTTGGGGAGGGGTAGGTAGAGGCCTAACTATAGAGGTAGAACGACTCGTATATGTGTTGAGAAGGAGAGACCCAGCTATGTCTTGAGGGAGAACGGTCGACATCCATACATAACTGAAGGACAGGAAATATGATGGGATAAAGAGAGAGAGAGAGAGAGAGAGAGAGAGAGAGAGGAGAGAGAGAGGGAGGGAGAGGGGTAGAGTGTTGGATTGGTGATGGAGTTGCTTCTCGAAGATGGTGGGAGGGGCCTACTAGAAAAACTAAGGGTGGAACTGCAATATTATCAATAAGAGTGGGGATGTCTTTCTATGTGTGCCTGTGTGTGATAGATCTATCGGGACACATCCATGGATGATGAAGGGGGCCATGTGTTTGGTAAGCAAACCTAACTTGATCGGTTGATCAATTGTTGTTTGTCGGAGGAAGGCAGAGACATAACTAATGAGGTAGGTCGATCGACGCGTGGGGGAAAACGAGTTATAAGGACCTAGCTAGCTATATGTATAGCGGGAGATCGGTCGATGTACGTCCATTTGTTAGAGGCAAATAAGGCCCGGCGAGACGGATAGACAGAGAGAATGGAGCTAGGAGGTGGTTGTCGGCGTCCTGGGAACCAGGGTACCCAGACTTGCCTGTCTGCGAGCCGCGACGCACTCCTACCACGTCCTGGTACGGCCCAGCTGATCGACTAGCTGTCCAAGACCCTCGCGAGGGAGCTAAGCCTCGCGAGGAGAACAACGTCAATACCCCCTCAGGAGTGGCCTCGGCAAGGTGCACCGGAGGGGCGGAGAATCCAAGGCCAAACCTGTCTCAGGAGGAGGTAGTGACGTAAGCAGTGACGCACTACGCCAGCGTGTGCCAGCGTGAGGGATCGAAGAAGGTGAGAGTGTCTAGAGGGGGGGTGATTAGACTACTCGACAAGATAAAATTATGTCTTTTATCAAGGACAGATTTTGGCAGATTTTGCACAACACACAAGTCAAGTAGCACACTACACATGCAATTCTAGAGTATGGGCAGCGGAAAGTAAATTGCACAAGTAGTAAAGAGAAGTGGAGAAGATCAAACGCAATTTGGAGACGCAATGATTTTTTCCGTGGTTCCGATAGGTGGTGCTATCGTACATCCACGTTGATGGAGACTTCAACCGACAGAGGGTAACGGCTGCGCGAGTCCACGGAGGGCTCCACCCACAAAGGGTCCACGAAGAAGCAACCTTGTCTATTCCATCATGGCCTACGCCCACGGAGGGCTAGCCTTACTCGGGGTAGATCTTCACGAAGTAGGCGATCTCCTTGCCCTTACAAACTTCTTGGGTCAACTCCACATCTCGATGACGGAGGCTCCCAAGCGACACCTAACCAATCTAGGAGGCACCACCCTCCAAAAGGTAATAGATGTTGTAGATGATGATGAACTCCTTGCTCTTGTGCTTCAAATGATAATCTCCCCAACACTCAACTCTCCTCACTGATATGGCTGTGGTGGAAGAAAGGATTGAGTGGAAAGCAACTTGGGAAGGTTAGAAATCAAGTTTCATATGGTAGGAATGGAGCAACTTGATATCAACACAAGGGTAGGTAGTTCTCTTCTCAGAAAGTGCAAGGTAGGAGTGATAGTTCTTTCTGATGGCTCTCTCCACGAATGAAGAGGGGGTGGAGGGGTATATATAGCCTCCACACAAAAATCCAACCGTTACACACATAATTGAGCAATCTCGGTGAGACCGAAGTGGAAACTCGGTCAGACCGAAAGTTCAAATATAGTGAACGTTGGGGTTTTCGGTGGGACCGAAAATACCATCTCGGTTAGTCCGATTTGAGCAAAGACAGGAACTTGCCAGTTTCGGTGGGACCGAAAATGTCATCTCGGTTATTCCGATATGATGACAAATGGTTACAGAAGCTTGGCAGCCCGTGTTTCGGTGAGACCGAACTCAAACTCGGAATGACCGATTTTTCTAGGGTTTGGCTCATGGCTGAGGTGGTTCATCTCGGTGTGACTGAGTTTGGAAAATCGGTTGGTCCGAGATTACTTATGAGTGTGTATAGTAGTGAAAGTTGCTGATAGTTGAAGGAGATATATCACTAAGCATTTGAGCAACCAGATCATCAACACAACCTCATCCCCTTTTAATAGTATTGGCTTTTCCTATGGACTCAATGTGATCTTGGATCACTAAACCAAAAATGGAGTCTTGACCTTTTGCCAATGCTTGCCTTAGCATTTTGAGGGGTCCACTTCTTCAGTCCTCTTGCCATACCAATGTGATTGAATTTCCTGAAACATACTTGATAAAAGCATTAGTCCAACCACAAAGTATGTTGTCATTAATTACCAAAACCACCCAGGGAGCAAATGTGCTTTCAATCTCCCCCTTTTTGGTAATTGATGGCAACACACTAAAATCACACTAAACAAGACATCAAAGCTTATTGAAAGAAATACAGAATTATCACGAAAGCTTTGACAAGCATGTAGTACACAGGCTCCCCCTACAAGTGTGCAAGATTTTCATAGATTTTGGTTCTGGACTACCACAAGCACACAAGAGAGATAAGCAAGATGTGCTACATGCAGCTTGGCTATATGCATCAGAGCAGATGAAAGGAAGTGAGTGATAATGCATATGTGCATGGTGATTCCCTGCAAACAAGTATTTACAAGCAAGTCACCATCATGCACATTCTGCAAGGTGCATATACTTACCTTGAGGTTCCTTGGCATTGTACCTGAAGGGATAAACTTGGGAAAACAAGGTTAGATAACACAAGAGTATTCCTTCAACCAACTGCAAGAACATCAAGAGTACCAAGCCAGGGATGACATGTATAAAGAGTGTCTCATATTGAGCACAAGCTTTGAATCAGCAAACATGTCTCCGAAACTAAAAGATTTTCAATGAACTCTGAGAGATTTTGCTTTCCATAAGATATCAACTGTGAAGATTTCTCTCCCTTTGAGTTCTCTCAGAACAAGGGGTTTGATGGAAAGAGCAAAATCAAAAGAATGATGCCAAAAGAGAATGATGTCCAATGTAAGACACGGCAAAGCTTTGATGTGATTCTCTCCCCCTTAAGATAGGATTGCTTTTCTTCTCCCCCTAAGTCATCTCTTCTCCCCCTACTCCCCCTAAGTCTTCTCCCCCTTTGACATCAAGTGCCAAAAAGGACAGCAAACTGGGAAGGTTAGGAAAGATGGAAAGAAAGAGGTGGGATCCTTAAGAATCACAACAGGGCAAATAGGAACGTGCATAGAGAAACATTGAGTGGAGCTGCAGAAGTTGATATCCTGGAAGATAAATCGGTGACACCGAATTAGATGGATCGGTGGGTCCGAATCCTTTTCGGTTAGACCGAAAAATTTAAATCGGTGACGCCGAGTTTAATTCCAAGGAAATACAGAAATAATTCAGCTCACTTTGCGAGGAATGTTTCAAAGGATTTGCAATGGATTTGTGAAAGATTTTCGGGGAATTGATCAGAGCCAGAAGGATATTCACAAAGACAGAAGAATAGAAATGAAAAAAGATTCCTAGATGAAGTTTTTTTTGTGTAAAGAAAACTCAATGAGAGAACCATAAGAGAAAATAGAAAGACTCCAAAACATATGTACTTCATCTAGATAAAGGTCGGCGACAAGGTCACCTATGTTTGAGTATATTGACTTAGGAGTCAAATGAGGACATTTGATCATAGGTCATACTCATCATTTAAGCTCAAAATGGGGTTGCCATTTTTCGATTAAGCATTCGATATGATCACATCTTATGAAGCTGCTTGTACTCATGACTTTGAGCGAAGCTCCTTAAAGATGTGAAGAACATACCTTGGGCTTGTTGTTGCTTTACTCATGTAGATAAGCTTGACGTAGGTGCTCATTGAATGTGAAGTTGGAGCGCCATTTCTACTTGTATAGTTCATCTTCCTACATGGGTTAGGCAAGCAAGGAAATACTCGAGGATATCCAAGATGACAAGAGTGAAATACTAGATGTATAAGATGTCAAAAAGGATATGTGGAATTTTGTTCCTTGAACTCAACATCCCAAAGGGCTAGATACTTGGTTAATGACAAGATTACTCATGATTTGAGTGTGTGGTAATCTTGTGGAATGTAGATCATCCAAGTACCTGCAAGGAGTTAGATGCAATGCAAGGAGGCAAAAGTGTCCAAGACATATGATCACCATCATAAGAGAAATATCAAAGATTAGTCAAGAGGGCTCATGCCTTGCATGCATTAATGGAGTTATCACTCCAAGTTTGAAGCATCAATGATGTTCAACTCACTCCTTAAGCGACAAAACACTTTCTCATCAAGAGGTTTTGTAAAGATATCAGCAAGTTGTTTGTCAGTACGAACATGCTTAAGATTAATGTCACCCTTGGCAATATGATCACGAATAAAATGGTGACGAACTTCAATATGCTTTGTTCGAGAGTGTTGCACTGGATTGTGTCCAATTTTAATTGCACTCTCATTGTCACAAAGCAAGGGAACATGTCTCACATGTATCCCATAATCCTTAAGTGTTTGTGTCATCCATAGCAATTGAGCACAACACGAACCAGCAGGAATATATTCCGCTTCGGCAGTGGATAATGATACCGAATTTTGTTTCTTGGAGGACCAAGATACAAGGGATCGACCAAGGAATTGACACGTACCCGAAGTTGACTTTCTATCAACCTTGTCACCGGCATAGTCCGAGTCGGAATAGCCAACAAGGTCAAAAGAGGCCCTCTTAGGATACCAAATGCCAAAGTTTGGTGTGTGTATCAAATATCTCACTATCCTTTTAACAGCTTTAAGATGACATTCTTTAGGGGCTGCTTGATATCGCGCACACATGCATACACTCAACATTATGTCAGGACGTGAAGCACAAAGATATAGTAGAGAACCAATCATAGAACGGTAAACCCTTTGATCAACGGGTTCTCCATATTTTGTCAAGTCATTATGTCCACTTGTAGGCATGGGGGTACTCATACCTTTGCTTTCTTGCATGTTGAACTTCTTGAAGAGATCCTTGGTGTACTTTGTTTGTGAGACAAAGGTACCCTCCTTAGATTACTTGATTTGCAACCCAAGGAAGAATTTGAGTTCACTCATCATGGACATCTCATACTTCTCCGACATGAGCTGTCCAAACTTCTTGCTAAAATGAGGGTTAGTTGAACCAAAGATAATATCATCAACATATATTTGGCACACAAATAGTTCACCATTAACCCTTTTCGTGAACAGCGTTGAGTCTATCTTTCCAATCTCAAAGCCTTTTTCAAGAAGAAAGCTAGTTAAGCATTTGTACCAAGCTCTAGGAGCTTGTTTAAGACAATAAAGAGCTTTGTGCAACTTGTAAACATGATTAGGCTTTTTGGGATTCACAAATCCGGGAGGTTGTTTCACAAATACTTCCTCCTCAATTTCACCATTTAGGAAAGCACTTTTGATGTCCATTTGATAGAGAGTAATATCATGGTGATTGGCATAAGCAAGAAGAATGCGAATGGACTCAAGTCTAGCAACGGGAGCATAGGTCTCACCATAGTCCATACCTTCGACTTGTGTGTAACCTTGAGCTACGAGACGAGCCTTGTTGCGGATGACTTGTCCATCTTCATCTTGCTTGTTCCGAAACACCCATTTGGTTCCAATGATGTTTTGATCATCCTTGGGCTTCTCTACCAAAGTCCATACCTTGTTCCTCTCGAAGTTGTGTAGTTCTTCGTGCATAGCGTTCACCCAATCCGGGTCTTCAAGTGCTTCTTCTACCTTCATAGGTTCAATACTAGAGATAAATGAGTAATGCTCACAAAAGTTAGCTAAGCGAGTTTTAGAGCGAGTAATTCTCCCGGAGTTGATGTCGTTCATCATTTGTTCCACGGGATGATTCTTCTTGACTCTTGCTCGAACTCGGGATAGCTTTTGTTGATGTTGTGTCTGAGCTTCCTCGTCATCTTCATCTTCCTCTTCTTCTTCTTCATTGTTGTTGGTGTTGTCTTGAGGCGGTGGAGAAGGAGGTTGTGGTGGATCTTCTTGTTGCACTTCCTCATCTTGGTGAGTTCCACTTGTGGAGGCCTCCATGTTTCCTTGAGGTTCATCTCGCCGTGAGGTAGGGGGCTCCACATATGTAGATGAGGTACTCTCCTTCACTTCCATGGGACGAATCTTTCCAATAGATAAGTCTTGGATAGCTTCCGATGGGTCCTTGTCTCCTACATCAATAGGCATTTGCTCTACTTGCGAGCCATTAGATTCATCAAACTTCACGTCTACCGTCTCTTCAACCTTTCGGGTGAAATTATTGTAGACACGGTAGGTGTGAGATTTTGATCCATAACCAAGGAGAAAGCCTTCATGAGATTTAGGAGCAAATTTAGACCGACGATGCTTATCAAGGATATAGCATTTTGAACGAAAAACACGAAAGTATCCCACTTGGGGTTTGTTACCGGTGAGGAGCTCGTATGATGTCTTGCCGAGGAGCTTATGAAGATAAAGTCTGTTGATAGCATGACAAGCTGTCTCGACCGCTTCTCCCCAAAAATGCTTCGGTGTCTTGTATTCATCAAGCATCGTTCTTGCCATCTCTATGAGCGTTCGGTTCTTCCTCTCAACAACTCCATTTTGTTGAGGAGTGTACGTAGCCGAGAACTCATGTAGAATCCCTTCCTCATCGAGAAAAGAGTCTACATTGGCGTTCTTGAACTCCGTTCCATTGTCACTCCGAACTTTCTTGATCTTCACCTCAAATTGATTTTGGGCCTTTTTGGCAAAGGTCTTGAAGATTCTCTGAACCTGCGATTTATCATCAAGGAAAAATACCCATGTAAATCTGGAATAATCATCAACTATAACTAGACCAAAGGAGTTACCACCAAGACTTTTGTAAGCATTGGGACAGAAGAGATCCATATGAAGAAGCTCAAGCGGTCTCCTTGTGGTCATGATGTTCTTCACGGGATGACTTCCACCTACTTGTTTTCCTGCTTGACAAGCACTACAAAGTCTATCTTTGTCAAAGAAAACATCTTTAACACCAAGAATATGATCACCTTTGATCAGCTTGTCTAGATTACGCATACCAACATGTCCTAGCCTTCTATGCCATAACCAACCTTTAGAGGATTTAGCAATGAAACAAGCTCTAGGTTGGGCTTTCTTAGTGAAATCAACAATATATAGATCACCTCTACGGATACCGGTAAATGCCATGTTTTGATTGTCACGACGAAAGACTTGGCAATCTACTTTGGTGAATAGCACATTGAATCCAAAGTCAGCTAATCTAGACACGGAAAGTAAATTGTATCCAAGAGATTCTACAAGCATGACATTTTGAATAGAGCTATCATGAGATATGGCCACCTTACCAAGGCCAAGTACCTTACCCTTGGAGTTGTCTCCAAAAGTCACATACTTGCATGGACCATCGTTCTTTGCAAGCTCTCGAAACATGTCTTTGTCTCCGGTCATGTGATCGGTGCATCCACTATCAAGAATCCACTCTTTTCCGCCGGACATGTAGTCTCTCAGGTTTGCCATGAGATTGAGACTCTTCATGACCTTGTCTAGCTTGGTGTCCGAATCGAAGTAATCATCATCATGCTCATGCTCATCATCATATTGACCCATAGATTGTTCATCATCAACACCTAGGTCAATTTGATAAGTACTTGCATTAGTTTTGTCAATGTGACAATAATCTTCGGAATGCAATGCAAGAGCATTTCTAATTAAAACATTGATAAGAGCGGGATCACTCTTCTTTTTCATAAGATCACGAAGCTCAAAGAAGCATTTATCAAAGTTGGGATCATTGGGGTGCATCTTATCAAATTCAATAGTCTTGTATAGAATTTTATCAGGACCTCTCATAGAGTAGTCCGGATAAAGTTCTTCCAAGAACTTCCACATAGCATAGGCACACTCAAAGTTTGTAACAAGCTTAAGCAAGTCATCGGGTAACCCTCTAATGATAAGATTTACAGTCCTAAGGTTACGAAGCAAATCAAGCTCTTCATCCATGGTAGGGTGCAAGGGGTCAAAAGGAGGCACATAGGGGGTCTCAATATATTTGCACAAATTGTACATCTTAAAGATACTAAGCATTTCAGACCTCCATGAGTTATATGACTCTCCATTAAGAATAGGCACTCTATGGCTAACACTGCCAAACGTAGACACGTCCATCTTCCTCCAATGGTGTGTAAACCAAAGCAATGGCGACCAAAGCTCTGATACCAATTGAGGGATCGAAGAAGGTGAGAGTGTCTAGAGGGGGGGGGGGTGATTAGACTACTCGACAAGATAAAATTCTGTCTTTTATCAAGGACAGATTTTGGCAGATTTTGCACAACACACAAGTCAAGTAGCACACTACACATGCAATTCTAGAGTATGGGCAGCGGAAAGTAAATTGCACAAGTAGTAAAGAGAAGTGGAGAAGATCAAACGCAATTTGGAGACGCAATGATTTTTTCCGTGGTTCCGATAGGTGGTGCTATCGTACATCCACGTTGATGGAGACTTCAACCCACGGAGGGTAACGGCTGCGCGAGTCCACGGAGGGCTCCACCCACAAAGGGTCCACGAAGAAGCAACCTTGTCTATTCCATCATGGCCTACGCCCACGGAGGGCTAGCCTTACTCGGGGTAGATCTTCACGAAGTAGGCGATCTCCTTGCCCTTACAAACTTCTTGGTTCAACTCCACATCTCGATGACGGAGGCTCCCAAGCGACACCTAACCAATCTAGGAGGCACCACCCTCCAAAAGGTAATAGATGTTGTAGATGATGATGAACTCCTTGCTCTTGTGCTTCAAATGATAATCTCCCCAACACTCAACTCTCCTCACTGATATGGCTGTGGTGGAAGAAAGGATTGAGTGGAAAGCAACTTGGGAAGGTTAGAAATCAAGTTTCATATGGTAGGAATGGAGCAACTTGATCTCAACACAAGGGTAGGTAGTTCTCTTCTCAGAAAGTGTAAGGTAGGAGTGGTAGTTCTTTCTGATGGCTCTCTCCACGAATGAAGAGGGGGTGCAGGGGTATATATAGCCTCCACACAAAAATCCAACCGTTACACACATAATTGAGCAATCTCGGTGAGACCGAAGTGGAAACTCGGTCAGACCGAAAGTTCAAATATAGTGAACGTTGGGGTTTTCGGTGGGACCGAAAATACCATCTCGGTTAGTCCGATTTGAGCAAAGACAGGAACTTGCCAGTTTCGGTGGGACCGAAAATGTCATCTCGGTTATTCCGATATGATGACAAATGGTTACAGAAGCTTGGCAGCCCGTGTTTCGGTGAGACCGAACTCAAACTCGGAATGACCGATTTTTCTAGGGTTTGGCTTATGGCTGAGGTGGTTCATCTCGGTGTGACTGAGTTTGGAAAATCGGTTGGTCCGAGATTACTTATGAGTGTGTATAGTAGTGAAAGTTGCTGATAGTTGAAGGAGATATATCACTAAGCATTTGAGCAACCAGATCATCAACACAACCTCATCCCCTTTTAATAGTATTGGCTTTTCCTATGGACTCAATGTGATCTTGGATCACTAAACCAAAAATGGAGTCTTGAGCTTTTGCCAATGCTTGCCTTAGCATTTTGAGGGGTCCACTTCTTCAGTCCTCTTGCCATACCAATGTGATTGAATTTCCTGAAACATACTTGATAAAAGCATTAGTCCAACCACAAAGTATGTTGTTATTAATTACCAAAACCACCCAGGGAGCAAATGTGCTTTCACAGCGTCCGCCAGCGGCGCAGTTGCCGTTTCGGTGCAAAGGAGACAGCGCAGACGCAAGTTCCCGAGGAGCGGGACAAAGGTTTCCCCATTGGTGCAACAAGACCGAAGACCACAAGGACGACAAGGAGGATGTCACCGCCGAGCCCACCACCGCGTCGCCGCCTGATCCTTTTGCAGGAGAAGACTGCTTTTGTCAGGATAGGAACGTCCTTGAGTTCCCGCTCAAAAATAGCCATTGTGGGATCCCTTTCCGCCTAAACATTTCGGGGGAAGAGGACCCTGGCCGCCTATATAAGTAGCTAGGATCCTCACTATGGGGATCAAGTTGAACCAAGACGAGTCAAGTGGAGCAGATCCACAAACACTGCCACCACGCAAAGGAGCAAGAACACCTGCCTCCTGACCTTCCTAGGCTCACCTCCAGAGCTCAGAAACCAATGTACTAGTTCATATTCCAGCCCTCCTGAGGCCAATCCACCAAAGCAGGAAGTAGGGTTTTACACCACACGGTGGCCCGAACCTGGGTAAACTCTTGTGTGCTTCATTTGTTGTTTGCTTGAATCTCTCCACTAGGCGAGGGCGAGATGCTAGGTAGACGCGAGCGGGAGATATCTTCGTTCACGCCCCTATGTTCGAACTTCTTGGGTTTTACGAAGCCCGAAATCCGACATTTTGCACGCCACGTAGGGGGCGTGTTAAGATCTCGCCTCTCTGATGACCTCGTCCCGCTCTGGTCATCGACTTCGTTCCACAGCCATGGTGGACACAAGCCGAGCTCGCGCCACGAACGTCGCTCTGGCTGCGCCGGTGGGCAACGGCTCGCCGCTCCGCCCCAACGCGTTGGTTGCCAACGCCGCCACCGATCCTGCCGTCCACGGCGTGATGGCCGCACGGCGACGCCTTCACCCTCACCAGCCGCGGCGTCGTCCTCACTGGTCCACCGCAGGCCGGTCTATCAGCAGCCTGCGCTGCTGATGGCGCGGGAGCTCTTGCCCTACCGCCCGGTAGATGACCTCTACGACGAGTGGCTCCACCGAATCACCGAGCTCGTCAACGCCGCTGGAGAAGCACCTGCACCAACGCACTCCTCCCGTCCCCCGTCGCCCCCGGCGGGGAACGAAGGCCACGGAGTCCCGGGTCCGCCTCCACTTTACGACGCCGTCCAGGAGGTCCGGCGCGAGGCTCCTCGACGTGAGCAACCCCGCAGAGCCCATGCACGCGACGAGGAGAGCTGCCAGGTGATTCCACATCCCGAGGCGGGGGCTCGATGGGCCCCCTGGCCTGCAGTGCCAAGACGGCGCGCCATAGGAGATGGTGGCGCCAGCGCCCCAAGAACCAGCACCACAGGCGTAGGAGCGCCTGCAATCATGAGCGTGGCCGGATGTCGCGCCCTAGCTCCTGAGCTACGGCGCCTCGTCTGGCATGGCAAGTTCAAGCCGGACCTACCTCCGCACTACGACGGCACCACCGACCCCACGGAGTTCCTCCAACTCTACGAGCTGAGCATCGAGGCGTCCAACGGCACTGAGCAGGTCATGGCGAACTGGTCCCCCATGGCTCTCAAAGATGGCGCACGCTCCTCGCTCCTGAACTGCCCCGTGGGATCCATCTCCTCTTGGGAAGAGCTTCGTGAGCGTTTCGTCGCCAATTTCCAAGGCACGCACGACCGAGCCCCGACAGCTGCGGATCTGCACTGCGTGAGGCAGCAACCGGGAGAGACCCTGCAAAAGTACATCCAACGCTTCAACACCATGCGCGTCCGGATCCCTAGGGTCTCAGACGAGGCCATCATCTCGGCGTTCTCCGACGGCGTGCGCGACGTCAGGATGAGGGAAAAGCTCGCCATCCATGACGACCTGTGCACAGCCCTCGAGATGTTCAAGCTCGCAGCAAAGTGCGCCAGGGTGGAGGAAGGACGCCTCTCCCTCCAAGAGCTGCCTGAGGCGGAGGTGGACGACAAGAAGGTCAAGGCCAAAGAAGCAAAGCGCAAGGGACCCGTCGTGCTGGCTGCGGAGCCAAAAGTGAAGCGTGGCTGCGGCTACGACGACCTCCCCAGAGACAATCGACCGTACTGCGTCTTCCACAATGTCCACAGCCACAACACCAACGACTACAAGGAGCTCAGGGCGACGTGCGGTGGCGCGTCAGGCAGCGCCCTGAGCGCGACCACCGTGGCTACGGCCGTGGAGGAGGCCGAGGTGGAGGACATTGGGATGGCAGGAACTCACGCCAAGGGTGGCACGAACAACCTCGTGAAGACTACTGGCAGGAGCAGCCTCGTCACGCCCCCTAGCGTGACCAGCCTCGTGAGGGTCGCCCTCAGGGCAATGGAGGCCTTCCTCCACTGCCACCACCGCCAAGAAGGAATGACGATGACCGCCAAGGAGACGGAGCAGGGGGCTTCCAGGAGCCGCGTGTAGTTGCATGCATCTTGGGAGGAGCCCATGCTCCGGCTTCCCATCGCATCTTCAAGCAGTTCGCCCGTGAGGTAAACGCGGTGCTTCCCAGGACTGGGGCCACGCGCAACCTTAGGTGGACCAAGCAAGTCATCGACTTCGACCCCAAGGACCATATCAAGTGCACCGTGGCCCCAGGTGCTCTCCTGATGCTCTGCACCCCGACCATCAGCAACGTCCTCGTAACCAAGACTCTCATCGACGGCGGGGCAGGACTCAACGTCCTCTCCGTCCAAACCTTCGAGACACTCCAGGTCCCCTACGATCAGCTTCATCCGACCAAGCCATAATATGGAGTCACGGATGGCTCCACACTCCCGATGGGGCAAGTCCGTGTCGGGACCCCGATCCTAAGTCACATAGGTCTAGCCTGTAACACATCATATCACTTTGCGGCCTCACGCACGGTATCCCCACGGGTGCCACATTACCTGGCCCGGGACCGTTTGCGCATTTTGGCACAGGTATATGATAGTGTCGCTAGCATCCGTATGACAGAGAATCCGGGCCGACATGACTAGTTATAAACCAAAAGTGGCACTAAATTACATAGACAGGCATACATGACCCAGCAACGAACGTGTCGGTCATCAACGTATGAACCGAAGTCGTAGCAAGCTACAAGGACTTAAAGGAACAACGCGTGACATTTCCCCTAAGGGACAGACACAGGAACAAAGAAGGACACATGCCGGCCAGCCTAAGTTTTCCGGAGCAGTAGCAAGCTACCAAGGCTCAGTGGAAGCACTATGAGACATTTCCCTGTAAGATAGGCTACCAAAGGTAAACAACTAGGTGTCGGATCCCACACATAGCAATACACATTACACGTACGCATAACATGCAAGTATGTGCTGTACAACATGGCATCACAACATAACTCAACAACTCATATAGATAAAGGCCCATAAGAGCGATCATAGCATTTATTACAATCAGAGGTCATATGACCCAACATTCAAAGCATACAAGCAACGGAAGCATAACATGTCTGAGTATAGACTGCTACAAATGAAAAAGGCTAAGAAGCCTGACTATCTACAAGACCCTCCCAAGGGTACAAGATCGTAGCTGAGGTAACAAGCTAAATGTCGAAGTCCATGCGGAACCACTAGCGAGACTGAAGTCTCTCTGCAAAAACATAAATTAAGCAAACGTGAGTACAAAGGTACTCATCAAGACTTACATCAGAACTAGCTACATATGCATCAGTATCAACAAAGGGGTGGTGGAGTTTTACTGCAGCAAGCCAACTTTGACTCGGTGGCTATCCTGAACTACGACTGCAAGTAACTTTTTTGAGGTGGCGCACACAAGTCCACATATTCACCAATCAATACACCACTATGGATCCGCTCCCGTCTCCCTACGAGAAGGCCATCCATAGCACTCACACTTGTCTTGGGTATTTTAGAGTATCCACTTTCACTTGTCTATGTACCAAGTAAGCATCCAAGAAGTCCATAACCGCGGACCCGGCTATTCGAATAGATCATGTTAACCCTGCAGGGGTGTACTTCTTCACACACGCAATCGCCACTTACCGCCATGTACACGTCCTGTATCTCGGCAACCTTCAAGCGGAAGCCTGCCGAGGGTGTCGGCCACGACCTGACTAACCACACAAGTCTCTCGTCCAGGTTTATCGCCTATTCAGGTTCCATCCGTAAGGAGATCCGGCCGGGGTGTCGCTCACGGCCCCAAATGATGTGTACAGGGTTCCCAAGCCCACCAACCGGGTTCCACTTGGTACACCGGGCCACTGCACCTAGTGTGACCCAAGCCCGGTGCCACTTGGTAGACTACTAGCACTACCTACAAACACCAGAAACTAGTTGCAACTCCTGGACAGAGATCGAGTTGATTAATAAGTCGAGAGGGGCACTTAAGCATTCCAATGCGTGGTAGTAGCTATGTCATTGGACAACTTACACAGAACTCAGTTCTTAAGGGCGGTTCCAGTGAGACAACCCACCATGTACTCCTACATGGCCTCTCACCGCTACCTTTACCAAAACGTGTTCACACACTTAGCTCACACACAGTAGGACATGTTCACCACATTCCAATTCATCCCCGATGAATCAGACCTGACACAACTCTAAGCAATAGCAGGCATAACCAGAAAGCATGAATGAGTAGGCACAACATGGCTCGAACAACTCCTACTCATGCTAGTGGGTTTCAACTATTTACTGTGGCAATGACAGGTCATGCAGAGGAAAGGGGTTCAACTACCGCAGCAGGTAACAGTTGAAACGTTGTTGTCCTAATGCAGTAAAGAGAGTAGGAGCGAGAGAGTGGGATTGTATCGGAATGAACAAGGGGGTTCGCTTGCCTGGCACTTATGATGATAGTAATAGTTCTTCATCGGTGTCATCGAACTCATCGTCGGAACATCGTCTACTGAGAGGGGACAAAACCGGCAAACAGAGAAAGAACACAATCAATGCAATGCAACAATATGATGCATGAACATGACATGGCAATATGATGTGATTTGGCCTAATGCAACTAGCAACACAATTAAGTGTAGTTGGTTTGAACCCAAGGTTCAAATTCAAACTCCACATATGGTTATTTAAATGCCATTCATTTGATTTGTCCAAAACAGTAGCTATAAGTTGTTCTAACATGCATGAAAATGGTACATATGGATAGCTTGGATTTTTCTGATCATTTTTCATATATAAATTATTTTCATCTGAGCTACGGTTGATTTTATATGATTTTTAGAAGTTTTAACTATCTACTGAAATAAATAAATCATTTCTGATTTATTTAAAATCTCAGAAAACATTTACTGCGTCAGCCTGACGTCAGAATGACATCATTGGGTCAACAGCATCAGCCCAGGTCAAACCTGACGCTGGGACCCACTGGTCAGTGACTAGGCTAATTAACAGAGACTGTTAGTGCTAAATTAATCCTAACTAAAAGTGTCAGTGGGGGTGGCCCACATGTCAGTCTCTCTGGGCCTAATTAAGTTTAGTTTTAAACTAAACTAATTAGACAGGGGGCTGACCCCACATGTCAGTGAGCCAGGGCTAAAACCTACTTTAATTAAACCTAAACTAGCCAATTAGCAGGGACTGGCCCCACACGTCATTGACCCACAGGGGTCAAATCTGGTCAACGGTGGAGGTCAAACCTGCCGGCGGCTCGCCGCCGGCAAGACCGAACGCGGCAAAGGGCTGCGGAACGGGCTGTGGTGCCCCGTTCGCAGCGTGGCTGGGCTCATTTGAGAGCCTAGACCAGCGCGCATCGAGTGGGGGCGCCAGTCGGGCCTGGGGTGGCCAGAGGCGAGAGCGATGAGCTCGGCCGCTGCGGCCGGAGCTCGGGCGAGGTTGGAAAGGGTGCTATGGGGCATGGCGGGGCGAATGGCTGGGTGCTACGGCCTCCTGGTGAGGTGCTGAGCACGGTGACGTGCTCGGTTTCGATCTTACGCGTCTGTGGCCACGACGGCGACATGGCCGGCGGAGCTGAGCTTCGGTCGGAGGTGGAGCCGCGTCTAGGGAATGTGGAGAGGCAGGGGGAGAGCGTTAAACGACGGCGGGGCTCACAGTGATCACGAGGAGGGTCTCGTCTTGCTTGTGGACGTCCTAGGGCAGACGAATCAACCGGCGGCATCTCGGATGCCCGAGGTTGAAGACGACGACGTAGACGACGAAGCGGAGCCCTCCGGTTCGTTTCCTTTGGCTTGGGGATGGAGAACGTCGTGGCGGACCTCGGGGACAGCTCGGGGAGGCGGGGCGGTGGTTGTGGCTGCGGTGGTTGCGAGCGGCGGCGACGAACTCCTCTCTGTGGCTGCGTACGAGAGAAACAGAGGAGGGGGGAGAGAGTAGCGAGTGAGGGGGAGAAGCGAAGCCTCTGGGCATCTACGTGGCGTCGTCAAGAAACGTCCGGGCAGCGGCGGAAGCAGGAGGTGGCGTGCGGTGGCCGTGCGCGCGTCGGGCACGCGCCGTGTGTCCGACTGGCAGGAGGAAGAAGACCTCCCTGCCCCTCATGGGCTGGGCCGGCCAGATGGGCTGCCAGGTGAGCGCCAGGTAAATTCTACCTCTCTCTCTTTCTTTTAATTTAGTTTTTGTTTTCTATTTTCTGCTTTTGTTTTGCTTTAATAAAAATGCAAGAACATTTTCATAAATCTTGGAAATATTTGTGGGCACTGTCTGGATTAATTCCAACAACCCTCATTTACTTCCAAGATTATTTGAACATTTAAAATTATCTATAGGATTTAAATGTCCAAATGCAAATATCTTTGTTTTAATTCAAGGATCCAAAATGGCTCCCAAAATTATGAAACCATTTTTGGCAGAGGTTTTAGCCAAGACCAAAAATGATGAACATTTTGTGAAGGGCACTTTGGATACATTGGAAAGTATTTATTTGAACCTAGTTCAGATCACTTGGTGCTAGGGCTTGAACAACCCCAATTCAAGTTTAACAAAAATTTAAACATGATGCACATGCAAGACAAACCCAAGTGCAAGACAAAACTAGGGATGTGACAGTCCGCCTTCCCGTTACCTTTGGTGACCGCGACAACTACGACACAGAGCTCATCGACTTCGACGTCGCCAACATCCACCGCCTGTACAACGCCATCCTAGCGTATCCAGCCCTCGCCAAGTTCATGGCGGCGACCCATCACGGCTACAACGTCCTGAAGAGGCCTGGGAGCACCGGAGTCATCTCGATCGCCTCCGACGAGAAGCAAGCGGTGCGTTCCCTGGAGCGCGCCTACTAGACTACGGCGGTCGAATGCTCCGATGAGGATGGAGCCGTCCTCGCCCTGCATACCGCCCCCAAGAAGAAGAAGAACATGCCCGTCAACGGACCTCAGGACACGGGGGCTCCTGACAGCCCCGCCTCAGGACTCGCGCCTGCTGACGAGGCGCCCTCCACCCTCGCATAGGGAGGCATGCCCGACGCCCCTCTCATGACGGGCTCGGGGGCTCTCCTCTGGAGTGTTCCCGGACTGACCAGCGTCTCGAGGGAGGTGTTCGGGCACCACCTGCAGGTGTGTCTCGACTTGCGTTTTTGTGAGCCCAGTGTGGACCGCTCAGCGCTGGGGGCTCAGGATTTCATCGACCAAGTTACCGAGGAACTTCAGTACGCAAGGCTCATCCACGATGGGTGTAACCGCACAACCCCAAGTTCACCTACTCGCAGCCCAAGCGACCGCTTCCGCGTCTGCGTTGACATCGCGGGTCTCAATCGAGCCGCCTCTCAGGAGCCCTTCTGGCCGACGGCGGTTGGCCGGAGGAGGGCCCTCCCCTACAGCTATGTCCGCACACTCTTAGGCTTCCGCAACACATCTGCCACGTTCCAGCACCTCGCGCAGCAGGCCTTGGGGCTCGTGAGGCTCAGTGGCAGGCGGTCCGGACGGAGCAAAAACCGGACCTGCGCGACCACTGAGAGCCTTCAGAGCCCCTGGGCCTCAGGAGCCCGACGATCTTCAGGAGCAACCCGCATGGCTCGCGTCTTTAGCTACCCCAACTCTTCTTCGACAAGTAACAGGTGATGGTTCACGTATACAATCGAGGGCGCCCCCCGGGCTGAATCATCCTCGGACTGTTGGGGGCTATTCCCCCGCAGTTGTCTCCCTTTTTTTGCATGATCAAGGCTAGTTGCTTCTTTCCATTGGCATTATCTGCATGCTTGAAGTTCTCACCGCCACTAAGGTCATGAGCCCTTGTGAGCCCACTCGTGACCGCCCCATGATTAAGGACTGGCATGGCGTCTGTGCTCGGGTCCGTCCCTGCAGCGTCGCTAAACCCAAGGGCTGAGCTCTATCTCGCGAGCCATTTCCGTGACGTCACCTCCCGTGGTCCTTGGTGCCTTGTTCTTGCATGGGCTAATCGTGGATGGGTAAGTAGGGCCCCGTGGCAGGTGCCTCGCTCACGCGGGAACTGCGCGCCGGTTGTTTTTCTTTTGGATCATTGCATGAGAAGACTAGGCACGGCGTCTGTGCTCGGGTCCATCCCTACAGCGCCGACAAATCCAGCGGCTGAGCTCTGTCTCGCGAGCCATTCCCGTGACATCACCTCCTGGGGTCGCTGGTGCTACGGCCTTCTCATGCGATACCCTCTAGAGATGCACTCGACACAGGTCGACACAACACCTCTCTTTTCACATTTTGCAGAAAAAGACTCAGGCGCAACCCGCCTCAGGGTAGGGTCTCGTGAGTGATGTGTAAGCTCACGAGAACTTCCTTAGAGTCGTTCAGCTCGTCTTGAGAAGGGCCCATATACACCTTGGCTGTCCAACCGTGCAAGCCACGTGTCAGGACAGGTTTGTACACGCCCCGGAGTCTCTCCCGGTGGGAGGCTCCCTCCCACGGTCCAGTGGAAGTACCATGCTCCACGCTGGCAGATCGAACCGAGGAGCGCTTATGCCCACTAACCAGTGGAAGCACCAAGCTCCGCGCTGGCCGCTACGACCGAGGCGCGGTTATGCCCACACTCCGCGCAAGTGTGGTAGCTCTATGCTCCGCGCTAGTTATAAACAACTGAGGGCGGCCCCCAGTGGTCGCACCAACCTCGGGGAGCTTTTCAGCTCACGACACTCACAACTTCACCTTGGATGGGTGTCGCGAGGGGGGCTAGGCATGGGGGCTATGCTCAGGTCACGCCTGGCAGACGCCACCCTACCAGGTGCCTAGACACCTGGCCTTCTCGCGCCCCCATCCCAGGCGAAGGCTCATGAGCAAGGTATTGTGCTCGTTCTCCTTCATGATAGACGTTCGTACGTCAAAGGGGACCCTTGGGCATCATGACCCAGGGGCCTAACTAGCCACGTAGCCCCTCATCCCTTGAGTTTAGTTATGACGATAACCCTGGTCACCCGTAGGGCTCAATGGCGATTGAGGTATGCGCGGGGTTCAGCCCTGCAGACGCAAAACGCAAACGGAGTCGCTTGAACATCTAGGGGGACCCCTGGGCATCATGACCGAGGGGCCTCACTAGCCATGTAGCCCCTCATCCCTTGAGTCTAGTTATTACGATAACCCCGGTCACCCGGAGGGCTCAATGGCGATCGAGGTATGCGCGGGGTTGGGCCCTGCCGACGCAGAGCACCTAAGCAAACATGAAAGGAAGCAAGCACGGAAATCATCTAGCTATTACAATAATACCAAGTTTTTCGAATTCAAATGAAGTTCTTACGCTCCCCCCCTCCCCAGAGGCACTCGCACTTCTCTCTCTGGATAGGAACAGATCAGGCATCACCAAGCGCATCATCACCGGTCTCCACCTCTTCGGCTACGGTAGTAGCGGCCTGGAGGAACACCTCCACCAGCTCCGTGACCTTTGCCCCCAGGGCAATGGCGCGACTGCCGTCACCTCCTCGTGAAGACATCCCAAGCACAAAACCTCACCCCGAGGCAAGGGTGACAAAAAAATTAAGTGCCACCTCCACCTGACCACAGGGGATCGCTAAGATAAGTTTTCGACGCCGCATCTACTCGCGCACCTACACCTCCACCCACTATAATCACAAATCTGCTAGGGCATAAAAACCCTTCCCGATGGCCCAGTGGACGATTTCCTGCACGCCAATAGGGACTCCCCAAGCATCGCGCCACGGGGGCTCCTACCGGACCCTGGATCACTCACCTCCTAGCCTTGACCATGGCATTGAGACCTGGCATGCCAGCGCAGGCTGAGGCTTTTCTGCGGACTGGGTCTCGCAGGCGTAGGGCCCTAAACTACCGCGGGGACAGAAGGAAGGGAAAGTCATGCTCTAATGAAGGGTCTCATGAAGAACATAAGTCCATAACGCCATATAATAGCAAAAGTATTACAAGGATTTACACGCCCTCATGGGGCCATCCATGATGTCCTGCAGGGACCAAGCTAAGAAGATCGCTCTCAAGGAATACGGCTTGAACTCCTTCAACAACGACGGCGCCGGGATGACACTGTTTCCCTCTGGCACTAGGAGCGGCAAATTGGCAGCTCGTAGCTCTCGTCGGAGCTCGAGGCCGTATCAGGGGTAGCATAACTACTGCCAGAGGAGTCGGAGGCGCAACCGATGGCGAGCACCTCGCTGCCCTGACGGCATGGGGAATGGTCGCCGGCAAGCCTGTCCCCCCCGCCACACGACAGCCGGCAGTCGTCTGCCCCGAAGACCTTGAAGGTCATCATGCCCTTCCCGTCCAGCTCAAAATGGAGGATGTGCCTCCCGGCAGGGGCACAGGCGCGGCGCACCACACCCCAACCCCAGGTCATGAAGACCTGGCCAAAGGAGATCTCTTCCACGTCGGCATACGAAGGGGGAAGGTGGCATCCCTCATGCCTCAACTGCATCGTCACCCGGCCTCGGGCCGGGAGCACCTCCTTCAGGAATGAATGGAGGATCCAGGACTGCGGAGGGGCCCCCGCCCATACGATGAACTCGCAGACATCGTCCTCAGTATGGGATGGCAGCAGGGCACGAGGAGTCGCCCGTCTCTTTGCGCGGTCGATAGCACCACCCCTGCCGCCATCCCCTCTTTGTCCGCCTATCGCCAGAGCGTACAAGGGAAGCGGAAACCCTGTCGGAGCCCGCGTGCACCATGTGCGGGCGTCCATCGGCCTTAGGGATGCTCTTGGAGAATCACGACGCCTCTTCTTCAAGGGGAGCCGCTCAGGCTCCATCATCGGGCTCTTCCCCTTCTCCGCGGTCGAGAACCTGCGTATCGGCGCCATGGAAGCCCTCGGAGAAGTGGGAGCAGTAGGGATTGATCTGCAACAGTAAAGTGAGAGGTGTGGTGCCTCACCCCCTGTTTAAAGATCAAGAAGATCAACCGGCGCCCACTCACGCGCGGCCATAATGGCCCCGCCGCCCGCGCCAAGGAGTTGTCAAGTCGCACGATTGTCGAGACTGCGTGGGAAGCGGAGTCGCCCATGTCCCATCCAACCGTCACGCGCCGGCCTAGCCCGCAACCTTTTTGGGGCCCGTGGCGCTTCGTCCTCGGCTAAGGCTTCGCCCCGAAGCCAACTCCGCGCGCACCTTGGGCCCGGGGGCTACTGTCGGCTTCCTAGGAACCAGGGTACCCAGACTTGCCTGTCTGCGGGCCGCGACACGCTCCTACCACGGCCTGGTATGGCTCAGCTGATCGACCAGCTGTCCAAGACCCTCGCGAGGGGGCTAAGCCTCGCGAGGAGAACAAAGTAAAGACCCCCCTCAGGAGCGGCCTCGGGAAGGTGCTCTGGAGGGGCGAAGAATCCAAGGCCAAACCTGCCTCAAGAGGAGGCAGTGTCGTAAGCAGTGACGCACCGCGCCAACGGCTGCCAGCGTCCGCCAGTGGCGCAATTGCCGTTTCGGTACAAAGGAGAAAGCGCAGATGCAGGTTCCCGAGGAGCGGGACAAAGGTTTCCCCTTTGGTGCAACATGACCGAAGACCGCAAGGACGACAAGGAGGATGTCACCGCCAAGCCCGCCACTGCGTCACCGCCTGATCCTTTTGCAGGCGAAGACCGCTTTTGTCAGGATAGGAACGTCCTTGTGTTCCCGCTCAAAAATGGTTGTTGTGGGATCTCTTCCCGCCTAAACATTTCGGGGGAAGAGGAACATGGTCGCCTATATAAGTAGCTAGCATCCTCACTATGGGGATCAAGTTGCCCCAAGACGAGTCAAGTGGAGCAGATCCACAAACTCTGCCACCACGCGAAGGAGCAAGAACACCTACCTCCTGACCCTCCTGGGCTCACCTCCTGAGCTCAGGAACCACTGTACTAGTTCTTATTCCAGCCCTCCTGAGGCCAATCCACCAAAGCAGGAAGTAGGGTTTTACACCACACAGTGGCCGGAACCTGGGTAAACTCTTGCGTGCTTCAGCTGTTGTTTGCTTGAATCTCTCCACTAGGCGAGCACGAGATGCTAGGTAGACGCAACCGGGAGAGATCTTCGTTCACGCCCCTGTGTTCGAAATTCTTGGGTTTTGCGGAGCCCAAAATCAGATAGTAGTGCGAGAGGCCTAGCTACTAGCTAGATAAGGGGAGGAGTGTATGGTTGTGAGATCGATGAAAAGAGGGGCGAGATTTTCCACGGGTGTCGTGGAATTAGCACGGCAGATGTCCGGTTTAGCGGACTTGATGATGGAACCATCGCACGGGTTAGCTTGAAGGGGTTCATAGCACACAAAGGACACAGAGAGTTTATACTAGTTCGGCCCCTTCGATGAAGGTAAAAGCCTATGTCTAGTTGGTTTGGTATTGCTTGCGCGTCGGATTACAAGGAGAGGATTTGCTTGCCTATAGTCTCGACGGGTTGATTCTTGCTTGTCCCTGAACCGTCGCCGGGTTGTCCCTTTATATAGAGGTGACGCCTGGTCCAGTTTACAGAGCCCCGAGGCTGGCTCATACTTGTGTCCGCCTCGGTCTCTGTCTTTTCTTCCTTATCTCTCAAGTTACATCGCTTAGCGGTTTACAAACCACACTTCTATACATGGGCCCTAAGATCTCATGGGTCGTAGCCTTTACTAAATATTACAACCAAGTATAATACAGCTAAGCCAGTTTACACTAGCCGGTTCATACCTGTTAGTCATATCCCTGACATTAGGCCCCAGAATGATTTGAACTTGTTCATATCAGTCTTCCTTGTCTTGTATAATTTTCTTCTTTGTCTTCACCTTTTTGTAAACCGGCTCTGACGTCATCTTCGAGAATCACTAAATCTGACCGTGACATCAGCTCCGCATTTAATGCCGCGAGCTGTACTGTAGCTTTGTTTAATGGTTATCCGAAAATCGAGGCGTCAAAAAGGATCTTTATCCGATCTTTTCCCCCTCGAATCCCGCGCCTGTCGCTTCACATCTGCCCCTTGCTTATAAATACCGCCGTCCCCCTCCGTTCTTTCTTCTTCTCGCCTCTTCTTCCTCCGTCTGTCGCCCGAGCTTCCAGACGCCATTGACGCCCGAGCTTGAAGCGCCGCCGTTGCCTCGCCGAGTTCAAGACCTTCCTGGCCGCTGCATCAACCTGATTTGACCAGAGAACTTCGCCGCCGTCCTCCATTGTTCAGGTATGTCTTTCCTTCCTCATTCTAGATCTACATCCTTTAGGGTTCTTCCCTTGTTCTTCCGCCATTAGGGCTTTCAATGAAAGCTTCATCTTGTTCCTCGTAAATGCTCACTTCGTAGAAAATTTGTGACCTTTATACCCAGTTAATAGATCTTCCACTAGTATTAGCTTTAGATCTCGCCACTTACACTTATCTTGTAGATTCATCTGCTCCGCATAGGACCCTTGCGTTTCTTCTCGTATTTTCTTGCGCTTTATTTTTCTTTTCTTTGCACACCCAGATCTGTTCCACTTTAGCCATTTACAAGGAAACTGTTTCTTCTCCTTTGTAGATCCATTAGATATACTCCGGTTTAGACTGTTATGCCCTGTTTTTGCAAAACTTTTGAAATTGAAACGCGACGGTTTAGCTGTTCTTCTCTTACTGTCTTGAACCGGAAATGACGTAGCTCCCTGTTATTGCCGGTTTAACCATGCCATTAGTCCTCGGTTCAAACCGTTGCGTACCTATCATAGATATTTTCCGGTTTATACTGATGTACCCGCATAATCCGTTTTTTGCACTTTATCTTTTTCAGCACTTGTCCTATCATTGCTATGGCCAAACAGTTCGTCTCCTGTGATTGGGTTCCTTCCATCATCACAGAAGAAGATTTGGTCAAGATTTCTGAAATTGGTACCTTAGGCCCTCAGTCTGTTTTGAAGTGGCGGGCTCCGGGGAATGAATGCCCTCCTATTCCCAGGCCCGGGGAGGTTATTGTGTTCTTTGTTCACATATCTCGAGGCTTCTCTCCCCCCGGTTCAAAGTTTTTCCGGGACGTTCTTGCTGCCTTCCAACTCCACCCTCAGGATATTGGACCCAACTCTATTTCAAATATCTGTGACTTCCAAGTGTTTTCGGAGGTGTATCTGCAAGAAGAACCGTCTGTCGATCTGTTCCGGGACTTCTTTCACCTGAACCGGCGCACAGAGTTCACCAGTGGACCGCATCATGAACTCGGCGGTGTTAGTATCCAGAAAAGGAGGGACGATGTCTTTCCTCACGCCGCTTTACACACGCATCCAAAAGAGTGGAACAAGTCATGGTTTTATTGCATTGACACTTCTCCTGAAGGGGAGAACCCCTTGCCGGGTTATCGTGAGCACCATATTCCGGAGGATCATCCTCTACCACAACGACTCAGCTCTGTTGAGCGGACCCGGTTTGCATCACAGCTCTCCAGGTTGAAAGCTTTCATGGCCAATGGCTTGACTGGAACTGACTTTATGCGCTGCTGGTTGTCTTGGAGCATCCTTCCCTTGAGCCGGCGATCTCAGCTGATGTGCCAGTATTCTGGTAAACCGGACGATCCTCAACGATTCACCAAGGACAAACTATCTGAATCGGAGGTTATTGAATCGGCTAAAAAGATGCTCAACGTCTCCTTAGCAGACTGCAGCAAAGTCGGATTAGCACCATATTATAACAAGAATAAACTGCCTGCGGTAAGATTTGCTTTATCCTGTATTTCTAATCCGTTTATTTAAACCGTCCCTTCAACTGTCCTTCCTTCTTTTAAATAGGCTGATGATCCTTTCTGGAAGAGAAAACCTCAGGAGAAAACCGGCAAGCAAGCACGCCGTAAGACCTTTGCTAACAAGAAAAGAAAGGCAGCTCTTGACTCCAGCTCTCACGCCGAGGATGATGATCCGGATTCCGAGGTATGAATTAACCCAGTTTGAATTTTGCTTTCTTGTATTCATATCTGTATCTAATGATAACTTTCCACATGAGTTGGCTGAAGGTGATAATCCGGCCGAGGTTGAGGTAACTATCCTTTCTTCTGATTCAGAACCTCTTCCACAAAAAAGTCGTCGGACCGTCCGGAAATACCAATTTTCTCACCCTTATGCTCAGTTGGATCCTAATTTTATTTTGAAGAAGCAACATGAAGCTCTTCGCCGGACCACTTGCCATAGTGGCCTGGCAGTGGAATCATCCGGGATTTCTTTAACTCCGGCTCGGAAACGCCGCGCTGAGGTGATACTTTCTCCGACTCTCCTTCATCCCAAGGCCGGGCTTATCCGGAAACCTCTTAAACCGTCTGACCCTGATTATCAGGAAACTCCACTGTCTTCTTCTGGTGAATCGACCGCCACACAGCTTCCTCCATTGAAAACTTTCCCAGGGTAACTTTTTAACTTTTCCGGTTTATGATTCCCTTTTGCTTTATAATGTTAACTCATTTTGCAAATTTTTTCAGCAAACCAAAGCCTAGTAAGAAACCCAAGGCAAATAAGCCTCCTGCTGAGACCACTGTAGATAATCTGGCCGATGATCCGGCAATGACCGTTCCTCCAGAAAGCGAGCCCATAGCTCCTCTTAAAGATCCGGCGCCTACGGATCACCTCTCCGCACCCGAAAATCCTACTGCTGAAGATGCACACAACTCGCCAAGCCCTGCCCGGGTCAACTCTCCGCAAATTAATCAGGCATCTCCCAATCCGGCTCACACTGCGACTCCAATTGCCCCTTCTTCTCCAGAAGTTGTAGTGACTGGGGCTGCATTCATTGCTCCGGCTGAGCCCACCGTTTTAGCCAAGCATACAGCTAAAACGGAGAAGCTATATAAAGAGAAGGGCAAATGGAGTACTGAAGTATCCAATCTTGCAGACATGAGCGCCCAAGAAATTTATTCTGGGTACCTAAACCGGCTCCACAGCAGCCGAGATTATGAAGCAAGCTTGGTTAACTTGATGAAGGAAAAATATGAGGTAATCCTCTTCTTCTGACTTTGTACTTTTGATATGCTTCTATCCCATAACAGCCCCCAAGTTCCGGTTTAGCTGCGTGCTGAAGGTGAACCGGAACTTTGTGGTTTGAACAATTGATCTTTACATTAGCCCCCAAGTATCAAGTAGATAACTTGTTTATGTATTTGATACTTGTAAAAATTTCTGATGATACTTCAACCATCCATTAGCCCCCAAGTGTCAAGTAGACAACTTGTTTGTGTGCTTGAGACTTGTAACTTTGAATTGCCGTTGCTTATTGCTTCAACTGCCATTAGCCCCCAAGTGTCAAGTAGACAACTTGTTTGTGTGCTTGAGACTTGTCTGATTTTTGCTTCTTGTCATTTGATTGTGCTTGCAGGCTGAGTTAAACCGGAACACTGATGAAATTAATGAACTTCGGAGCCGTCTTGCTGAGACAGAATCTGCCGCTTCAAAGGCTAAGAAAGATCTTCAGGTAAGTTTAAAGACTGCTGAAGATCTGAAGAAATACTTTGAAGAAGAGCGGACCACTTTTGAGGTTCAAAAGAAGGATCCGGAGAAAAGGATTCAGGATGCTGAAGGGGCGCTTAATCCGGTTATAGAAGAATTAACCGGTTTAAAGCAGCAGATTGAGTTGATGACCTCTGCAGTCTATGGTAAGTATAATCTGAACTCCCTCTTTATCCTTGTAATCTTCCATCTGTGCCGGTTTAACCGTAATATCTATATGCAGGGCGCCGTGTCTCCCATCTTGGGGATGACCTACGGAAGAAGCTTAAAGCGTGTTACACCTTGGTCGAGCAGCTGTATTTCGGCGCTCAGAGGATCATTAGTGCAACTTCTTTCGGTAAACCGGCCCCTACAACTATCCAGGACACCTTGAAAAAATTATCTGTCTTGCCGGTTCGTCTTGAAGAAGTCAAAAAATCTGCTGCCCGAGGTGGTGCTCTTCTGGCCCTTACCAGGGCTAAGGCCTGGGTCCCGGATCTTGATCCGGAAGAAGCTTTAACCGGATTTCCTGTTACAAAAGACGACGGCTCAACTTTTACCGCAAAGGATCTCTATGCCTTGACGAAGGAGATGCGTCCCCTCGCCAGCAAGCTTGCAGCTGAATCCGATTTATCCAGGTATCATCCTGGATACGACTTGCAAAACGAGCGGGTGGAGCGGCCGGTTTATGACACCGTCAACTTAATCCCGCCAGTTCGTCCTCATACCTTCGCTCCTGATATTGAACCTTCTGAACTTATCAACGACGAGATGTATTTCCGGGCTTTGACGAAGATTGACTGGCATGTGCCGGACTTCCAACCGCTTCAAGAAGATGAAGATATTCCGGATCAAGGTGATGGCCAGCCGTCTCAGCAAGGAGGAGCATAATTCAAAATTTATTGTTTGTAATCGCAGTCTCTGTTTTGCCAAACTATCTTTTTAATCCGTCAGGCTTGCTATGCCTTGTAATAGGATAGCTGAAACTTGATCTGCTTTAATCCGGATATTCTGTCTTTCTTATATGAAATATTTGCCAATTTAAATGTTATCTGATGGTGCTTATCTTGCATATCCTCTGCTCCTGCAGAAATAATACTGAAAATATGTCCTAGCGGTTTACCACTGGACGGATTAACCTGTTCTCTCAAAACGTCAAATAAGTACATACTCATACCAGCAATAAAGTTATACCTGAGATTATGTATGCTCAATACTTTAATGAAGATCTTCATGGATCCAATTAGAAACCCAGGTTTTGATGATAAACTCCGGTTCATCTTCTTCTGCAAGACTTTGTTCAGAAATTTATGGCTTGTTGCCTGATAGATGATCTGGGTTATAATGAACAACGGTTTATTCATGCTGGTATTCATGACCCAGACTTTCCATTTTATAGATATGTGGTCAGCTTCTGTAGCTGTTCCACTCCGGTTTAAAGGGTTATAAAACACAAACACAAAAAAGATGCAAATGTTGCAAATAAGACCATGTAGTCGAGGCTTTTTAAGAGCTGCCAGGCTCAAACCAAGGTTCAGCCAATCAATGGGACGTGGATTATCCATCTTTCCCAGGGGGCCTAGCCAATCACTGAACGTGGATTTATCCATCTTTTCAGAGGGCCGATAGAACCGCAAATAAAAACTGAGCCAATCAATGGGACGTGGATTTATCCATCTTTCCCAGAGGGCCTAGCCAATCACTGAGCGTGGATTATCCATCTTTTCAGAGGGCCGATAGAACCGTACAGAAAAAATTGAGCTAATCACTGGATGTGGATTATCCATCTTTCCAGAGGGCCGAGCCAATCACTGAACGTGGATTATCCATCTTTTCAGAGGGCCTCCATGGTTCCTCCTGAACCGGTGGGTAAAGTTAAACCAATCACTGAACGTGGATTATCCAACTTTTCAGAGGGTCTCCAGGGTTCCTCCTGAACCGGTGGGTAAAGTTAAACCAATCACTGAACGTGGATTATCCAACTTTTCAGAGGGTCTCCAGGGTTCCTCCTGAACCGGTGGGTAAAGTTAAACCAATCACTGAACGTGGATTATCCAACTTTTCAGAGGGTCTCCAGGGTTCCTCCTGAACCGGTGGGTAAATCGTGAAGCGTCCTTTCTTTGAACCGGATGTCATCTCATGTTCTTTAGAAAGTTTTATTGCTCCTTTGTATACTCTGCAAAAAATCAACTTTTTAAACCGGCCAATATATTGAAATATAATATCTGATAAAAAACTTGTATGGTTGTCCTCACAAGATATTTGTATGTGGGAAAAGGGCTGAGCCCCCGGTTTACCGAGGGTGCCGGTTTATTCATTAATCATAATATATACATAGGATACATTGGAGCGCGTGGCTCAAGTATAGTATGGTCGTAAATGGGCGATGTTCCACGGCCTCTTTGTCTCCTCTTCTGACGTCCATGAGTCCTTGTGTTCTCGAACGTCCACCAGGTAATATGAACCGTTGTGTAGATTCTTACTGACCACAAAGGGCCCTTCCCAAGGTGGGGATAGCTTGTGCATATATGTTTGATCTTGGATGAGCAGGAGTACCAAGTCGCCCTCCTGGAACGTCCTTGTTCTGATCCGGCGGCTATGATATCTGCGTAAATCTTGTTGATAAATTGCAGATCGTGCCGCAGCTATATCACGCTCTTCATCCAGCCGGTCTAAACTGTCTTGCCTTGCTCTCTCGTTGGCTGCTTCAACATAAGCCGCCACCCTTGGTGAATCATGACGTATATCGCTCGGAAGGACTGCTTCAGCACCATAAACCATGAAAAAAGGTGTGTAACCTGTAGACCGGTTTGGTGTAGTGGAATTAGCATGGCAGATGTCCGGTTTAGCGGACTTGATGATGGAACCATCGCACGGGTTAGCTTGAAGGGGTTCATAGCACACAAAGGACACAGAGAGTTTATACTAGTTCGGCCCCTTCGATGAAGGTAAAAGCCTACGTCTAGTTGGTTTGGTATTGCTTGGGTGTCGGATTACAGGGAGCGGATTCGCTTGCCTGTAGTCTCGACGGGTTGATTCTTGCTTGTCCCTGAACCGTCGCCGGGTCGTCCCTTTATATAGAGGTGATGCCTGGTCCGGTTTACAGAGCCCCGAGGCCGGCTCATACTTGTGTCCGCCTCGGTCTCTGTCTTTTCTTCCTTATCTCTCAAGTTACATCGCTTAGCGGTTTACAAACCACACTTCTATACATGGGCCCTAAGATCTCATGGGTCGTAGCCTTTACTAAATATTACAACCAAGTATAATACAGCTAAGCCGGTTTACACTAGCCGGTTCATACCTGTTAGTCATATCCCTGACAACGGGTGTGAGACCATATGAGAGACACGAGGCAAGGACACATAAAGGAGGAGATTTAAGGTGTGTGTGTGTATGTTGTAGGCAGACATCGCTGGAGAGGTTTATGGATCGGTGTGTGTCGGAAAGGAGTTGTGGAGACTGTGGGAGAACGACCTAAAGAAAACAAAATGAATGTGCGCAATGGATAGAATGCTGAGGGAGGGGGAGGGCGAGGAAGGCATGTGCATGCACGAGAGAAAGTTAGTGGTAGCTACAAAGGTTAGAGGATTGTGTGGGTGTAAGAGACTAACAAAGATCATAATTTTATATGAAAGTGGATTCATATATTTGAATAGGAGATCATAGTGTTTTAAACATATGCAAATCAACTTAAAGTGGATTCAAAAAATTGAGTTCGAGTTCATATAGTACACATAGTTCATATGTAACTCGAGACTAATCATGTGGTGTGTTGTGAAGATAATACACAAACGATGGTTTAACTTGACAATAATGACGATTGTAGATCTTATTAAAACAGAGAAATGAATGCAAATGCTTTGAATTCACAACAATCATTATTGTAGATCTTATTCAAATGGAGAAACGAATTCAAATTTAGTTCATATTGAAGCGGTAGTATATACGTTTGGAATGCACTAAAATGTTCATTTGAGTACTAGGTTGCATGCATTATACACGTAGCAAAATATTTTAATTGAACATAACATGAATTCAAAGTTTTGAATGACATTTGTAGCGCGAATTGATTTGGTACAGTACACGTTAGGTTTGTCCGGAAATTTCAACCTGCACCTTGTTAGCCCGAAATATTTAAGATATATCTTTGTCTCGTTGTGCTCCGACAACTCCCTCCATCTCAACCCGCGCCTTGTTATTCCAAAATTTCGCGCGAAAACTCCCACCTCCTATGAAATCCCGACATGTGAAAAGCCCGTGATACCCCTGAACCGAAAGAACCGCCTCAAATCGGTGGGGGTACTTTCGTAACTTACCCCACATTTCGGACAAGCGTGTCCCTAAGCCATGGTTCCCCACTCCCATCCCATCCACCCACCCATTCGTACCCCGAGGCCGGCAAAACCCGCGAAGCCCCACACCCTCCTCCGTCCGCCACCCAGTCGGAGCCTCTTCCCCGACGACGTTGTCCACAGCGACACCTCGACGTCCCTCATCCACCATACCGGATGAGGATCCTTCATCGATCTGGTCGTCCCGCCGGTTCAGCCACCCCGTCCTCTACCTCCAAGGAGCTGCCCCGACATTCCCCTCGTCTTTCGCGCCACCTCCATTCCCACACCGCCGTCTTCACCTACACCACCGGAAGAGCATCATCATCACCGTTTCCTCGGATGAAACTGCGGCCTAATCGGCACCACCAAAGAGGTTGTACATTAATCACCGCATTTTCTTCTTGATTCGATCTCATGGTGTTGTCGGCGCTCGGTCCCGGGCCGACACGGCGCGGCTCCATCCACGACGGCGTCGCTCCCTCTGCGGTGACGTCCACATTAGTAGAAGCTGCTTCTGCTTTAGCTGTCGCTCGCATTGCTGCTCTGCTCTTGCTCTCGGTCCCTTGCCTAGTCTACTCTTGCTCTTGCTCTTGCTCGCGCTGCTGCTCTCGCTCTTGCGCTTTGTCAGGACTGGATTTTCGGGGTATTAATTCCCCAAAAGTGGCCCTTGTGCTCACCAGCCCCAGGATTTATGTTAGCTGATGAGTCACCACTTGATACAGAAATTCCAAGCAAAAATACAAAATATGTAGTACAAGACCATTCTGGCCTGGGAGTACAACACAAGGTTTCTAGTGGCTGATGGCGGAAGCGGTTTATAGTGCATCGGTGTCTGTGGGACTCCATTTCCCACGGGAACAGCTGACCAAGTTAACTCCTATCTTCACGAGGCTTCTATCACCATTGCGCAGGTTCGAGGGCGGTCGTCGCAACGCTCGTCTCCAAGCAAGAAATCTGGCCAAGACAATAGCCAAGAACAAGCCAGTGAGTACTTTGAATGTACTCGCAAACATATGAATGCAGGTACAATATAACAGAAGATAGTCACGCCTGGACATATTCGATAATCACTACGTTGGTCACGAAATGATAATCCATGATGCAAGAAGGTACGCATATGAAACACGATATGCAATCAGGGAGAAAATAAAGCATGCCTCAGTCGGGCGTCTGAGCGACGCAACATAAAGGGCTTATAAAAGAAATAACAAGTATGCCACAATCGGGCGTCTGAGCGACACCACATAAAGGGCTTATAAATAAAAGGAATTATAAGCGTGCCACAGCCGGGCGTCTGAGCGACACCACATAAAGGGCTTATAAATAAAAGAAATTATAGGCGTGCCACAGTCGGGCGTCTGAGCGACACCACATAAAGGGCTTATAAATAAAAGAAATCATAAGCGTGCCACAGTCGGGCGTCTAAGCGACACCACTTAAAGGGCTTATAAATAAAAGAAATGACAGTGAATATCTAGGAGGTAGAACCGTCCCAGGGATACTCAATAACTCATATAATATAAGGGGTTAGTCCATAATAATAATAATAATAATAGTAACAGTCATCATAGGTCACAAGTCGTGATCCCTGTTTTGGTTTGGTAGTCTTTCCTCCGAAGACCGACACTATGACCGGCACTTGACCCATCCCAGACTGTTGTCCTAACCTACGGACACGGCTATTCGAATATATTTAATCTCTGCAGAGGGTGTACTCTTTACCCACGAGTAACGGATTCCTTTAGTCCATCGGGACTAATTCCGTCTACGGTCTTTTAATTTGAAAACACACATGACCGCACACACCAGCCTAACTTACCGGTGTCTTGAATCACCCACGACACCCGTTAAGCGAAACTCTAAGTGGGAAGGCTACAATCTCGACTAGCATGGGATCGCAAAATTTATAACGCGCGCAAACTGGGGAAGCTACCCTCTTCGGCTCCAACCGAAAACACACATGCCCCCGGACCAGGTGGCATGCCTATCGGATGCAGCTGGTATCTTCCACCATGGCCTCTCTGTATGGTGTGTGCTAGAAATGGGTTGACAACTTACTGAACCGTACCCTACCCATGGCAGGGACAAGCGGTAGTAGGAAACAAGCCTGGGGGTTACTGGAACAAGACTCGATCTACGGTCGACTCAGGAGGTTAAAGCATCACTTATATGATTGGCATAACCAATATATTCCACATCAACAGATGGAACCACCACTCATCATACCTCACCATGCCATACCGGACACCACCGTCTCGACGAGGGACTAGTGACAAGCTCGTGTCTACACAAGACAGCGACTTTCCCGGCTTTCTTCTGATAGGCATGAAAGGCATACAAGGGGGATTTCCATCACAAGCATAATAATTTTCAATAGCAAGGAGTCTACATCATGCACTCATGGGTATGATCATATCATCACATAGGATAATGAATGCATCCATGTCAAGGTGGTGTTTTAATCGTATCAACAACACACCACAAGTATTGGGCCAGGGTTCAGAATGCTTGCCTTCAAGAGTATGCAAGTTGGGTGCACTTTTTGAAAGTTGCCTTTTCCTTCAAAATCCTATTTTATGAAAATTGAATTAACACATAGTTTCAAAACTGCACAAAAAAAGTTGTTTGGAAAATTTTCTAATAAATATGAAAATAAACTAGACAGAATTTGAGGAGCAACAGAAAAAGAATCAACTCAATTGACTTATATTTAAAAAGTTACAGCGAATCAAAGTTTAGTCAAATCTATTTTTAATAAAAATCAGAAAAAGAAAATGGTTCGGCAGCGCTTACGTCTTCCTCTAGCGAAAGCGCATTTGGTGGAATGCGCTTCCACTTAAAACACTCCTCGGCGGGGCTGGGTCGCTGACAGTGGGTCCCTTGGGCCCACTGGTCAGGTTTGACCAATCGCCCGCGCCTTCTTCCTCCTCTGTTAAAACAGGGGCGGGGCTCTGGCGATCGCCGTCGATGAACGGCGGCTCCCCATGGGATTTCGATGGCGGGGATGGGTCCGTTGGTCCAGGACGGTCCTCTCGGTGGTCGACAGGCTGGCGGGGACGAAGGGAGTCGCCGGCGGCGAGCTCCGTGGCGGACGGCGGCTGCGGGAGAATTGGGGATCCGCGCTACGGTGGCTCCCGATCAAGTTTGAGAGTTGGCGTGGCTCCACTAGATTGAGGGGAAGAGGATGGTGCCACTGGATGGGCTGGGGAGGCTTTGCTTTTGATGAACGGGACCGAAGGTTAGCGGCGGCCGAACTGGCCGGAGATGGGGAAGACGGACTCCCTCCGCCGTTTGCTGGCTATGGGGGCGCCAGGGGGTGGCCTGAGGTCGCGTGAGGGTCGAGATGGGCTCGGGGTTACCTTTTATAGCGTCTCCAGGTTGGTTCCGCGGCGGCCGGAGATAAGATCGATGAACCGCCATTCTGTAGACAAGGGGGCGCGTGGCGATGGCTGGCGGGGTCTGGCAGGTCGAGTGGATGAGCTCGAGCTGTTCCAGGGGCAGCTGGCGCGCGGGTGTGGCTCGGGCGGTGCCGTCCATGGTAGGTGCCTACTGTGGACGCCGGCGTACCGCCAAGGGGCTCTGACTGGGGCGCTGTAGAGCGCCAGGATGGCTCTGTGATGAGGGAGGGGTCAGGGTGCGACGGCTGTGAGTGGGGAGGGCCAGAACGAGCGCGGGGGAGGCGGCAGTGGGACGCGGCGACTCGGTGCCCGCGCGTGCAAAACATGTTCTCTGGGAACGCCCAGAGCACGCACACCAGGTGCTCGACAAAATGTCAGGTCATGCCAGGGGGTTCTAACCTACATGAGGTTTAGCAGGATGGGGATATAGACTAAGGTAGAGCCATGAGACATGCTGGTTCGGCCATTTGAGCAACTTCCTAATGCAATTCTAAAAGCATGCCAAAACTGGCCATGCTCCTATCCTGCTTGATGATATGCCAGGGGCATCTAGGCATCTCTTGGGGTGGCCAAAAATTCCAGATCATAGTCTCTTTAGGTGTAAGTGATGATGGCAAGGTTAGTTTGGCAAAACCATAAACTTGTTAGTGCAAAGATTTGAGAAGACCAAATCTGGATAGAAAATAAAGGTTGTTATTGCATGGACCAAAAATACTCCAATGGGTCTAATCTCCTGGATTTAAGGGTTTGGTAGGGTGGACTATAAGCAGGAGAAAGATCATGGGCACTAGAGCAAAACAAAATAGGGTTGCAGTGCAAAAGTGCAAACTAGACCAGAGAGCAAAAGAGGATGATTTGCTCAAATTTTTCAAAGAACACCAATGGGTTTTTGCATAAAAGTGATGTAGAAACTTCACATGACATCCCCAAATTTTGGTGGAATTTTTAAATCAATTTATCAAAGGGTTGTAGTGCAATTGGGACCTTAAAACTTATGAAAAATCATTTTAAAAGAAATAAAGCTCAGGAAAAATAATTATAGCAATAATTCTCCTGGTAGAAGAAATGTTTTTCTACAGAGGGTATACAAGTCCAACAACATTATTGAAAAGTTTTCTATTTGGAGGGAAAGCTCCACAATTCAGATGAAAAGAGTGGTTCTGAAAAACCCAAAAACTTAATTTGCCAAGGCAGAATTTAATTAATAAAACAAGGTTAAATTTTTGGGGTGTTACACTCTTGCTTGCGATGCTGCTTCGATTTAACTACACTTCAGTTGACTGAATCGACTTTTGGGTCAGTCGATTTTCAGGGGGTGGGGGGGCTCACCGGAGTTAAGGAAGAACCAGCCGCAGCGGGGAGGGGGGCTCGCAGGAGAGGTAGCCCACTATCTATCTTAGGG